>JAMKFB010000679.1:36356-636356 GCA_036247105.1 Cirrhinus mrigala | reverse complement strand
TTGATATTATGTTTTTAAACGTGATCTGAACGGGATACAGCATGATCCATGACTATTATGCGATTACATAAAAAATTAATTAATTATAAAAATTAAAGATTACATAAAAATTAATGCTGAAGTAAAGATCGAATGTCTAACGAATGTCCAACATAAAACCAACCAATTACCGCACCATTGTTACGGTGGTGATTAGATAAAAGCCTGCATTTTAGTAGAAAATTCTCGGAAATTTCAGAGGCACCCTTTATTAATTAGATGACTAGGCTATACCATGCCTGAACAGAACATTCACATAGCGTTTATGTCAGTTCAAATTTGGATAATCGTAATCAATGCAAACAAGAAATTAAAATAAAACGTTTTCCTGTTAGGGAAAAACGAAGGCCTACCTGTAATTTTCAGCCATCTTATAAGTGATAGTTAAGGTAAAGTATCACAAGAGTAACGAAAAAAAAAAAAAAAAAAAAAATCACATGTCTGTGATAAGGTCTGTTTAGACGCAAATGATCCGTATTCACAGCTATGAAACGTTATAACGAACTTACCGTGGAATGTGAAGGGCTTTTCTGATTCCTGATGGCGTCTCATCTGATACGACTGCTTCCGGTTTCACTTTTACTCCGCACTTACCGACAGGTGTACGGTGTACATTTTAGGACATCCTCAGACCTCAGTCATACAATGAAAAGCCGTCATGCCTCAGACTAAAAGGCTTCAGGTCTCAGGAAAAACGAGGTCAGGTACAATTAGGCATCGGGCGAAACGGTCTCAGGTTAAAAAGCATCAGACAAAATCCCTGTATCATTCGTCCATTCGTTTTTTTTTTTTTTTTTTTTATTTAATATTGAAAGAAGAAACATGAGAAAACGGCTCCTTTTTCGTTTTTTATTTTATTTTATTTATTTATTTACTTACTTATTTATTTATTTATTTATTTTCAGAAAAACAAATAAGAATTTTGCTTGATCTTTCGTCTTTCGAACTCTCGACTTTTTTCTTTTCTTTTTTTTTTTTTTTTTCATTTCGAATGATGTCCTGCGCTGATCTGTATGACTGTAAATGACAGTGCTTAAGACATAAGGCTTAAGTTTCATATTCGCACGTTCGGACTTTGTTTTAAAATATCTTTTCAACAGTGGATGCAAAAATGTTAATTCAAGATATTTATTATTATTGACATGTTTGACAAACAGCTACAACTAATTTCATCAAGAAACATACACGGATCTGCTCTCAAATTTTCGATGAATCTCCTCTGAATATCTTTCCCTCTGCGCCTGAAAAGTAAGGGTGCGTCTAAAAAGTGTATGTAAGCAGCAACAGGCAAAAACAACCCGAGTCAGTTAAAAATGTAATTGTCAGTTAATAATTACATTGTAATGCGTGAAAATAGTCAGTACTGTACTGTATATAAATACAGTACTCTATATAAATACAGTACTGTTTTTCACCAAGGGGGTTTTCCCATGCTCCAAAGGCTGTAGTAAGTTCGTAGTGACCAGACTGACTTATACAGGTGATATTTTGTCAGTAGCTCCCTTACTGTACATACAGTGCTGTTTTTCAAGAAAGGGTTTTTCCCATGCTCCAAAAGTTGTGATATGTTCCTTGTGGCCAAAGTGACTTAGTACAAGTGAGATTTTTCCAGTACCTCCCTTTATAAAATTAGAGTTTATGATCATTTTTAAAAATCAATAACTGTAAATAACCAAAAGTGTTTGTGCAGTAACAAAGGAGTTGACATAGTACAACCTTTGGAATGTGAAAAACACTTTTGCTTTTCAAGAATCATTGTATACTGTACTTTTAGACACTTTTGCTTTTCAAGAATCATTGTATACTGTACTTTTAGACACTTTTGCTTTTCAACAATGATTGTATACTGTACTTTTCAAAAGGGAGATGTTGGCAAAATGTCACCCGTAGTAAGTCAGCATGGCCAATAGGAACGAGTTTAAAAAAAAAAAAAAAATAAACCTTTGGTGAAAAACAGTACGACTTCTTTGTACTGTACATACAGAAAGGAAGGTATTTGCAAAATCTTGCCTGTAGTAAGTCTACAACAATGCATCGTACTATGGAGGTTAATCAGCGAGTTGCATCATTGTATGGGAAACACACCCCTGGTTGGCATGCAAACGACATGTTGAGATAATCTGCAGCAGTCCTATATAGTACAAGAACTTTGGAGAATTTCTGCAATGGTGCATATGTGCGGTGTTGGATTTTAAGATGTGACCAAGACAAAGACATGCCGTTAAAGATTTTTTTTTTTTTTTTTTTTGTAGCCATTTAAAAATTTTATTTGTTTTTTTAATTAATTATGCTTCATTTCATTCAATATGATTATTTATTTTCGTTTGTTTGTTTGTGTGTTATTTTGACTTTTTATTTTAATCAGTAAATGTTCTGCAAAGTGAAATACCAATTTACTTGCATATTTGCATTTTTACAAATTATTCATTGTAGAATTAAAAATTGAACATAAAATTGTATCTGTCCCAGTGTAGGTGGCCTTAACTACTATGTACTTACATATAAATTAATCTTTTGATACAATGCACTTATAGTCTGGGTGTTAATTTATATATTTCAACTGAAGACTTTGGATGAATTTTTTTTTTAAACAAACTTAAACAGTTTCTGAATAGTTCACCAACATTTAGCACTTCAGCTGAAAAAAAGCCAAGGCTGGAAAAGCTTGAAGCATGAATAAGCTGACTTGGCCAAAATACACAGAATCACCAAAAGCACCTTAATTATAACTTCAAACTCTGCATGAACCAGAAATTGTGATTGTCTGCCCTGTTGTAACATCCATGAGTGAAACAGTTTCCTGAATGAGAAAAATGTGGGACAGGGTTGTGTCCTTCAACTTAAAAAATCTAACTAACAAAACATATTAGCTAAATATTTATATTGGGCCTTTATGTGCTTAAATGATATGCTAAAAATATTGTGCATCCCTAGTCTCTCTCTCTTTCTATATATTGTATATTCAACAGCATCATATTTTTTTTTTTTTTTTTTTGTCAAATGTAACTACTGCATGTTCACATTTTCACACTTACAGAGCTTTTCTGCAGTTCCTCACAGCAGGCAACAGTTTCTGTCTACCATCTTTTGATTTGGTGGTGAATTTTTAAAGATCAAATTCATCCAGCACCTCCTCTGACATCAGGATTATGTTTGCCAAAGTTGAACACTGTGTAAGAAAAAGACGTTTTTCTTTTGTTTCAGAGTTTAAAAATGCCTGCATTTCTTCAACAACAGAGTTATCCTTCATCTCAATCAAGCAGTGTGACAGATTAATCCATCTGTCAGGGCTGACATTGTTTTTTTGACCTCGTTTGAGGTTTTGTATTATTTTCCTGATGCTCCATGGGTTGTTCTCTGTGTGTATCAGTACATCCTGTATAAGTCTCTGATTGGACTCCAGTGAGATGCCATGACGAAATCGAAGAAAAAGATCCAGGTGTCCATTTTCACTTTTTAAAGCTTGATTCATTGCTCCCTTCAAAAGCACATATAGAGGAACATTTTCATACTGAGTTCTGGATTTTCCTGTCAGGAACATTTTCAAAACCTCACTCTTCTTGTGTAAATAGCAGTAAAACACATACAGTGCTGCAAAAAACTCCTGAAAGCTCAGATGTACAAAGTTAAAAGTTTTAATAAGGTTCAAAGTTTCATTTTACTGAAAAATAGCACATTAAAATTGCATAAAACTGTAATACTACCATAAAATCAGCTCAAAATGCTAAATAATAATCAAAAAACATTATTAAACAAAAATATATTACATTAATTTTCCTAAAAAACAAAATAAAGTTGTATTTCAAGTGTGACCCAAAAATGAGGAGGTTCAAAGTTTAATTTTTCTGGAAAAATAGCTCATTAAAATTGCATAAAAATGTAATACTACCATAAAATCAGCTCAAATGCTAAATAACCATCAAAAAACATTATTGAACAAAAATATATTACATTAATTTTCCTAAAAAACAAAATAAAGTTGTATTTCAAGTGTGACCCAAAAATGAAGAGGCTCAAAGTTTAATTTTTCTGGAAAAATAGCACATTAAAATTGCATAAAAATGTAATATTACCATAAAATCAGCTCAAAATGCTAAATAACTAACAAAAAACATTATTGAACAAAAATATATTACATTAATTTTCCTAAAAAACAAAATAAAGTTGTATTTCAAGTGTGACCCAAAAATGAAGAGGTTCAAAGTTTAATCTTACTAAAAAATAGCACATTAAAATTGCATAAAAATGTAATACTACCATAAAATCAGCTCAAAATGCTAAATAACCATCAAAAAACATTATTGAACAAAAATATATTACATTAATTTTTCTAAAAAACAAAATAAAGTTGTATTTCAAGTGTGACCCAAAAATGAAGAGGTTCAAAGTTTAATTTTACTGAAAAATAGCTCATTACAATTGTATAAAATTGTAATACTACCATAAAATCAGCTCAAAATGCAAAATAATGATTAAAAAACATTACTGAACAAAAATATATTACATTAATTTTCCTAAAAAACAAAATAAAGTCGTATTTCAAGTGTGACCCAAAAATGAGGAGGTTCAAAGTTGAATTTTTCTGGAAAAATAGCACATTAAAATTGCATAAAATGGTAAAACTACCATAAAATCAGCTCAAAATGCTAAATAACCATCAAAAAACATTATTGAACAAAAATATATTACATTAATTTTCCTAAAAAACAAAATAAAGTTGTATTTCAAGTGTGACCCAAAAATGAGGAGGTTCAAAGTTTAATTTTTCTGGAAAAGTAGCTCATTAAAATTGCATAAAATTGTAATACTACCATAAAATCAGCTCAAAATGCTAAATAATAATCAAAAAACATTATTAAACAAAAATATATTACATTAATTTTCCTAAAAAACAAAATAAAGTTGTATTTCAAGTGTGACCCAAAAATGAAACACTTTCACATCATTACACTCACACTGTGTCCACTAATGTCTGTGTGTGTTTAATGTCACACAGAGACACTGAAGAGTTTGAATTAGGAAGTCTAAATCCAGCGTGTAGTGTTTGAGTGAATGTGTGTGTGAATGTGTGTAAGTGTGTGAGTTTGTGTGTGTCAGAGACGCTGTAGAAGGACAGAGTGCCGCCAGACACGTCCACATACACTCCTACTCTCTTACTGGACACTGAACCAGCAGATACATCAGTGGACTTATTATTGTGACGGGCAGTGAATCTGTGATCAGAGCAGATCAGAATCCAGGAGTTCACATTATATCCAAACCAACAGTCATTACTCTCTCCTTTCCTCTTGATTTCTTTATATGACACTGATATATAAACATAATTTCCACTCCATTCAGTCTCCCAGTAACAGCGTCCAGTCAGACTCTCAACACTCAGAACCTGAGGATGATCATCAAATCTGTCTGGATGATCAGGATATGACTGTTCCTCAAACACACGTGTCGCCTTTCTGTTCTTGTCAGACAGTTTGAGTCGTTTGTTTGCTGTGTTTGTATCCAGTGTGAGATCACAGGCATCTGAACACAAGAACACACATTACAAGAGACACATTTACAACAACTAAACAACAAACAACAAAACTGTGTGTCTGTTTGTGGACTTACATTTGTGGAGTCCTGATGTGATCCTGAACTCTCCTCCATGATCCACACTAGAAAACACACACACACACACACACACACACACACACATTCAGTCAGTCAACAAACTGTTGCTAAGCAGTTGCTAAGATACTGAGGGCGGTTGCTAGGCTGTTGCCTAGGTACTGGAAGTGGTTACTAGACTGTTGCTATGCAGTCGCCAGGGTACTTGGGTGGTTGCTATGCAGTTGCTAAGGTACTGAGGGTGGTTGCTATGCAGTTGCTAAGGTACTGGAAGTGGTTACTAGACTGTTGCTATGCAGTTGCAAAGGCACTCAGTGTGGTTGCTAGGGTGTTCTGGGTGGTTTCTAGAGTGTTGCTATGCAGTTGCTAAGGTACTGAGGGTGGTTGCTAGGCTGTTGCTATATGGTTGCTATGATACTTGCTGTGTGGTTGATAACACATTTTGGGTGGTTGCTAGGGTATCGCTATATGGTTGTTAGGGTACTTGTGGTTGTGGCTAGGCTGTTGCTATATTGTCAAGGTACACAAGGTGGTTGCTAGGGTGTTGCTGTGCAGTTGCTATGGTACATGGGGCGGTTGCTAGTAGGGCCGTGTATCTCGATATATCTCACATTCAGTAGGGTGACCAGACGTCCCGGGTTTTTTTGTTGTCCCGTCCCCGACTGGATCTGTGCCTGGAAATGTCCCTGTTTTACAGCACATTCAAAACAACCTGCAAATTCACTGTAAAAGCTGGACCAATATCAGCAGCTGGTAATCGTGTGATTGTGATTATTTTCAGCAGCAGAGGTGCTGTGAGCTATTAGTGATTATTTGGTCGCGCCGCTACTTTGTACTTTAGCCATGAAGAACCTGGACGAGAGCAAAACGCAATTATCGTCAAAAGAGACGCCGTTATTGGTTTTAAAGTAGTGACAGTAACTATACAGGTTAAAACAAACTAATAGGCGACTGTTTGTGTTCACTGTACAACAACACACATGATCATGTTGCAGGATTGTTTTTCACACAATATTAAACATTCCTGAAACTTCCGTCGTCATAAATACAAAATGAGAAAAAAAATACGGTCGTGGTCAGAATTGTTGGTGTCCTCAGTAAATATGATCAAAAAGGCTGTGAAAATAAATCTGCATTGTTTATTCATTTGATCTTTGGTACAAACTCCCGTCCTCATCATGCATTAGGACGATATAAACACACGTCCTCTTCCAGGCAGATTTGTAACATCTTCAGTTGATCAGAACTTCATTATTAGAGAGCTTGAGCTCTTTTCTTATAGACACTTTCTAATTCATGAGGCTCAACAATCTTTTGCTGCACATCAGAACTAGATATTCTTTGCTTTTTCTCATTGTGATCAATGATTCCCTCTATGGTGCACATTATGTTCAAACCATGAAATATTTTTTCACATAAGTTTTTATTACATGAAACAGCTTCAATCAAACAAATCAAAAAAAAAAGTAAACATATTTTTGGGGGGTATTTAGGAAAATGTTGCCATATGGCAACAATGTACCACAATGGAAAATGACCCAAAATTACTTTTCCTATTCAATTATGATTTACTTTGTAATTCAAATGCACATTTCTTTTATCTTTTTTTTCTTTCTATATATTCTTTTTATTTAGTCTTAATTTCCATCAAAATCTGCCACACACACATACAGACACATAAACACATGCACAAACACACTCATTATTATGGTCACTGAATCTCATCAACTCAACACTATTGCCCTTTCCGTAAAATATTGTATTAATTTTTTGCAAAGACTAAATAATTTCCTTATTTATACATAAATACACATATACTACAATAAACACTTCAAATAAATAAATAATTACAATCAAATTATTGATGTTACTATCTATAAAAAATCCCAATGGGAAAATACATTACTTCAATTCCACTGTGGTACAGTGTTGCCATATGGCAACATTGATATTTTCTAATTTTACAGAAAAACTATGTCAGATAGTATTGATTTCTGAATAAAAATATGTAATTGACTAACCAAAGATGATGCAAAAAAATCTCCCTTGAGAAGAGACATTCAGAAATTAGGTTTACAGAGCAATTTCTGGAGCACTTCAACAGGTGTCCTCCATGTTGGGGTGACAGTGGTGTAAGTGGTGTGAAATTATTTCCTCATGAATTTAAAGTCCAGGAACTCTGACAAAAACAGATGCCATGCAACAAAACAATAAAACTAATCTGGAGAAGAGATCTTCAAAGAGAACAAACAACACCACCCCTATTGCTCATTTACAACCCCCTTCCTCCCTCTCCTCTCCCCTCCTGCATCTCACACTGAAAAGATTCCACTGAAAGTCACTATAAGAATGTCCACTACATGTGTTACATTTTGTGAATATGTTGAATTTTCTCCCTTTCATGTTTGGTATCGTTCTAAAGGTCTCCATGCGATTGGTAAAATGGTCTCAATTTCACAGCAGTCACTTATATTATGAGGAAGACTGAACACTTTTGTAGAATTGTGTTTTGCTGCTGAGGGGTGTGTTTTCCCCTTAGGGTCGGATGAGAATCTCCAGCCAGGTGTGACCCTGGGTCATGAGATCTCCTAATAAACCAAAAGGTCTTTTATGTTTTTACAACTGATTGGAAGATTTGTTTGTTTTGGTCTGGGTATATAAGCGAAGTGACAAAACATTACGGGGGGATTCTGTGTTCAGAAGAAACCCACACTGTGTGTGAGAGTCTCTGGAGCTTTGCCTCCAAATCTCTCACATGCTGCTGTGTATCTCTGTGGTCAGGCATGCATCTCTCACTCCTAGATTTATCTTTGAGTAATTGATGTATTTATTTGAATTGGAACTGAATTTAATTCTGAATTGGAATTTCATTGTTTAATTGTGGAATTGACATGATACATTTTTACCTGACAAATAAAATGTTATTATTTGATTCATTTTAGACTCTTCTGAAATCCTTATTTCTAGTAGATTGTGAGGAGGCTGATGCTACCACAAATTACGACCAGGATCGAGCAAACTGCAGGCTCAGGATTGAATGGAGCAGTAGGCACATCATCTGAGACCTCCTGATTTCTGTCTATCACTGATGTTAGCAAGTTGTGCGGGAAGAGACTAAAGTAAACTACACTTTTTGTGAAGGCAAGCAGTAGGCGGCTGTCAAAAAGGGTATTAGTCACCTACAGACCTCTGACTCAGCATCAGACTGTCGTTTTTGTGATCGTGAGATCGGCGTAATCGGCCAGCGCCAGACTCAAAAGAGGCATCGGGTCCCCAATGAACGAATAACTGAAAGTATAGCGAGTCCGAAATGATCAGATATCTAAATTAATAAATAACTGATATTTGTGATCAGCCTAAATTAAGCACTTAACGATGATATGAAATTGGAGTCAGATTAACCATGGAGCTAGATTAAAAATGAAACTAAATCCTGATAAATTAAGCGAACTTTGCAGAAGTGCTGTGAAAAGACCGAACATGCATTAAACCTTCAACCAGACAACTGGACTCCGCGTTTGGGCCAGTGGATGGATCCTTACAGTGGAAAAAAGTGTTTGGAGGAACATTCAAATGTCATGTGGCTTAAAAACAGCATATCATTCACTACCTTAAGGCCGGCCCTTTTAATTAACATGTTACATTATATTGTATTTTTTTCAGAATAACAAGGAAGTAAGTAGAAAGTAATTGTTGCCATATGGCAACACCGTACCATAGAGGGTTAAGGGAATTTGGCCTTTGTATTACCTCACATTTACAATCCTGGATAATTTCATGTTCTGTCATGCTGGTGTGCTAAAAAATAGAAATATAAATGGAAATATACTTTAGAAATATTTTACTCAAGAATTTCTAAGGGTAATTGTGGCCATTGTATATTAGAGACAATTATTTATTTCATAATGTGATTTTTGTTAGATATTTAATATATTATATTATTTAATTAAAAATTTTCAAAACCTTTTTTGATCATGTTTAACAAGGGTACCAACAATTCTGACTGTATATATAAAATAAAATAAATGAGTCTTGCACAATTAGATTTGTAGAAAGCACATACTTTGTCAAAATGAGCCTAACATGCAAAATAATAAACCTGAATAGGGACAGAAAATTCCAAAAGCAAACATACAATTTGTAGAGTTGTAATTACTGTACTCACAGTTTCTGAAAATGTTAAATACAGTTAGAAAATATTAAACATTTGTTAAATACAGTTTTCTCATGTTCTCACATTTATTGTTTTATTTTAATGTGTTTTTGTAAAGCCATAATTATGTTATAATCTTGTTTTGATATGTTTGCTATTTGCAATAGTTACTAATATTTTTCATAGTGTGCTTTTGGTGAATTATATTAAAAACCAGGGTAAGTCTGATTCTCAAACATCACTGTAATTATTAACTAATATATGGAACCCACAACAATTAAAAAACAAAATCATATACAGAAAACATGATACAGAAAACATGTTTGCATCGTTACATTTCCAGATAAACACCATTTACTATTTTTAATCATTTTTTTACATTGTGGGGACCACAGACACACACACACACACACACACACACACACACACACACACAGAGAGAGTCTGTTAAAGTCTATATCACACAAACATAGAATTGTCTTTCTAAATGTCTAAACATCAGATAATTTTAATGAATGGTTGACAGTATTTATGTATGTATGTATTTATGTATTTATGAACTGTGTGTTTTGTTGATCACAGGATAATATTGTTGTATTGGAGGTGATTTTATCTGGACTGTAAATCCTGATTTAGATCATGATGATCCATATTATGAGATTCAAAAATAATTAAATAATTAATTAAATAATTTATCATGATATTTGATTTATGGAAAGACTGGTTAAAAATTAAAATCTTCTGTTTGGAGACAAACTTTGGAGACAAACTTGCAAAAGGGCAAAGTAGACATTTTTTTCTTAATAATGTTTCTTGAGGATTCATAAAGTTAAGATTTTTAAATCAAAATCGATCATAACTCTGAAATAAAAGACAATTTTCTTCCCTAATTTCAGGTTCAATGTGCTGCGTCAAAACTGAATATAAAAATGTGATTTAACATTATCTTGAGCTCACAAATATTTTCTCTCTGTATCTCCCACTTTATTTGTTCTCAAATGTTGTATTTTGAAGTCCCACATTTTGTAACAATATTTAAATATGTCTAGGCTTAAAGATTATTTCATTATAAATGTGACACAGATTTAACATTATTCACTGATAGTGTCTGATCATTTGTCTGCTGCATGTTTATTGTTGTGGATAATTATTGTATTTGTGTTGTAAATGAGCACTATCATTTCTCTGTAGGTACTCATGAGATAATATGTACACAAATATTACTCTATTCAGTGACTGATTTAATATTTCTCAGTTCAATTCAGTTCACACTCAATTATAATGTCAAACAGACGGAGTGCAACAGATAAATCAGTGCAGAAATTTAGACTAAAATATGCATTTTGATCAAATTTGTGTCATCAAATATACATCTGGAAAAATACATATATTTTTAAGTCTGTCACTGTATCCTTAAAGGCTTATGAACTGCATTTGTTTATAATGTTTTAATGTTTCCTGAGGTGCACTTATGTTAGTGTCAAAATGTAGAAAAAAGGCCATTTTCTACTGTGATTTTAGTTCTCTGATTTAAACACTGTTGAAAGAGACGGGTCTCCTTTAAGACTTCAGTGTAACAGTTCACTGCTGACATTAGGAAACATCTTTGCATATGAAATAAGTTTTACATGTGGACCTTTTTTGAAAATATCTGTTTCTTCTGTTTCTGCTGCAGAGATGAACGAATGATGAAAAGTGTTTACAGCATTATATTTCCATCTACTGAATGTCATTAAAAGTTGCAGTGCAGCTGATTACAGTCGTCTCTGTTGACTGAATGAATGTAACAATCTCACCATTGTAACATGATTTGTAACGCTTTCATCACAACTAACACAGTGTGACAATGTGAATAAGATATTTGTGCAGTGTAGACAGAATCAACTTTGAGCTCATGCTGAACTGTGATTGACAGATCTGTGATTATAATGGATTATATCACACACCGGACATGTTCAGTTCAAGACAGGAGTCGAAAAACAGTGACTCTAATCATTAAACGGAAAAGTTTGTTTCAAGAATGGGTTGGTTTTTAAAAAAAGCAAACAGAAAAAGAACAATCTTTTAAAATTGTGACTGTCATTCTTACATTTGGAAAATGTTTATCTTGCTCTGAGTAGTTAAGCAAGAGTTGCAAAAGGCTCAGTGTGATTGTGAGTCAGATGAGCTCATAGTGTGGACATCTTCATACCAGGTTTGCATCTTTTATACTTGGATTTATTTTAAGAACATGTATGATTTGTATTGATCATTTCCCAATTGATTATGTAATTGTCATCATGCATGTTTTACCTGCTTATTCTTGGATTCTGCTAGTAAATTGAGAGGAGTTTGGTGTTTCAGTCAGTAACACTTTTTAATAACTTCGATTTATAAATCATTAACTAAAAAATCTATAATAAACAACATACTTCGAGTTGCTATCTGTGGTATATCATTATTAAATTAATAAATAAAGGTAAAAAATTAAGCATAGGTTAGCTAATATTAGATGAAGTATCCAATAGTTTACACAAAATATTGTCAATATTGAGTCTTTTGCTCCAAAATAGTCCAAACAGAGTCACAGCAGAACATTTGCATCTCACGATCAACATAGCGATGTTTAGATCTTAAATGAGTAAATGAATCAATATCATATATAAGGAAAGAAAAAAACAAAACAATGGCCCTGAAAATCAATTTAAATATCACGCTTTAATGTAACAGTGTCTGTCACTGCTTATAGGTTTGGGATTATCTTTCACTATTTAATTTAAACCGGCTTCACTGTTTTCTGAAAAATGTTCCCCTTTTTGGTGTTATAGAAATGTTAAACAGCCCACAGTAATATCCAGGAAAGGAAACTACTGCTCATTTTTGGCAAATTTCTAGAAAGGTGGTCAAACACTATAACCACTAGAAAAACACAATAAAGACAGTCCTCATAACTTATGTGCTACATTTATGTGCTACGTAAGTCCATATGAAAGCAGTCTGTCATATTTTGACAATTTTTTTGGTAGGCTACACCTCAGCTTTAAAAAAAAAATAAAAATAAAAAATTCTATTTGCATTGTTCACCAGTAATGACTAAACAAATTATAGCAAAGACTGAAGCCAATCATTAGATATCATCAGGAAATATGGTGTTAGCTTTCACTGCTACGCTGATGATACCCAGCTCTATATTTCTTCGCGGCCCGGCGAAACGTACCAATTTGAATAACTAATGGATTGTGTAGTTGAGTTAAAAAATTGGATGACAAGTAATTTCTTACTGCTAAATTCTGAAAAAACAGAGGTGTTAATTATTGGGCCTAAAACCTCAGCGTGTAATAACCTACAACACTGTCTAATACTGGATGGCTGCTCTGTCAATTCTTCGTCATCAGTTAGGAACCTAGGTGTGCTATTTGATGGTAATCTTTCCTTTGAAAACCACATCTCTAGTATTTGCAAAACTGCATTTTTCCATCTCAAAAATATATCTAAACTACGACCTATGCTATCAATGTCAAATGCTGAAACATTAATTCATGCATTTATGACCTCACGGTTAGATTATTGTAATGCTTTATTGGGTGGTTGTTCTGCTCGCTTAATAAACAAACTCCAGCTGGTCCAAAATGCAGCAGCTAGAGTTCTTACTAGAACCAAAAAGTATGATCATATTAGCCCGGTTCTGTCTACACTGCACTGGCTCCCTATTAAACATCGTATAGATTTTAAAATCTTGCTAATTACTTACAAAGCCCTTAATGGTTTAGCTCCTCAGTACCTGAGCGAGCTCCTATCACATTATAGTCCCTCACGTCCGCTGCGTTCTCAAAACTCTGGCAATTTGATAATACCTAGAATATCAAAATCAACCGCGGGTGGGAGATCATTTTCTTATCTAGCGCCCAAACTCTGGAACAATCTACCCTACAATGTTCGGGACGCAGACACACTCTGTCAGTTTAAATCTAGATTAAAGACCCATCTCTTTAACCTTGCTTACACATAACACATCAACATATTCTTATAATTCAAATCCGTTAAAGGATTGTTAGGCTGCATTAATTAGGTCAACCGGAACCGGGAACACTTCCCATAACACCCGATGTACTCAGTGCATCGTCAGAAGAATGGCATCTACGCTAATATTAGTCTGTTTCTCTCTTATCCCGAGGTCACATTAACCACCAGATCCAGTCCGTATCCAGATCAGATGGTCACTGCAGTCCCCCGGATCCAGTCCGAACCCAGCCCAGATGGTGGATCAGCACCTAGTGACGACCTCTACAGCCCTGAATGTCATCGGAGTCCACATCAACTAGATGAGCCCCAGAGACGGATCCACAGTGAAGACCTCGTCACCTAGACGGCTGTCGGCACAAGACCACGGGACCTTTGGCCAGAGGAGAACTGGCCCCCGACTGAGCCTGGTTTCTCCCAAGGTTTTTTTCTCCATTTGTCACCGATGGAGTTTTGGTTCCTTGCCGCTGTCGCCTCTGGCTTGCTTAGTTGGGGACACTTTCTCTCAACACAATATTGCATTTTATTTTATTGTTTTTGATTAACTACCTTTACCTAAAATGTGAGTGTTTACTGTTGCCTTTGGCATTGTTGATGTACTGTTTCCTATCTAATACTGTACAGCCGCCTTGTCACAATTCTGTATTGTTAAAGGCGGTATATAAATAAAGGTGACTTGACTTGACTTGACTTGATTTATTAATGTGTTAACTATAAGCACAAATAAATAAATAAATAAATAAATAATTTTAATCTCATATTTCCTTATTGTGTTGTTGTCACAAACGCGGTCTCTGTGGCTCCCTCTGACCGCCGCCAGCGGGAACCATCCCCGGACTTTTAACTCATTTTACCCATCACCCCGTACCTGGGACCCCGCCTTCCGGTTCCGGGTCGCTCGGGTCACTTCCGCTCGGTCGGCCATTTTAGGCCGCCGCGCCGGCGGCTTCCTCGCGAAGTTTTGTCTAGTTTATCTAACAATCCTGAGCGTTTTCCCTTGTATTCTGACTTCTTGTTGCCAACCGGACTGTTTATTCACTCTGTTGTTGTATCGCTGCCTGCCTATCGACCTCTTGCCTGGATTATCGTTTACGTTTTGGATTGTCTGCTTGTTCCCGTTTGCTGTTGTGTTGACCTCCGCCTGTTTGACTACGCTCTTAATAAAGTTTGTCGCACATGGATCCCACGCCTCCGACTCCGTCAGTGGACGCGTTACAGAAAACTTCGCCGCCATCGGATCCAGCGACCACTCCCGCGACTGCCACGACGACATCGGACCCTGCGATGGTGCGTCATATCACCACGGAGTTGTCCGCTCAAGCTTCGACGCTCCTTGCTCATCAACAACAGCTGGACCGCCTCACCGACCTCACGGCACAGCTGGTAAGAGCGTTGCAAGGTTTACAGTTGACGGCGCTGCCCGTCACTCCTCCCGCGGCCACACCACCACCGGCTGTTCAATCTGTCTCTGCTAGCCCGCGTCTTGCTTTTCCTGAGAAATTTGATGGGACTCCCGCTAAATGTAAGGGGTTCCTTTTGCAATGCTCTCTCTTCGTGAGTCAACAGCCGCACCTCTACCCCACGGATGAGAGTAAAGTTGCGTTTGTTTGCTCACTACTCTCTGGAAGAGCTTTGGACTGGGCCACTGCTGTCTGGCATCTAGACCGTCCTGCCTATCCATCTTTCGCGGCCTTCTTACAACGATTCAAGGAGGTATTTCAACCTAGCACAGAGAGCGGTGATGCCGGGGAGCAGATCATGGCGCTGAGGCAGGGCAGGAGGACCGCCGCGGATTATGCGCACCCTGGCAGCCCAGAGCGGTTGGACCGATGAACCGCTCAAGTTACACTACCGCAAGGGGCTGCGTCCAGATTTGCAGGTGGAACTGGCCTGCCGTGATGAGAACCTCACCCTGGAACAATACATAGATCTTTCTATTCGGGTGGATAACCTCATGAGCGCACGGAAGCCCGGCCGCTTATCATCCACCGTACCTCTGGTTTCACCTAGCTCTGAAACTACCCCCGAACCAATGCAGCTAGGAGCTACCAAGTTAACACTGGAGGAGAGGGAGAGAAGACTCCGGGGCAACTTGTGTTTGTACTGCGGACAGGCAGGCCATATCAGGGCTAACTGCCCAACTCGTCCGCCACGCCAACCTTCCTCGGTGAGTGATCTCAAATCCCTTCCTAACTGTTGTCCTGTTCCGGTAACTATATCATATAATGGTATCACTGTGAAGACCACAGCCTTAATTGATTCCGGCGCTGCCGGAAACTTCATCGATGCGGACTTCGTTGCCACTAATCACTTGCCAACCCTCTCTTGCTCTCCCCACATAGCAGTAGCCGCCCTCAACGGGCGACCGCTAGGATCAGGGAAGGTTCACCACACCACACAGGACCTCACCCTCCAGATTGAACCTGCTCACCAAGAAACCATACGCTTCTTCATCATTCCATCACCTCAGTCACCCGTCATCCTGGGCTACCCTTGGCTGAATCAGCATGGACCATCAATCACCTGGGCCACTCGCACCATTACTCGCTGGTCCCCTCAATGCTACCAGCGCTGTACTCAACCCAAAAGCACGTCACAAGTTACACCCAGGACTCACGTTCCGGGGAGCACTGTACCCACCGCATATCAGGACCTGCTTGAGGCCTTCAGCCGCACCAAAGCTACCCAACTGCTACCGCATCGTCCCGGTGATTGTGCCATCGACCTCATCCTGGGAGCAACACCCCCCCGGGGGCGCATCTTTCCCCTGTCACAAGCTGAATCTGAGGCTATGAATATGTACATTCGGGAGGAATTGGCTAAAGGCTTCATCACACCATCAACCTCGCCGGCCTCAGCAGGTTTCTTCTTCGTGAAAAAGAAAGATGGGGGTCTTCGTCCTTGTATCAATTATCGGGGTCTCAACGAGGTGACCATCAAATACCGTTACCCGCTCCCGCTCGTCCCTTCAGCCCTGGAACAGCTACGTTCAGCCAAAATCTTCACCAAGCTTGATTTACGCTCTGCCTACAACCTCATTCGAAGGGGACGAGTGGAAGACGGCCTTCTCGACCACCTCAGGACACTATGAGTACAGGGTCATGCCCTTCGGTTTGGCCAACAGTCCATCTTACTTCCAGGCATTCGTTAATGAGGTCTTCCGGGATATGCTGAACCGCTGGGTGATCGTTTACATTGATGACATCCTCATTTACTCCAGCTCTCTTACCGAACACATCCAACATGTCAGGGCGGTTCTCCAGCGTCTCATCTCCCACCAACTGTTTGCCAAGGAAGAGAAATGTGAATTTCATCGGGACAAGGTCACCTTCCTCAGTTATATCATTAGTTCGGAGGGAGTCGCCATGGACGACAAGAAAGTCAACGCCGTCCTGAATTGGCCACGTCCCACCACACTAAGGGAACTCCAGCGCTTCCTGGGCTTCGCTAACTTTTATCACCGCTTCATCCGGCATTTCAGCACCGTCGCAGCCCCCCTTACGGCCATGGTCAAGAAGAGTACCTCCCGTCTCAGCTGGTCGCAACCAGCCCTCCAGGCCTTTGACTACCTTCGTCGGAGGTTTAGCACCGCTCCCATCCTCCATCACCCAGACCCTGACAAACCCTTCATTGTGGAGGTAGATGCATCAAGTACCGGCGTCGGAGCTGTGCTGTCTCAGCGCCAGGGCGATCCTTCCAAAATGTTTCCCTGTGCATACTATTCACACAAGCTAAGCCCCACCGAGAGGAATTACGACGTGGGTAACCGCGAACTTCTAGCAATAAAATTGGCTTTTGAGGAGTGGCGACACTGGCTCGAGGGCTCCAAACATCCTTTCGTGGTACTTACGGATCACAAGAACTTGGAATACTTACGCTCAGCGAAGATGCTCAACCACCGCCAGGCCAGATGGGCATTATTCTTTACCCGCTTCGACTTCCAGGTCACGTACCGCCCAGGTTCACAAAACACTAAAGCAGACGCCCTATCTCGCATTCATGAGCCCGGTCCGCCAGTCTTTTCGCCTGAACCCATACTGCCCTCAACCATGATCGTTGCTCCTGTAGCCTGGGACGTCATGACGGAGATTTCCGAAGCTCAGGTTCAGGACCCTCCTCCTGCTGACTGCCCAGCCGACCTCACCTACGTTCCCCTCTGCCTGCGACAACGAGTGTTATCAGAGGTTCATTCTGTTCCTAGTTCAGGGCATCCCGGTATCGAGGTCACCCTTCACCTCCTCGGCAACCGGTTCTGGTGGCCCACTGTGCGTCCAGACACCATCGACTTCATTCGAAACTGTGCCGTCTGTAACACATCCAAGGTCCCGCGTCGGCTGCCCGCCGGACTTCTACAGCCCCTGCCCGTGCCTCACCGTCCTTGGTCACACATCGCTGTGGAATTCCTCACTGACCTACCACCCTCCAACGGACACACTACCATCCTCTCCGTAGTTGACCGGTTCTTGAAGGGTTGTCGCTTCATCCCTCTTCCGAAGCTCCCTACGGCCATGGAGACAGCCGAACTTTTGTGCAACTGGGTCTTCAGGTTCTACAGCCTGCCAGAGGACATTGTATCTGATCGTGGACCACAGTTCACTTCACGTCTATGGACTAGCTTCTTCCGTCTCCTGGGGGTCAACGTAAGCCTTACCTCCGGATATCACCCCCAGGCAAACGGCCAGGCCGAAGGTTAAACCAGGAGTTGACTCGCTTCCTCCGTTCATACTGTCAGAATCATCAAGATGACTGGAGCCGCTTTCTGTTCTATGCCGAGTATGCCCAGAACTCCCTAGTCAAACCCGCCACTAACCTCACCCCATTCCAGTGTACCCTTGGTTTTCAACCGCCCATGTTTCCCTGGTCTGGGGAGCCATCTGAACTACCAGCAGTCAACTCCTGGTTCCAACACAGTGAGGAGATCTGGAATCGGGCCCACGTCCATCTCCAGGGAGTCATCCGTCGCACTCAGACTCAGACCAACCGCCGATGCCGGCCTAATCCACCTTACGAACCCGGACAGTGGGTCTGGCTCTCGACCCGGGACCTCCGACTCCGCCTGCCCTGCAAAAAACTCAGTCCCAGGTACGTGGGTCCTTTCAAAATAATCAAACAGATAACCCCTGTATCATTTCGGCTGCAACTTCCACCTGAATACTGTATCTCACCGACGTTTCATGTTTCTCTGTTTAAGCCCGCTGGTCCACCGGAAGGAGTGGAGAACCTAGACGAGACCGCTTCCCAGGGACCTTCCCCCATCATCATGGACGGCGAGGAGGTGTATCGTGTTAACGCCATCCTGGACTCCCGACGCCAGAGAGGTCACCTGGAGTACCTGGTCGACTGGGAGGGCTTCGGCCCTGAAGAAAGATCTTGGGTCGCCTCTGGAGACATCCTGGACCCGTCACTCACCACAGACTTTCATTCCAATCATCCAGATCGACCAGCACCCCGTGGTAGGGGTAGACCCCGGCGTCGGCCACCTCCTCGCGCCAGGAGTCGCTCACGGGGGGGGGGCTCTGTCACAAATGCGGTCTCTGTGGCTCCCTCTGACCGCCGCCAGCGGGAACCATCCCCAGACTTTTAACTCATTTTACCCATCACCCCGTACCTGGGACCCCGCCTTCCGGTTCCGGGTCGCTCGGGTCACTTCCGCTCGGTCGGCCATTTTAGGCCGCCACGCCGGCGGCTTCCTCGCGAAGTTTTGTCTAGTTTATCTAACAATCCTGAGCGTTTTCCCTTGTATTCTGACTTCCTGTTGCCAACCAGACTGTTTATTCACTCTGTTGTTGTATCGCTGCCTGCCTATCGACCTCTTGCCTGGATTATCGTTTGCGTTTTGGATTGTCTGCTTGTCCCCGTTTGCTGTTGTGTTGACCTCCGCCTGTTTGACTACGCTCTTAATAAAGTTTGTCGCACATGGATCCCACGCCTCCGACTCCGTCAGTGGACGCGTTACAGTTGTATATTTAAGTTAATAAGAGGTGTTAAAATTGTGATATATGTTTTCCTTTTAGTTCCATTTCATCCCTGATTGAAAGCTCCAGCAGTATCAAGTATTTTGCTCTCAGGTTCAGTCGTTGTGGTTGCATTAGTTCATTTTAATCTGACTCTGGCTCAAAATAATCTAATAACAGAGCTGACCTTCTCAAGCATCAAAACACACGTCACACAGTGGCTGCTTACCTGCATTTCAAAATATTTTGACAAATATTTGAATTAAAAAAAAAAAAAAAAAAACTTCATAAGCTAACCTCTAAAAACATAAGTAAATCTGAAAATGCATTTTATGATCTTTTAAAAGTTTAATAATGCTATAAGTTAAATTACTAGTGGTGTCAATTGATTTTTTTTTTCCCCAAATATTTAACCATTGACTATAGCCATTCAACATTACAGTATAATTGAGAGCTTTTAATCTAACATTTACTAGACTTGTAATTTAAGTGAACTTAAAACAATCTTCACATAAACCCATTAAAATAACTGTCACCTGTGTATAATAACCTGTTCCCTTCAGCAAGAAAATATAGCCAAATTTAATAAAGTTATCAAACACTAAAGCCTAAAGTAAATAAAAGATAAAGTTTAAAACTACAGAAGTTATTGATTTCCTTTTTTTTTAAATTTTGTTCTTCGATTAACAGACATCACAGCAGCTGGTTATTAGGATATTTTGGCTGCTGTTACTTTAAAAGCTGACACTGCTTTAAATGTGACTCTTAAATAATAAACACGTACATGCACAGTTTTAAGGCACCTTTAGTCACCTTTTTTCTAACTTCATGACTTAACTGACGACATAACTACGACTAACTACATATTTGTAGTTTCATTTGGGTTTAAATATGATACAGCGCTTTAATGGGCTATAGCCTCATACAGTGCATGCCGGCATATTTGTGCGTGCACTTTAAGAGCACGTGTTACGAGCACAGTGTAACGACTGACAGGACAGGAAGATTTGTTTTTACTGACATATGACCAGACAACATCTCATCTGACCGTAGTTCACTGATGTTCTACTGAAGCTCCTCGTCATCGGTACCGTTTTCACGCTCGTTTGAGTCGCGCCTGGCGCTGAGGTGACGTTGGAGCGCGTGTCTGAAAAGTCTCCCGTTTGATGTGCTCGTTATTACATTCTGCGTCTAAATAAACGCAATTCTTTAGTGGTTGTGGGTGGGTGATGTTCATGATGTGGAGCTCTGTAAAGAGTTGGGTGACGTTATTTGGAGAATCTTCAGGGATTAACACTGATCACAGTGTATTTGGTCCCAAAATACAGAGTGTTAAAGTAACACTGAAGCAGAGTTGAACTTAATGAGAATGTTAACAAGCAGAATTACTGAAGGAAAGAGAAACAGAAAAAAGAGAAGAGACAAACAGAAACACAACTGACTTACAGTCACAGCCTTAGATGAAATCAGCTGCAATAAAAGACATTAAATCTCTCAAGATCTCAGCAGAGAATGATTAAACAACTCCACAAACAGCTTCACCAGCTTCACTTATTACTAATCAGTTTGTCTAAAGTAATTATTTAGAGCAGAGGTTTAGATTTTGAATTTGTTTAGTTTGAACTTATCATTAAGGCGATAAATGTTTGCTTTAGTTGGGCTCTTGACCCTTCAATTCATAACTTTTGTTTTCTGGCTGCTGTAAGTCTGTGCCTGCAAAACACACTTATTATGGCAAAAAAAGCCAGAAAAAAAAACATTATTTGAAATGTTATTAGTCATTAATAGAGATTTACTTGTGTAATACCCCGATTCACTGATCTGATCAAAAGCTGCAGATTGTGGTTAGATTCAATATATTATAACAATATTGTTATATTAATTTATTGTTAGTTTAGATGCAAACATTCATCAAGAATCAGCATATGAATCTCAACGATGGTGACAATAAACAAAACGCTTTATGCTGCAGTGCATTCTGGGTGAACCAATCAAAACTCATCCATAGCTCCCAGAATGCATTGCAATATTAATAAATTAGGCACCTGAATTGTCTTTGTATTTTCAGGAGTAAGTGTTTATTCTTACAATTTGCCTTAGTTTTTCGCTATTTTTGTTGTGACTTTTTAGTAGCATGTTTTGTGATGTTCAAAGTTGTTTATTTGCATATTTTGTTGATTGCCACCATTGTTGAGATTCATATGCTGATTCTTCATGTCTATGTGAGCCATAAATAAAACCTTTCTGTCCACAACTTTTTTTTTTTTTTTTAAATGTATAAATTGCTAGAATACTTTTAAAATTTAACTTTTAGAAGCAAAAGGCTTTTATATTCAACAAAGTATAATATCAGTGAACCAAGCCAAGACGTGATGATTGTTTCCAGCATTAAACAACCAACCACCCCATCACTTTTTCTCTAAAGACAAAGTTGTTTTATTTGCTATTATGTCAGAATCAGAATCAGAATCAGAATTAGCTTTATTCGCCAAGTGTGCGCAAACACACAAGGAATTTGTTGTGGTTTTTTAAGGTGCTCCTGGTACATACATACATACATACATATCTGACATGAGAACAGAGAAAAAAACATTTAAATAAAATAAAAACTTAGAATAAATAATAATGTATGAATCTGGAACAGAAGATTTATGTACAGATTTGTGCATTATTCCTCTATATACAGCTATAAATAAGAGATGTGCATGTGTATTTACATAAAAATACTACAGAAGTTTACATAATAATACTACACAAGGAGTCAATAATTAGAAATGGAGAAAGAAATACAGAAATGAATTGTAGAACCCAGGTAATGATTTATGTTTATCTGTTTAAGCTGGAGATGGCATTTGGGAAAAAGCTGTTTTTATGTCTAGATGTTCTAGTGCTCAGGGATCTGTAGCGTCTGCCTGAGGGGGAGAAGTGCAAACAGGTTGTGTCCGGGGTGAGAAGGGTCTTGGATGATGTTTCCTGCCCGTTTCTTCACTCTGGAGATGTACAAGTCCTGAAGGTTGGGCAGGTGCACACCAATGATTCTTTCTGCTGTCCTAACAGTCTGTTGGAGTCTTCTTATATCTGATTTACTGGCTGCCCCAAACCAGACAGTTATAGAAGAGCACAGAACTGACTCAATGACAGCGGAGTAAAACTGTGTCATTAGTGCCTGTGGTAGATTGAACTTTTTCAGTTGACGGAGAAAATACAACCTCTGCTGGGCTTTTTTCACAATGGAGTCAATGTGAATGTCCCACTTCAGGTCCTGGGAGATGTTAGTTCCTAGGAACTTGAATGAGTCCACTGCAGCCACAGTGCTGTTCATGATGGTGAGAGGGGTGAGTGCAGGAGGGCTTTCTCCGGAAGTCCACTGTCATCTCTACAGTTTTGAGCGTATTAAGCTCCAGGTTGTTGTGATTGCACCAGAGAGACAGCTGCTCAACCTCCTGTCTGTAAGCAGATTCGTCGCCATCCCGGATGAGACCGATGACAGTAGTGTCATCTGCAAACTTCAGAAGTTTGACAGAGGGGTCTTTAGAGGTGCAGTCATTTGTGTAGAGGGAGAAGAGCAGTGGGGAGAGAACGCAGCCCTGGGGAGCTCCAGTGCTGATGGTGCGGGTGCCGGATGTGAGTTTTCCCAGCCTCACTAGCTGCTGTCTGTCTGTCAGGAAGTTGGTGATCCACTGACAGATGGAGGTGGGTACAGAGAGCTGTGACAGTTTAATCTGTAGGATATCTGGAATGATGGTGTTGAAAGCAGAGCTGAAGTCCACAAACAAGATCCTTGCATAGGTCCCTGGTTTGTCCAGATGTTGAAGGATGTAGTGCAATCCCATATTGACTGCATCATCCACAGACCTGTTTGCTCGGTAAGCAAACTACAAGGGGTCCAGCAAGGGTCCAGTAATGTCCTTCAAGTAGGCCAACACCAGTCTCTCAAATGACTTCATGACTACAGATGTTAAAGCAACAGGTCTGTAGTCATCAAGTCCTGTGGTTTTTGGTTTCTTGGGTACAGGGATGATGGTGGAACATTTAAAGCAGGATGGGACTATACACAGCTCCAGAGATCTGTTGAAGATCAATGTGAAGATGGATGATAGCTGGATAGCACAGGCTTTAAGGCAGGCTGGAGAGACACCGTCTGGACCTTTGACTTTCCTTTGGCTTTCTTCTGCTTCCTGAAGACTTTGCAAACATCACCTTCACAGATCTTAAGGGCAGGTTGAGAAACAGTAGGGGGGGATGGAGGGGCAGGGTGTTGATGGCTGTGCTGTGGGACAGTTGGGGGGGGGGTGCAGGGTGTCAGACCAGTCTTTTGTTTTTCAAACCTGCAGTAAAACTCATTCAGGTCATCAGCCAGTTGTTGATTGGCCTCAGGGCTGGGGGACGGGCTCTTGTAGCTGGTGATGGCTTTCAGGCCGTTCCACACTGATTTGGAGTCATTTCTTGAAAGCTGTTTTTTTAGCTTTCCCGAGTAGTTTAACTTTGCCACTCTTATCTCCCTATTCAGTGTGTATTTGGCCTGTTTGTACAAGGCTTTGTCCTCACTCCTGTAGGCGTCCTCTTTGGCCTGGCGAAGCTGTTTGAGTTTTGCACTGAACCAAGGTTTGTCATTGTTAAATGTTAAATAAGTGCTGGTAGGAACACACATGTCCTCACAGAAACTGATGTAGGATGTCACAGTGTCAGTGAGCTCATCCAGATCAGTAGCTGCAGCCTCAAAAACACTCCAATCAGTAAGTTCGAAGCAGGCTTGTAAGTCCCGCTCTGCTTCAACAGTCCATCTCTCTACAGTTCTTACTACAGGCTTAGCAGATTTAAGTTTCTGCCTGTAGGCTGGTAGAAGATGAACTAAACAGTGATCAGAGAGTCCCAGCGCTGCACGGGGGCAGAGTGATATGCATCCTTTAAAACAGTGTAGCAATGGTCCAGTATGTTGCTATCTCTGGTGCATGTGATGTGCTGTCTATATTTAGGCAGTTCGCGGGTGAGGTGAGCTTTATTAAAATCACCGAGGACAATAATAAAAGAGTCCGGGTAACGCTGTTCTGTGTGTGTGATCTGATCGGCCAACAGTTCTAGCGCCGAAAACTCCCGCGGCGAATAAAAAGGCATACAGTTAATAAAGATAGCTTCCAAGTTTGGGCAGCACATCTTATTTAAAACTGTCACGTCTGTACACCAGCCTTCATTGATATAAAAACCTAATCCACCGCCTCTCGTTTTCCCCGACGACTCGGTGACGCGGTCCGCTCTGATCAGCTGGAAGCCCGTTAGATGAAGCGCGCTGTCCGGAATGGTTCTGTTTAGCCAGGTTTTTTCGTGTAACAAAGCAAAGCAGAGTTTAAAAAGTCCTTGTTTGTGTGGGTGAGGAGTTGTAGTTTGTCTGATTTATTTGCAAGGGAGCGGAGATTCGCCAGATGAATACTCGGCAACGGAGTCCTAAAAAAGCGCTGTCGGAATTTCACAAGCGCGCCGGCGTGTTTTCCTCGCTTGCGTCGCTTGGAGCGCTTGTATAGGAACGCAGCCCCTCCGACTAAAATCTCCAGTAAGACGTCTGAATGTTCAAAGGTTGGCAGAAAGTTATCTGGTGTGCTATTTCTTATGTCCAAGAGCTCGTTTCTAGAGAAGCTGATCGGAAAAACGTTGCTTAAGACAGGACAAACAAACAAAAACAGAAAAAGTACGAAGGAGCAACAAACCGAGGCAGCCATCCGCGGCGCCATCTTGTTCTCATTATTTGCACCTACTCACCTTGTTTTATCTTACTGCACAAATAAATCACATTTGAACGTTATTTCGGCCTCTGCCCTTCAGTACCAGCGTGACAGGATAGCAGCCCAACAACAAAGGAGGCTTCCTTTTTTTTTTTGTGTTCATCATGACTGGAGTGTTTGATAAGCGGCAGCGGGCTGAGGATCGGCTGCTCAAACTACGTCAGGGTGGTCGCCGTCTGGACAAATATGCAGCGGAATTCCTCGAGCTGTCCCATCAGGTGGGCTGGCCCGACGCCTTATTGTGTGCGGTTTTTCAGATGGGACTGGACGAGAACATTATTCGCTGCAGCTTGCCCATATGTGATTTCTCTTTAACTGAGTTAATCAATCTCATACTATATTTGAATGACTCTAACATTGTAATCGAAGAGGACGGAAAGAATGAATTCCCGTCTCGTCCAGTCCCCTCTGAATCTCACGTCACTTTGTCAGCTCACCTGAAGCCGAGATCCTCCGCATGCTAGACCAGTAGCCTGGGGACAAAGCTGGCGGACCCAACATTTACGTCAGTCCGATCGACACTAAAATCAGCTGGTCGTCCTTTAAAATCCACCCACGTCAAGTCTGCCAAGCCAAAGACTATTCACATCCCGTCTGCCATTTTAAGCCTTGCTCATGTCAAGCCCGCCGCTGCTGAGCACCAGGCCGAGATGGCCGCCCAGCCAGAGCACCCGGCCGAGATGGCCGCCCACCCAGAGCACCCGGCCGAGATGGCCACCCAGCCAGAGTACCCAGCCGAAATGGCCGCCCAGCCTGAGCACCCGGCCGAGATGGCCGCCCAGCCAGAGCACCCGGCCGAGATGGCCGCCCAGCCAAAGCACCCGGCCGAAATGGCCGCCCTGCCAAAGTACCCGACAGAGATGGCCGCCCAGCCAGAGCCTCCGGCCAGGAAGGCTGTCTCTCATGAATCCAGTTCCCTCGTCGTGGCCAAGAGTGCCGTTCCATGTGTTGATGAATTCAATTCCTTCGTCACGGCCAAGAGTGCCGTTCCATGCGCTAACGAATCTAGTTCCCTTGTCACGGCCAAGAGTGCTGTTCCATGCGCTAATGAATCCAGTTCCCTCGTCACGGCCAAGAGTGCCGTTCCTTGCAAGAATGAATCCAGTTCCCTCGTCATGGCCAAGAGTGCCGTTCCATGCGCTAACGAAACCAGTTCCCTCGTCACGGCCAAGAGTGCCGTTCCTGAGTCCAGTCAAGCTGCAGCTGTGTTTCCTGAACTAAGTCAAGTTGCGGCTGTATCCCCTAAGTCAAGTCAAGTTACAGCCGCATTTCCTGAGTCAAGCCAAGTTACAGCTGCATTTCCTGAGTCAAGTCACGTTTCCAAGACCAATCAAGTTGCAGCTGTGTTTCCCGGGTCAAGTCAAGTTACAGCTGTGTCTCCTGAGTCAAGTGAAGTTACAGCCACATATCCTGAGTCGTCAAGTTTCCAAGTCAAGTCAAGTGGCAGCTGTATTTCCTGAGTCAAGTCAAATTTCAACTGCATTACCTGAGTCAAGTCAAGTTTCCAAGTCCAGTCAAGCCACAACTGTGTTTCCTGAACTAAGTCAAGTTGTGGCTGTATTTTCTGAGTCAAGTCAAGTTTCCCAGTCAAGTCAAGTTACAGCTGCATTTCCTGAGTCAGGTCCAGTTTCCAAGTCCAGTCAAGCTGCAGATGTGTATTCTGAGTCAAATCAAGTTGCCGCTGCATTTCTTGAGTCAAGTCAGATTTCCAAGTCCAGTCAAGTTGCAGCTGTGTTTCCTGATTCCAGTCAAGTTACAGCTATGTTTCCTGAATCAAGTCAAGTGGTAGCTGTGTTTCCCGAGTCAGGTCAGGTTGCAACTGTATTTCCTGAGTCAAGTCAAGTTACAGCTGTGTTTCCTGGGTCAAGTCAAGTTGCAGCTGTGTTTCCTGATTCCAGTCAAGTTACAGCTGTGTTTCCTGGGTCAAGTCAAGTTTCCAAGTCTAGTCAAGTTGCAGCTGCATTTCCTGAGTCAAGTCAAGTCGCAGCTGCATTTCCTAAGTCAAGTCAAGTTTCCAAGTTTAGTCCAGTTGCAGCTACATTTTCCTGAGTCAAGTCAAGTTTCCAAGTCCAGTCAAACTATAGCTGTGTTTCCTGGGTCAAGTCAAGTTTCCAAGTCTAGTCAAGTTGCAGCTGCATTTCCTGAGTCAAGTCAAGTCGCAGCTGCATTTCCTAAGTCAAGTCAAGTTTCCAAGTTTAGTCCAGTTGCAGCTACATTTTCCTGAGTCAAGTCAAGTTTCCAAGTCCAGTCAAACTATAGCTGTGTTTCCTGGGTCAAGTCAAGTTGCAGCTGCATTTCCTAAGTCAAGTCAAATCTCCAAGTCTAGTCAAGTTGCAGCTGCATTTCCTGAGTCAAGTCAAGTTGCAGCTGCATTTCCTAAGTCAAGTCAAGTTTCCAAGTTTAGTCAAGTTGCAGCTGCATTTCCGGAGTCAAGTCAAGTTTCCAAGTCCAGTCAAACTACAGCTGGGTTTCCTGGGTCAAGTCAAGGGCAGCTGGAGTTCCTAAGTCAAGTCAAGTTTCCAAATCTAGTCAAGTTGCAGCTGCATTACCTGAGTCAAGTCAAGTTTCCAAGTCCAGTCAAACTACAGTTGTGTTTCCTGGGTCAAGTCAATTTGCAGCTGCATTTCCTGAATCAAGTCAAGTCCCCAAGTCAAGGCAAGTTGCAGCTGCATTTCTGGAATCAAGTCAAATTTCCAAATCCAGTCAAGCTACAGTTATATCCCCTAAGTCAAGCAAGGTCACAGCCGGGGTTCTTGAGTTAAGCAAGGTCAGAGCCGTCGTTCCTGGGTCCAACCAAGTCAGAGCTGTCGTTTCTGAGTCAAGTAAAGTCCCAGCTGTGTAGCATCTGGACCAATCAGACACAGTTATTTGTTACATTTAACAAATAATCTTTAAAACCAACAACCCCAGCTATATGCTGGAGTTTTGGAGACAACCCCCGCCCAAAGCAACGAACACCCTGAAAGGGCTCCGTTGCCAGGGTGACCATCTGATATCATAGGTTTTATTGCTTCAAGGAATGCAAACAGACACAGACACGCTACATTTCCCTATAGGAAAGACACAATGCCTATAGAAATGGGCTCTTTCCTATTCATTCACAGACAAACCTTTCTTTGACCTTCCTATCACACATAGCCCAGGTCATTGTGTATAGTATTACTGCATTGTATTTTAATTTGGTCTGTTGTATTTGTCTTTCTACTGTTTTATGCATGCGTTATGATAGATGACTAGTCGTTTCCCCACCTATGTCATGTTTGGTTTCTTTGAATTCGTATTTTGATGATCTAAAAGATGGTGTAAAGTAGATGTTGATACCTATGCAACATATTAGTGTTTTAAATAACCTTACTAGTTTTTGCATCAACACCCAATCGAATTACATATGCAAAATGCCATGCTCACAGACAAAGAGTCGTAAACTTTCCCTCCAAAGGTGAAAGTTACCATTGGTTCGTGGATCTCCTGGAGGCGCAGCCTCCAGAGACCTTAAAGGCATCAAACGTTTGACCGCCTCCCTCTCTTGACTCTCTTCACGCTCTTCTGCAAGATCTTCCGATTGCTGCCTGTGGAGGAACCCACAGGGAGCCTGAGCCGGCACAGGCCGTGCCCGGCGGGCCCGACAGGCCCCAGCATCTAGAGCTATGGCTCTCACCACAAAGAGCCAGACACTTTCACTCAACCCTGGAATTCATCCTCATGAAATGTCCTCGAACAGACATTTCTCTCTTCCGTGCTTTTAGCTTTCTTCACTCGTCTCACGTGAGTTCTTTCAGAACCTAAGAGGATGAGGAGGATGAGCTAGAACTCGTCGGAACTCTAAGCTGCGCCAGGCCTTGCGGCCTTGTCTTTCCATTCTCCAAAGACCACAGGACTTCAGCTGGGTCCCTCTCAGCTCTTGGTTCTTCTTCAATTGTCACATGGGAAGAAACTCCCAGTCACCATCGAGTCAGAACATCTTTGGAGTTCATCACTCTTCGGACCCAGAAGAACGTGATCGCGATTCCAAACCACCACTGCTCCAAACCATCGAGACTTTCACCTGAGACTGCATTCGGACACTTGTTCATCGACCAAGGCAATGCAAGTATCGTACATTTAACTAAACAAAACAGAGGTTTAGTATAAGCAGTAGACAGCACTGATGGTTTCACTCAGGTGGTTAACTGACTCTTTTCATAGCTACATTCTCTGGTCTCTCTAACTTCAGTTCTCACTGACCCTTCCCCCATGTATGAATGATTTCATGTCTGTTTGTTTAGATTAGTTATGTGTTAGTCCTTCGTTAATAAACTCTTGTGCACAAATTACATGAGTTTTGATTCTGATTCTGCCTTGCAAATTAATGTCCCTTTACGATTCTGATTCGAGCTACATGCTCTAATGCAACAGTACTTTAAGAAAGTTATTTTCTGTGCCCAAGAAAATATCATTTCTTAGAGTTGATATAAAACTTATACTGAATGTTCGCTGGACGAACAGATTAGTTGATGGAAAATTAATTCTGCTACAGTTACTACTGGCAGCTGATATAAATAATTGTAATTAATCATAATTAATTGTAATTATTTATATACATTTCCCTTTGAGCTAAATCGCTGGTTTCTACGAACCAAATCGAGTCCCTGCTGATCTCTATGAATCAAGTCACGTCACGGCTGAACTCCCAGAGCCAAGTCAAGTCACTGTTGATCTCCATGAACCAAATCAAGCTTCAACTAACCTCCACAAACCAATGTCAAATTGAGGTATGGCCATTATTCCAGAGGCCGAGCTGCCTCCAGCACGCCCTTCAGAGCCGGAGCTCTCTCCGGTGTGCCCTCCAGAGGCCGAGCTGCCTCCAGCACGCCCTCCAGAGCCGGAGCTCTCTCCAGCGCATGCTCCAGAGGCCGAGCTGCCTACAACGCGCCCTCCTGAGACAGAGCTCTCTCCAACGCGCCCTCCAGAGCCTGTGCCTCCTCCGGCGCCTCCAGAGCGCCCTCCAGAGTCTGTGCCTCCTCCGGTGCCTCCAGAGCACTCTCCAGAGCCTGTGCCTCCTCCGGCGCCTCCAGAGCGCCCTCCAGAGCCTATGCCTACCCCGGCGCCTCCAGAGCGCCGTCCAGAGCCTGTGATTTGTCCTGCGCCACCCGAGCGCCCTCCGGAGCCTGTGATTTCTCCTGCGCCTCCAGGGCGCCCTCCTGAGGCTGCGCCTCCAGAGCACCCTCCAGTGACCGCTCCACAAGAGCATTCTCTAGAGCCTGTTCCTCTTGAGCGTGCTCCAGAGGCCGCCTTTCCTGAACCTCTTCCAGTGTCCTTTCCTCCAGGACTCCCCCCTGAAAGACACAGCACCACCCTGGCACCCGTAACGACTACCAGCACCCAGAAGTCGATTTGGGGTGGGGGAGGCACCCGTGGGGGGGGGGGGGGGGGGGGTAATGTCACGTCATCATCACCAGCCCAACGTCAAAACACACGTGAACCGTCACCTGAGTACTAATCACCCGCACCTGTGAATAAATACTTACCCGTTTGTGCTACTCGTCGGCTGCTATCAAACCTACCTGGATCCTTCAGCCTCTGGATGCATACTTCACCTCTTGTGTTCTCTCAGCACAAGTTTCTCCAGGAGGATTAGAAGTGGAACGTCTCTGTGAGAAAGGGAGATTAAACAACACTTAAGGGAAGTGACTGAACGCTGCTGTTTTTCTGTTTACTTACCTATTTGGATACCTACCGATGTTGATGGGAACGGGAATTGTTCTCCTGCATGAAAAGACTGAATTACTTGCTTGTTTGAATACTTACCTGTGTTGACCAGATCGGGAGATATATTCCTGCTTTATAGACTGGATAACTTACCTTATTTGCACCTACTCACCTTGTCTTATCTTACTGCACAAATAAATCACATTTGAACGTTATTTCTGCCTCTGCCCTTCAGTACCAGCGTGACAATTACATTAATTGTCCTAAAAAAAACAAAATAAAGTTGTATTTCAAGTGTGACCGAAAAATGAAGAGGCTCAAAGTTTAATTTTACTGAAAAAATAGCTCATTAAAATTGTATAAAAATATAATACTACCATAAAATCAGCTCAAAATGCTAAATAATAATCACAAAATATTATTGAACAGAATATATTACATTAATTTTCCTAAAAAAATAAAATAAAGTTGTATTTCAAGTGTAATTCGTTTTAATTGGGAAAAAAATAGCTCATAAAACTTAAATATTGTATATATTGCATAGTATCATAAAATCGCAACAAAATTGTAAATACTAATTGAAAAATATTATAGAACAAAAACATTACTTTTGCCAATAAAAAGAAAAAAGTTTTATTTTAAAGCTCATCATTTTTGACTGTGAAGGAGTCAAAACAAATACAAATACAGTCTAAAGCTTATTTGCATAATCAATCTTTTAATATGATACAACAGTGTACATATGACATGTGATTTTATTTGTGTGTATGAGTGTGTGATTTGTGTTGGACTGACAGAAACACAGAAAGTGTCTCTGACTGGAGAAACATCTTCATCCTGATGATCTGAAACAGGAAACTGTCTTGTGTGTCTGATATTGAACTTCCTGAAGCCTGTGATTAAAACACACACAAAAACAGCAACACTTTCACATCATTACACTCACACTGTGTCCACTAATGTCTGTGTGTGTTTAATGTCACACAGAGACACTGAAGAGCCATAATAACCAAGGTGAAATCCAGCGTGTAGTGTTTGAGTGAATGTGTGTGTGAATGTGTGTAAGTGTGTGAGTTTGTGTGTGTCAGAGACGCTGTAGTAGGACAGAGTGCCGGCAGACACGTCCACATACACTCCTACTCTATTACTGGAGACTAGAGCAGCAGATATAGCAGTGTAGTTATTATTGTGACGGGCAATGAATCTGTGATTAGAGCAGCTCAGACTCCAGGAGTTCACATTACGTCCAAACCAACAGTCATAACTCTCTCCTTTCCTCTTGATTTCTTTATATGACACTGATATTTTAGCTCTATTTCCACTCCATTCAGTCTCCCAGTAACAGCGTCCAGTCAGACTCTCAACACACAGAACCTGAGGATCATCATCAAATCTGTCTGGATGATCAGGATATGACTGATCCTCTTTCACACGTGTCACCTTTCTGTTCTCGTCAGACAGAATGAGTTTATAGTTTGCTGTGTTTGTATCCAGTGTGAGATCACAGGCATCTGAACACAAGAACACACATTACAAGAGACACATTTACAACAACTAAACAACAAACAACAAAACTTTGTGTCTGTTTGTGGACTTACATTTGTGGAGTCCTGATGTGATCCTGAACTCTCCTCCATGATCCACACTAGAAAACACACACACACACACATGTTGTGTTTCCATGTTTTATGGGGACATTCCATAGGCGTAATGGTTTTTATCCTGTACAAACCCTATTTTCAATCGCCCTACACTACCCTACACCTAAACCTAGCCCTCACAGGAGACTGTGCACACTTTTACTTTCTCAAAAAAACTCATTCTGCATGATTTATATAAGCCTGTCCCCTCATGGGGCCCTCACAAATGTCCCCACAAGGTCAAAATTTACTGGTATTACTATCCTTGTGGGGACATTTGGTCCCCATAACGTGATAAATACCAGGTGCACATTAAACACACACACACACACACACACACATTCAGTCAGTCAACAAACTGTTGCTATACAGTTGCTAAGATACTGAGGGTGGTTGCTAGGCTGTTGCCTAGGTACTGGAGGTGGTTGCTATGCAGTTGCCATGCAGTCGCCAGGGTACTTGAGTGGTTGCTATGCAGTTGCCAGGGTACTTGGGTGGTTGCTATGCACTTGCTAAGGTACTTGGGGTAGTTTCAACACTGTTGCTATGCAGTTGCCAGGGTACTTGGATGGTTGCTATGCACTTGCTAAGGTATCTGGGGTAGTTTCAAGACTGTTGCTGTGTAGTTGGCAGGGTACTTGGGTGGTTGCTATGCAGTTGCTAAGGTACTGAGAGTGGTTGCTATGCAGTTGCTAAGGTACTGGAAGTGGTTACTAGACTGTTGCTATGCAGTTGCCAGGGTACTTGGGTGGTTGCTATGCACTTGCTAAGGTACTTGGGGTAGTTTCTAGACTGTTGTTTTGTAGTTGCCAGGGTACTTGGGTGGATGCAGTGATGTTGATAACATGTTCTGGCTGGTTGCTATGCAGTTGCAAAGGCACTCAGTGTGGTTACTAGGGTGTTCTGGGTGATTTCTAGAGTGTTGCTATGCAGTTGCTAAGGTACTGAGGGTGGTTGCTAGGCTGTTGCTATTTGGTTGCTATGATACTTGCTGTGTGGTTGATAACACATTTTGGGTGGTTGCTAGGGTATCACTATATGGTTGTTAGGGTACTTGTGGTTGTGGCTAGGCTGTTGCTATGTTGTTGTCAAGATACACAAGGTGGTTGCTAGGGTGTTGCTGTGCAGTTGCTAGGGTACATGGGGCGGTTGCTAGTAGGGCCGTGTATCTCGATATATCTCACATTCGGTAGGGTGACCAGACGTCCCGGGTTTCCGGGGACAGTCCCGGTTTTTGTTGTCCCGTCCCCAACTGAATCTGTCCCCGGAAATGTCCCCGTTTTACAGCACATTCAAAACAACCTGCAAATTCACTGTAAAAGCTGGACCAATATCAGCAGCTGGTAATCGTGTGATTGTGATTATTTTTAGCAGCAGAGGTGCTGTGAGCTATTAGTGATTATTTGATCGTGCCGCTACTTTGTACTTTAGCCATAAAGAACCTGGACGAGAGCAAAACGCAATTATCGTCAAAAGAGACGCTGTTATTGGTTTTAAAGTAGTAACAGTAACTATACAGGTTAAAACAAACTAATAGGCGACTGTTTGTGTTCACTGTATAACAACACACATGATCATGTTGCAGGATTGTTTTTCACACAATATTAAACATTCCTGAAACTTCCGTCATCACAACTTCAAAATGAGAAAAAATACGGTCGTGGTCAGAATTGTTGGTGCCCTCAGTAAATATGATCAAAAAGGCTGTGAAAATAAATCTGTATTGTTTATTCATTTGATCTTTGGTACAAACTCCCGTCCTCATCATGCATTAGGACGATATAAACACACGTCCTCTTCCAGGCAGATTTGTAACATCTTCAGTTGATCAGAACTTCATTATTAGGGATTTTCAGAGCTTGAGCTCTTTTCTTATAGACACTTTCTAATTCATGAGGCTTAACAATCTTTTGCTGCACATCAGAACTAGATATTCTTTAGTTTTTCTCATTGTGATCAATGATTCCCTCTATGGTGCACATTATGTTCTACTAACCATGAATTTTTTTTTGAAGAAGTTTTTATTACATGAAACAGCTTCAATCATACAAATCAAAAAAAAAAAAAAAAAAAAAAAAAAGTTAACATTTTTTGGGGGGGGGTATTTAGGAAAATGTTGCCACATGGCAACAATGTACCACAATAGAAAATGGCCCAAAATTACTTTTCCTATTCAATTACGATTTACTTTGCGATTCAAATGCACATTTTGTTTATCTTTTATTTCTTTCTATATATTCTTTTTATTTAGTCTTAATTTCCATCAAAATCTGCCACACACACATACAGACACATAAACACAAGCACAAACACACTCATTATTACTGAAGGCAAACTCATCCTCATTGTCATCACATGGAAGAGGAAACTCAACACTCTTCCTGTTGCCCTTTCCGTAAAATATTGTGTTAATTTTTTGCAAAGACTAAATAATTTCCTTATTTATACATAAATACACATATACTACAATAAACACTTCAAATAAATAAATACTACCTATCTATAAAAAATCCCAATGGGAAAATACATTATTTCAATTCCACTGTGGTACAGTGTTGCCATATGGCAACATTGATATTTTCTCATTTTACAGAAAAACTATGTTAGATAATATTGATTTCTGAATAAAAATATGTAATTGACTAACCAAAGATGATGCAAAAAAATCTCCTTTGAGAAGAGACATTTAGAAATGAGGTTTACAGAGCAATTTCTGGAGCACTTCAACAGGTGTCCTCCATGTTGGGGTGACAGTGGAAAAAAGTGTTTGGAGGAACATTCAAATGTCATGTGGCTTAAAAACAGCACATCATTGACTACCTTAAGGCCGGCCCTTTTAATTAACATATTACATTATATTGTATTTTTTTCAGAATAACAAGGAAGTAAGTAGAAAGTAATTGTTGCCATATGGCAACACCGTACCATAGAGGGTTAAGGGAATTTGGCCTTTGTATTACCTCACATTTACAATCCTGGATAATATCATGTTCTGTCATGCTGGTGTGCTAAAAAATAGAAATATAAATGGAAATATACTTTAGAAATATTTTACCCAAGAATTTCTAAGGGTAATTGTGGCCATTGTATATTAGAGACAATTATTTATTTCATAATGTGATTTTTATTAGATATTTAATATATTATATTATTTAATTAAAGATTTTCAAAACCTTTTTTGATCATGTTTAACAAGGGTACCAACAATTCTGACTGTATATATAAAATAAAACAAATGAGTCTTGCACAATTAGATTTGTAGAAAGCACATACTTTGTCAAAATGAGCCTAACATGCAAAATAATAAACCTGAATAGGGACAGAAAATTCCAAAAGCAAACATACAATTTGTTGTAATTACTGTACTCACAGTTTCTGAAAATGTTAAATACAGTTAGAAAATATTAAACATTTGTTAAATACAGTTTTCTCATGTTCTCATATTTATTGTTTTATTTTAATGTGTTTTTGTAAAGCCATAATTGTGTTATAATATTGTTTTGATATGTTCGCTGTTTGCAATAGTTACTAATATTTTTCATGGTGTGATTTTTGGTGAATTATATTAAAAACTATAGGTAAGTCTGATTCTCAAACATCACTGCAATTATTAACTAATATATGGAACCCACAACAATTAAAAAGCAAAATCATATAGGCTACAAAAATATATTGTGCCTGTTTTTGAAATTAAAAATAATCACAAATGAGATTTCAGTAATAATTTTCCCACTGAACTAGGAAATGTCCCTGGTTTTCATTTCAGAAATCTGGTCACCTTAACATTCAGCCACTCACACACACACGCACACGTTTGTTTTTGTGAACTGTGGGGACTTTCCATAGACTTTTATAGTTTTTATACTCACCAAACGATACCGTTTATCCCCTAACCCAACCCTAACCCTAAACCTACCTCTTACAGAAAACATGTTTGCATCATTACATTTTCAGATAAATACCATTTACTATTTTTAATCATTTTTTTACATTGTGGGGACCACAGACACACACACACACACACACACACACACACAGAGAGTCTGTTAAAGTCTGTATCACACAAACACAGAATTGTCTTTCTAAATGTCTAAACATCAGATAATTTTAAATGAATGGTTGACAGTATTTATGTATGTATGTATTTATGTATTTATGAACTGTGTGTTTTGTTGATCACAGGATAATATTGTTGTATTGGAGGTGATTTTATCTGGGCTGTAAATCCTGATTTAGATCATGATGAACCATACTATGAGATTAAAAAATAATTAATTATCATGATATTTGATTTATGGAAAGATAGTTTTCTTAGGGCTAATTAGTATCTCTGGTTAAAAATTAAAATCTGTTTGGAGACAAACTTGCAAAAGGGCAAAGTAGACATTTTTTTAAATAATGTTTTCTTGAGGATTCATAAACAAAAGATTTTTAAATCAAAATCGATCATAACTCTGAAATAAAAGACAATTTTCTTCCCTAATTCCAGGTTCAATGTGCTGCGTCAAAACTGAATATAAAAATGTGATTTAACATTATCTTGAGCTCACAAATATTTTCTCTCTTTATCTCCCATTTTATTTGTTCTCAAATGTTGTATTTTTGTTGAAGTCCAACATTTTGTAACAATATTTAAATATGTCTAGGCTTAAAGATTATTACATTATAAATGTGACACAGATTTAACATTATTCACTGATCGTGTCTGATCATTTGTCTGCTGCATGTTTATTGTTGTGGATCATTATTTTATTTGTGTTGTAAATGAGCACTATCATTTCTCTGTAGGTATTCATGAGATAATATGTACACAAATATTACTCTATTCAGTGACTGATTTAATATTTCTCAGTTCAATTCAGTTCACACTCAATTATGATGTCAAACAGACGGAGTGCAACAGCTAAATCAGTGCAGAAATTTAGACTAAAATATGCATTTTGATCAAATTTGTGTCATCAAATGTACATCTGGAAAAATACATATATTTTTAAGTCTGTCACTGTATCCTTAAAGGCTCATGAACTGCATTTGTTTATGTTTTAATGTTTCCTGAGGTGCACTTATGTTAGTGTCAAAATGTAGAAAAAAGGCCATTTTCTACTGTGATTTTAGTTCTCTGATTTTAACACTGTTTAAAGAGACGGGTCTCCTTTAAGACTTCAGTGTAACAGTTCACTGCTGACATTAGAAAACATCTTTGCATATGAAATAAGTTTTACATGTGGACCTTTTTTGAAAACGTCTGTTTCTTCAGTTTCTGCTGCTGAGATGAACGAATGATGAAAATTATTTACAGCGTTATATTTCCATCTACTGAATGTCATTAAAGGTTGCAGTGTAACTGATTACAGTCATCTCTGTTGACTGAATGAATGTAACAATCTCACCATTGTAACATGATTTGTAACGCTTTCATCACAACTAACACAGTGTGACAATGTGAATAAGATATTTGTGCAGTGTAGACAGAATCAACTTTGAGCTCACGCTGAACTGTGATTGACAGATCTGTGATTATAATGGATTATATCACACACCGGACATGTTCAGTTCAAGACAGGAGTCGAAAAACAGTGACTCTAATCATTAAACAGGGAAAAGTTCATTTCAAGAATGGGTTGGTGTTCAAAAAAGCAAACAGAAAAAGAACAATCTTTTAAAATTTTGACTGTCATTCTTACATTTTGAAAATGTTTATTTTGCTCTGAGTAGTTAAGCAAGAGTTGCAAAAGGCTCAGTGTGATTGTGGAGTCAGATGAGCTCATAGTGTGGACATCTTCATACCAGGTTTGCATCTTTTATACTTGGATTTATTTTAAGAACATGTATGATTTGTATTGATCATTTTCCAATTGATTATGTAATTGTCATCATGCATGTTTTACCTGCTTATTCTTGGATTCTGCTAGTAAACTGAGAGGAGTTTGGTATTTTAGCCAGTAACACTTTATAATAACTTTGATTAATAAATTATTTACTAAAAAAACTATAATAAACAACATACTTCGAGTTGCTATCTGTGGTATATCATTATTAAATTAATAAATAAAGGTAAAAAATTAAGCATAGGTTAGCTAATATTAGATGAAGTATCCAATAGTTTACACAAAATATTGTCAATATTGAGTCTTTTGCTCCAAAATACACAGAACATTTGCATCTCACGATCAACATAGCGATGTTTAGATCTTAAATGAGTAAATGAATCAATATCATATATAAGGAAAGAAAAAAACAAAACAATGGCCCTGAAAATCAATTTAAATATCACGCTTTAATGTAACAGTGTCTGTCACTGCTTATAGGTTTGGGATTATCTTTCACTATTTAATTTAAATCGGCTTCACTGTTTTCTGAAAGATGTTCCCCTTTTTGGTGTTATAGAAATGTTAAACAGCCCACAGTAATATCCAGGAAAGGAAACTACTGCTCATTTTTGGCAAATTTATAGAAAGGTTGTCAAACACTATAACCACTAGAAAAGCACCATAAAGACAGTCCTCATAACTTATATGCTACAACTATGTGCTATGTAAGTCCATATGAAAGCAGTTTGTCATATTTTGACAGATTTCTTGGTAGGCTACACCTCAGCTTTAAAAAAAATAAATAAATAAAAAAAATCTATTTGCATTGTTCACCAGTAATGACTAAACAATAATAGCAAAGACTTAAGGCAATAATTTATTAATGTGTTAACTATAAGCACAAATAAATAAATGAATAAATAAATGAATAAATAAATAAATAAATAAATAAATAAATAAATAATTTACATCTCATATTTCCTTATTGTGTTGTATATTTAAGTTAAGAAGAGGTGTTAAAATTGCTCTGCAAAATGATCTGGTGTGTTATATGTGTTCCTTTTAGTTCCATTTCGTGGGTGGGTGATGTTCATGATGTGGAGTTCTGTAAAGAGTTGGGTGACGTTATTTGGAGAATCTTCAGGGATTAACACTGATCACAGTGTATTTGGTCCCACAATACAGAGTGTTAAAGTAACACTGAAGCAGAGTTGAACTTAATGAGAATGTGAACAAGCAGAATTTTGAAGGAAAGAGAAACAGAAAAAAAAGAGAAGAGACAAACAGAAACACAACTGACTTACAGTCACAGCCTTAGATGAAATCAACTGAAATAAAAGACATTAAATCTCTCAAGATCTCAGCAGAGGATGATTAAACAACTCCACAAACAGCTTCACCAGCTTCACTTATTACTAATCAGTTTGTCTAAAGTAATTATTTAGAACAAAGAGGTTTAGATGTTGAATTTGTTTAGTTTGAAATTACCATTAAGGCGATCAATGTTTGCTTTAGTTGGGCTCTTGACCCTTCAATTCATAACTTTTGTTTTCTGGCTGCTGCAAGTCTGTGTCTGCAAAATACACTTACTATGGCAAAAATAAAGCCAGAAAAAAACATTATTTGAAACGTTATTAGTCATTAATAGAGATTTACTTGTTGTGTCATACCCTGATTCACTGACCTGGTCAAAAGCTGGAATTTGTGGTTACACTTGATATATTATAGAAACACTGTTATATTAACTTGTTACTGTTAAAATCAAATAACACAATATTTTAACCCTTTCACACGTGAGTTTAAAATATTCTAGCTGAGCCCCCAGGGTGAGTTTTTTTAGGCGACCGTTATTTTAGAACGTATTGCCTTATTGTTTCCATGGCGACGCGTCCTGTTTGTCACGTGACACAGCGCAGCCACAATAAACTATAAATGCATCCTTTTACTAGGACTTACGTGTATTCAAATGTCTGGAACTTAAAATAAACATTACATGGTTGAAAACACGGAATAGTTGCGCATATATGACAAGCACTCAGAGCGTCTGATCTGGCTCAGCGCCAGCCAAAGCAGATTTGAATTCAGCAGTTAATCACATGACGCGCTAGACGTTTGAATCACACTGGTGTAATCATACACTTCAGAGACCAGCCAAGAATGCTCACACTGGTGTGATTGTACAAGTGAAAGGATTAAAAATGTTTTGTTTAAGACATTTTGAACACCTGTGTGTCTTAGATGCAAACATTCATCAAGAATCAGCATATGAATCTCAACGATGGTGACAATAAACAAAACGCTTCATGCTGCAGTGCATTTTGGGTGAACCAATCAAAACTCATCCATGGCTCCCAGAATGCATTGCAACATTAATAAATTATGCACCTGAATTGTCTCTGTATTTTCAGGAGTGTTTATTCTTATATTTGCCTTGATTTTTCACTATTTTTGTTGTGACTTTTTAGTAGCGTGTTTTGTGATGTTCAAAGATGTTTACGTGCATATTTTGTTGATTGGCACCATTGTTGAGATTCATATGCTGATTCTTCATGTCTATGTGTGCCATTAGCACAACCTTTTTGTCCACAACTTAAAAAAAAAAAATTGTTTAAATCGTTAGAATACTTTTAAAATTCAACTTGTAGAAACAAACAGCTTCTATATTAAACAAAGTATAATATCAGTGAGCCAAGACATGATGATTGCTTTCAGCATTAAACAATCAACCACCCCATCACTTTTTCTCTCTGTTTTATTTGTTATTATGTGTTTTGTAAACACACAATTACAAAAGAAACTGAGAAAAAAAAAGTGATGTTACAAAGTTAAAGGTCAAGAGCCCAACTAAAGCAAACACTGACCACAGTGATGGTGATGTTTTGTGAAATTAAACCAACATCTAAACCTCTGTAATTCTCATTAAGAACTTTTGTATGACAGAAATAAAATCAAACTGGTTAGTAATAAGTGAAGTTGGTGAAGCTGTTTGTGGAGTTGTTTAATCCTCCTCTGCTGAGATCTTGAGAGATTTAATGTCTTTTATTTCAGTTTTATCTAAGGCTGTGACTGTAATTTAGTTGTAGTTGTGTTTCTGTTTGTCTCTTCTCTTTTTTCTGTTTCTCTTTCCTTCAGTAATTCTGTTTGTTAACATGATATATAGTGTCATGGTATAATGATCTCACAGACCAGTGAAGAACAGCATGTTGACAGGACCAGAAGTGAAATGTTCTTTGACAAAACGGCTCTTCTACATTGATCATGGGTCTGTGATACATAGAATAATTCTATATGAATATATAAACTGTCATGTTTTCAATGGACTTCCCATGCATTGTTTTTTTTTTTTCTCCTGACAACTACAAAATAATGACAAATTCTCTCACATACACAGCAGACAGAATGATTGTTACTGCTCAACTTACTTGAGTTTTTCCAGGTGGAAAAACTTCACTCCTGAATCTCCTGGGTGATTGTAGCTCAGATCCAGCTCTCTCAGGTGTGAGGGGTTTGAACTCAGAGATGATGCCAGAGCAGCACAACCTTCTTCTGTCACCATACAGCCAGATAATCTACAACAACAGTGAGTGTTAGTGTGCTTCTTTTGTTTAGAAATACAGTGGACTTCCGGTGTGGCGCTAAAGCAGATGGCTGCTTGAAAGTACCTCTCGTAATCGGTTGAATTAAACTCCCCTAGGAACTACATTTAGAAAGTTGAATTTTTGTTGAAAGTGAATATGGAAGGGGAGAAGCAAAAAAGGGGTAAAAATAAAACGGGCTTAAGGCGTGAAAAAGGAGAAATAATCGAAGACATCGACAGAGGTGAAGAGGGCCGGGAAAAAGATTGCGAGCAGGGGAAGGCTAGCGGAGAAGTAGCTAACTCTGACATACGGGCCTTTCGAGACGAGATTAGAGCGTTCAGAGCGGATTTTAAGAATGACATGGACGAATTTCGTCTTGCTCTTCAGGAAGAGATGCAGAAAGAGTTGAACGAGTTCAGAGAAGAAATTAACCAGAAATTTAAAGACCTTTCAAATGATCTACAAGCTACCACAGTTAGAGTGACTGAAGTAGAACAACGCGCAGCCGATATCGAGGAATGGAACGGAGCGGCGAGTGATGCACTGCTTGACATTTTGGAGAAACAAAGGGAGATGCAAGAAAAGTTAACCGATCTGGAATCCCGCTCGAGACGGAACAACCTCCGCATATATGGAATCACGGAGGGATCTGAGGGTAGTAATCTGCAGGAGTTTGTGACGAATTTAATAAAATCAGAGTTGGGACTGCCACTATCGGACACGGGGCTGGGTATCCAGCGCTGTCATAGAGCGCTCGCTCCAAAGCCTCCCCGCGATGCACCACCCAGGTCATTGGTGCTCTGTTTTTTAGAGCACAGAACAAAAGAGCAGGTGCTGCATACAGCATGGAGAAAAAAAGAGGTAAGACTTGAAGGAAAGAGGATTTATTTTGACCACGACTATCCCTCTGAGATTTTAATGAGAAGAAAGATATACGCAGGGATACTGAAGGAGCTCAAGACCAAGTGCATTCGGTTCCAAACCCCACACCCAGCCAAGCTAAAAGTCTTCTTTGAAAACGGCACTAAAATCTACGAGAGTGCGGCTGACGCAGCTAAAGACCTGAAAAAAAGAGGATTTTCTGTGGAAAATGTCAAGGATCTGGACTCCACATACTGGAAACAGCAGAACACAGCATCGTGGAAGAGGGCAAGTGCAGATTGACGCCGTGCAACAGTGGATCAAGATTTGATTCGGGAAAAGTTACAGAGTTTTCAACGTGTCACGAGGGGATCTTCGGGTTCTGATAAGTAAAACTGAACTGCGTTTGTCCCTAAAATGATCATGGGGTAAGTGACAGAGGTCATAATCCTAAACGACAGGAAAATTTAATGACTGAAAATATAACTTGGACTTAAAGTTTGAGGATAACATGGACAATCTGAATACTCATTAAGATAAATGTGGCGGTTCTCCTTTTTTTTTTTTTTTTTTTTAAAGCCACGACCTGATGAGAGAATGTAGTAGATGTCATAGTAATTTATGTATAGGATATATTTGGTTAATCTTGAGCCTGTTAAAGTTTAAACTTGAAACCGATTGAATGGGAATAGTTTAGAAACTGTTAGCCTAGTGCATCCAACATTTGAGTGTTTTTTTTTTGCACTGAAGAGAGGCCCTTGACGAACGCGAGGATTTCCTCTCAGATTGAAGGTTTTATGTTAAACCTTGGATTTGGAAGTCTGTTATTTTTTGTTATATATTTTTCTTGTTCTGTTAAGAATATTCACATATGGTTTATGATGTTAAGTGGGTTGTCATGGAAAAAGGTACAAAAAGCTATGTGGTTTGAAACAAATAAATGCATAGTCAGGAATATAAAGTAATTACGCTTAATGTCAATGGGCTACATAATCCGATTAAGAGGAGCAAAATTATTGCTAAAATGAAACGAGAAAGAATACAGGTAATTTATTGGCAGGAGACACACCTACCTGCATTGGAACATGAGAAACTGAAGAAACTAGGTTTCCAACATAGTTATTACCCGTCCCATAAATCTGGACGCAGGAGAGGAGTCGCTATTTTGATTCCTAATGCGGTGAATTTTGAATTTATATCCGAAATTAAAGATAAAGAGGGTAGATATATTTTGGAGAGAGCTTCATCCATTGGAAAAGCAATTTACTTTTTATTCAGCCTGTATACTCAATAATTGATTATGAATATCTCAGACAGACATAGAATTATAAAATATCTCAGACAGACATAGAATTAAAAATTGCTACATAGGCATTAAGGATGTATCTGACCATGCCGGGGTATACCTCACTCTACACTTAGAAAATCAAAAGAAAGATACACTTTGGAAACTTAACGCAAGTATATTGAATGATCTAATGATCCAAAAGCAGATCCAGAATGAATTCAAATTATATCTCCAAAGTAACTATAATGGTGAAGTGTCTCCTAGCACTCTGTGGGATGCTGTTGCAATATTGTTTCACAGCAAGTGTTTGCACATTATTGAATCAAAAGCTTATGGTAGTAGAGATAACATGTTAGACAACACGTTTTGCTTTTAAATCATTTGAGTGAACATCATGTAATGGTGATTCTTTGGTTTGTAGATTGACACAAATTATCAAACAACTGGATAAAATGCCAAATTAGAAAATGCCACTGTAAAGCTTAAATATTGGGGGGAAATTTACGGCAGCTCAGGCTTTTAGACCTGAACACTTATCATATGATCCTCAACAGTGGTGACAATAATTCTTCATGCTGTAGTGCATGATGGGAGTTTTTACTATGGTGTTACCCAGCATGCATTGCAGCATGAAGAATTTAGTTGATTGTCACCATTGTTGTGATTCATATGCTGGTTCTTGATGTCTGCGTGTGTCTAAACAGCGCAAAAGCTAATATATTAAGAAGTAAAAGAACTCTCATTAATTTTGAATTATCACAACTAAACTATAATTCCATGCCAAGCTTCACAGGACTGGTTTTTCAAAACCTAAACTTGGACACAAATAAAGCTACTTTCTACATAATCAGGTCACTGCCTGATGACTATCAGATCACATACAGTCTTGATTTCACTATTTTACAACACTACATATATTGTGACATAGAGAGGTCTAATGTAATTAGTCAAGGATCTAGAGTCCAACTAAAGCAAACACTGATCTCCATGATGGTAGCATCATTTTAACCAATAAAACATCAACATCTGATCCTCTGTAATTCTCAATAACAGCAGGTGTTTATCACTAATGCACAATCATCATTTAATTAGTCACTTAATTATCTCATTACCTTTAACTCTTTGAGGACTTGGGATCTGACTTTAGACTCCCTTGTGACTTGAAAGGAAGGACTTGGTTCCACCTCTGGTGAAATCAGCTGACTGAGTTCATATGGCAGGACTTTTACTTTCTGACACCTGGACTACCCACCTCTGAACACAAGTAGTGTATGATCCAGACTTTAAACCTGCCAGGTTGGATGAGAGATTTAAACAGTGGATCTGGAGAGTAATTATATCTTATTGCTCAATCACCTCTAATGGAAATTTATTGAGCTTCCAGGCCATGTCTGAAACATTTGGATTAGAAAAACAGTTTTTTTTATAGATACTTGCAAGTTAGAGATTATTTCAACAAAAAAAGTAAAATGTATAGTAACAAGTGATGATAATTTGATCACAACATTTATCAACGCATACTTAAAAGAAGACAGTAAGAGGTTGGTATCGAAATTGTATGGATATATACAAACTAGTAAAAAACATACGTCAAATTATGTAAAACAGAAATGGGAGAAAGAATCAGACTCTCAAATAACAGAGGAAGACTGGACAGATATATGTGTTACACAGGCAAATACAACAAACTCAAGATCCTGGCGGGAGTTTGGATGGAAGAATTTAATAAGATTCTTTGCAACTCCCAAATTAACAGCAATGCGCACAGGTGATCAGAGTCTGGGCCTTTGTTGGAGGCAATGTGGAACCTCAATGGCTAATCATTTTCATATTTTTTGGGCATGTTCAAAAATACAGCCTTACTGGCATGAAGTGGCAGCTGAAATTGGGAAAATAATAGGGGAGGAATTGGATTTTTCATTCATTACACTGTACCTGGAAATCCATAAAACAGTTCCAGGCAGGGATAAGTATTTATTAAAAAAATACTTTTAGCAAGCAGTCGAAAAGCCATAATGCGTAAATGGTTTCAGGCTGACCCTCCAACAAAAGACCAATGGTTGGGAATTGTAAACGAAATCTATTGTATGGAGAGACTTACATATACAGTTAGAGTTAATTTGGAAAAATGTTTCAAGTATTGGGATAAATGGATTGTGTACACAAACCATTGAGGTTGAATGTGATACTGTACTCTAAAGAATGTAAGAAAATTGTAGTGTCTTGACTGTGTAATGCACATGATGACCCTTTGTTCGGTGTTCAATAAAAATAAAAGTAAAAAAAAAGAAATACAGTAGCCATGCAACATGTAAGGGATAATATACATCCAGCAAGTTTTTACAAAAAACACTAACTTTACAGGTATTTCCTAGATTATTATTGTGAACATTCTCTGTAAAATGTAAATCTCTTACAGTTAACCATTAGATAGCACCAGCACACATGCATGAGCTAATGTAACTATCACTGCATCAGCAACTACACAGTTACTGCCTTTAAAGCCTTCAACACACTGTACAATTTTAACAGTCCTATAAGATCATTGCTGATCACACTGTGTGACACCTATTGACTTAGGCTATGTAAAAAAGTGTAAGCGGCAAAAGAGGAAGGAATAAGAGCTTGAGGTAAACTGTTTTTGTTGTTGTTGTTGTTGTCTAAGCGCTATGTCACGTTGATTTCAAAAAGCATTTTTATTGGCTTTTTTATTGGCAATTTTTTTCTAGTGTAATAGACCATGTCATTGCATCACCTGCCAGTGGCGTCATGCACACTTGATTTATACTGTTATGTGTTTTATTACAGGTGAGCAACTGCTTGGATACAAATAAAGACAGAAAAATCTCTTTTATATAGCTCAACACTGTACAGTCTTATTGTTTCAATGTCATTTTCTTGATTTACCGCAAGTATCATGTTTTTACTGTGCCTCAGAGAGAATACTATTTTGTCAAGTGGTTAACATAGCAAACTCATACGCAATTTTATTTGTATTAATAGTAATAAAAGCTTCATACAATATATTTAAAAATGAATTGCATGCCATTGAGCAACACAAGCCATCTAGCATTTATTAATATCATATTCTAATATCAAAGCAGTTTACTGCAGTGTGCAACAAGTACATGTGTGTGTGGTGCTGCTGACGCAGGAGCCGGAGTTTTGAACCCAGATGTGCTTCGCCTTGTTTATAAGCACACACTACAGGAATGCACATGCATGCATTGTGATACTCCAATGTACGTGCATAGAAGACTGACACAGAAGAAAACAAATGGCTGAATAAAGTTATTATTTTTAGCTTTCTTTACACACAAAAACTATTCTCATTGCTTTTATAATATTATGGTTGAACCACTGATGTCACACAGACTATTATAACGATATCCTTACTACCTTTTTGGGCCTTGAATCATGAATGTCAGTTGTGTTGCCAAACACAAGATTCAAATGTTATTAACAATTAAATTGCTCAAATCTAATAATTACACAGGAATATGTTTAGCCACTCTCAACTGCCCCTCTGGAGGTCTGTGCATGTCGCTGACTGAGTTTAAGAAAATTGTCTAACATCTAAGATTTTAGGTTAGGATTAGGGTGTCTGCTGACATAAATCTGTAATCATCAGCATAACGACGTAACGCCAGACCAAACTTTCAAATAGGTATGTAACAATTTTTGTTTGTTTGTTTTTTAGGACAAAATGAGATTTAAGATGAATTATAAATGTAAGGTGTCCTTTTATTATTTCTCAGACAAAACACTGCACATTTCTTTAAGAAATTGAAATATGTCAAATAACAAAGCTGAATTGACATTTTAAAACAAATCCCAAATCAATTAAATGAATAATACAAATAAAATAAATCTCTTCATATAAACAAACTAAGGCTTTGCCTTTGCTCTTTCCATTTAAAATTAGGCAACCACTGCATTTTAATCACGATCAAAACAAAGATGCTGTACACATGCAGTATGAGCAGTTTTTGATTTAAATTAGATTAGATTTGAAGCAAAAACCGAATGGTCTGATTTTAGCTTTGTGAAACTATTCTACAGAAAACATCTGAACGAAACAAAAACACCAGACATGCTGAATGAGAACGCATATTCACTCTCTGACAGTAGGTGGCACTTATGGAACAGCAGCGATAGAGTGTTTTCTTGGTTACCGCTGTAAACTAAGCAGTTTCTAAACACTACTTTAATATGCATTATACACAGGCAAGATAAAAAAAGAAAATCTAAACTTTCTGAAGACAGTTCCTCTTAGACATTCATATAAATCCTCACTCTCAACCAACTTGAATAAGCACATATTTTTATTGATTTTCATCCAGCCCAGCATGCATTGTCACATTCCTACTTTCAAATGATCTTTCCCATAGGCAACATATGAAGTATATGTCAAAAGAATGAACCCTAGCACAGACCTCTGCTAGAGCCTGCTGAACTAGTGTTGGTACAGGACTAAAAACATTAAAAACAATCAGTGAGGATTTAAATCATTCAAACACAGCACCAGCACCTTTCAAGAATGACAGTGACTACTAGTGACTCTGAGATGGTTGTTTGTGAAAAAACAGTAGTTCAGCAGTTTCTATATGCTGTCACATGACTGGCTGATTAGACAGTTGCATTAATGAGCAGCTAAACAGTTGTACCCAATAAAGTGTCCAGTGAGTGTACATGTATATTTTACAAAGAACATTTAAATACCCCATTAAATACCTCAGTATGTTGAGTTGACAGTTTGGACTCTTCAGTCCAGCACACAGCCATTTCACTCCTGAATCCTGCAGGTCATTGTTACTCAGGTCCAGCTCTCTCAGAAAAGAGTTTGATGATTGTAAAACTGAAGCCATAGTTTCACAGTGCTGATCAGTGAGATTACAGATTGCCAATCTAAACAGGGTAATGAGAAATAATTCATTACATACACACTGTTGATGTATCTGTTTTAGGTTTTCTTATTGTTAATGTTTTCATGTCTTTAGGCATGTTTGAGTCCATGTGGTGCTGCACAGACCGATCAGCGAGAGTTGCCTGCAGCGGAAACTGAAAGCGGAGATGTGAAGTCAGACACTTTCTGTTCCTAATAGTTCTGTTCCTAATAGTTTTGCACTGTGTTTGTATACTTTATCACAGATGAAGTGAATTAAATGCAATACTTGTCAAATACACAGATGTGTGTGTTTCATAATCAGGTGCTCATGCTTATGTGATGTTTTAGTTCTATTTGTTTGGTATTTGGTTTTCTGTTTATCAATAAACATCAGCTGATGTCTGAGAAATTTTTATACATTGTTTCATATATGTAGAAGATATATGTAGACAATGGGCCTCATTTATCATTCTAACATAGAAATGAGCACAGATCCAAGTGCACGAATCAACTTACGACAGAGTTCACATGTGATTTATGAAACATTTGTATGCTGCCAGTCCAAACAATTGTCATTTGTATATCACACCCCTAAAAACACCCCATTTTAGAAGCCTTGCCCCTAGAGTTTACAACACAGAATAACATAACCAGGGCAAAAAGAGGAAATAATTGAGAGAAACTGGTCTTACTCTAAAAACACCCATTAACCTTGTAATTGCAAACAATTAAATTAATTTATATACATTAAATAACAGTAAATATAATGTAACATTTACAAACTTTAAACACTATATAGCCTATTTAGTTCCCCTCACTCCACAACAAATTCTTTAAATTTAATGGTGTTACAGAACAAAAATGAAAAATGAGTAGCTATAAATTTATATATTAAACTATACAATAAAACATTAATAAATACAAACGTAAAGTTACATAGAGCGAAACTGAAACGGTATTGGACTCATTAGCTTCTCATTCAACAAGAATCCAAATGTTTCCAGTTTTGCCATGTAACATTTATTTTAGTTTGCATTTTATTTTTATTTCATTTTGCATTTTATTTTTATTTTAACATGCATTTTAGTTTGATTAATGGCTAAAATGTCAAGTTAGCAACACTGTTATTTTGTGTGTGTGTGTGTGTGTGTGTGTGTGTGAGGCACAGTTGAATTTAATAAAATAAAGATATAAAGAAAACAAATAAAATGCATAAACAATGTCACATAAACAAAAGTAGCCTATACTACTTTTAACGACATCTTGTGTAGTAACTGACAAACGATCATTGATTAATGGTCACATTCTCATTGTTTTCATCCTTTTTTATTCAAGTATTTCAGTGGCTCTTGATAATTAAACATTTATGAATCAGAATAACCAATTAAAGGCAGAACAAAAATTTGACTCTAAACATACAAAACATGAAATAATTTGATATAGAGTCACATTATCACTAAAATATGAATCCATGTATAAGTCATACCTCAGTATGTTGAGTTGACAGTTTGGACTCTTCAGTCCAGCACACAGTAACTTCACTGCTGAATCCTGCAGGTGATTGTTACTCAGGTCCAGCTCTCTCAGTGGTGAGTTTGATGATTGTAAAGCTGAAGCCACAATTTCAAAGTGTTGAATTGTGAGATTAGAGCCTGCCAATCTGAAAAAGGGAGGACTTTGGTTTAAAAGCATGTTCATAAGATAGTGTCCCCAAATGACTACAACCCTATAAACAGTATATGTCAAAAAGACTGCAAAGTAAACAATATTCACCTCTAAATAATACACCATTTATTTCTAAAAATAGAGAATAGTGCTATCTCTTGTTATACAAGCCAACCAGAAAGCATAAATAAAATGTAGTGCTTGAAAAAGAAATAAAAACCTCAAACAAATCTATGACATTCAACAAAATTACACTCAATGTTTATTGCATGTTATTGTTGTACTAATATAATGTATCTGTACTGTGACATGTTTGTCAGTTCACTTCAATTACAAGTCTGAGTGACTTTATTTCTTTCCTGAACCTTAAACTGTATAACAGAAAAGAATAAACTGCTATAACACTTGACATTCTGTCCTGCTCATGTCCCTGTATATTCACTCTCTGGACTTTACAGCAATTAAACATCCTTAACAACTTAAAAGTTGTTGCCATCATTTATTAAACTTTCCCAAAAATATGAGTAAATTTGGAGTAGTAATATATTTATTCTGTGTACAGGAATGTTGTGGGATCTTTGGACTTCATTCTCGGGTTTGGCAGCAACGCATTGCCTAAATGCAATTTACAGAAATCTGCTTTCTCTGTCATGGTTTTAAATAGTCTTAGACTTAGTCTAGTCCAGAATTTAATAGGCTGTTTTCCTGGAGGAAGACTAGAGCTACTTCAGGACTAAATTGAGTCTTAAATTAAACCTACCAGGAGGCAGGTTTAACTTCAGATTAACATTGTGTTTTCAGTCTTTATATATCAAAATTATTGGTACTCTTGGTAGATATGAACAAAGAAGTGTATGAAAATAAATCTGCAATGTTAATCATTTTGATCTTTTATTTAAAAAAAAAAAAATCGAAAAGGTTTTTATTTATTTATATCTCTTATTGACCACAATTATCGGCACCTTTTTATTCAATACTTTTTGCAACCTCCTTTAGCTAATTTAACAGCTATGAGTCTGTCCTATAATGCTTGATGATTTTAGAGAACAAGAGATCAGAATCCATTCCTTCATCCAGATTCGCTCCAGACCCTTTCGGTTCCCAGCTCCATGATAAACTTTTTCCTCTTTAGTTTTCGAGAGGGTTTAGGTCAGGGAACTGGGACAGCAATGGTAGAACCTGTATTTTGTGCTCAGTGACCCATTTTTGTGTTGATTTTGATGGTCCTATTGGATCATTGTTATTTTTGAAAGATTCAACCATGGCCCATTAAAAGCCTTCTGACCTCAAGACTATTTTCTGTAATTCTGCAGCTGTGATCTTTGGAGAGTCTTTGGCCACTCAAACTATCTTCCTCACATTGCATTAAGACAGTATAGACAGTCAATATACTGTAAGAAGATTTGTAACATTTCCTGTTGACTGGAACACCTTAATTATTGTCCTAATGGTGGAAATAAAATATGCAATGCTTTAGCCTTTTCCCCGCCTATTTGTTTGTTTGTTTGTTTGACTATTTTGTGCCATTTTCTTGACTTGATTTTTTTTTTTTTTTGTAAAGCTCAACAATCTGTTGCTGTACATCAGAACTTTATTCTTTGTTTTTTTCCCATTGTGATGGATGATAAAGGGAATTGGTCTTTTTGTTCCCTCATGTTTATATTAGTGTGAAAAAGGAAGTCATGGCTGAATAATTTCATGTTCCTATAGTCACCCTGGTGTTCTAAAAATGCAGGGGAGACCGGGGAGTGTTGTAACACAGGGTTAGTTGTAACTCCTGCAGGTCATTGTTATTCAGGTCCAGCTTTGTCAGAGAAGAGTTTGATGATTGTAAAACTGAAGCCATAGTTTCACAGTGCTGATCAGTGAGATTACAGATTGCCAATCTAAACAGGGTAATGAGAAATAATTCATTACATACACACTGTTGACGTATCTGTTTTAGGTTTTCTTATTGTTAATGTTTTCATGTCTTTAGATATGTTTGAGTCCATGTGGTGCTGCACAGACCGATCAGCGAGAGTTGCCTGCAGTCAGGGGCAGAACTGAAAGCGGAGGTGTGAAGTCAGACACTTTCTGCTCCTAATAGTGACATTTTGCACTGTGTTTGTATACTTTATCACAGATGAAGTGAATTAAATGCAATACTTGTCAAATACACAGATGTGTGTAATCAGGTGCTCACGCTTATGTTATGTTTTAGTTCTATTTGTTTGGTATTTGGTTTTCTGTTTATCAATAAACTGCATAAGTTCTCATCTTAACTCAGTTACACTAGATCAAAGACTACAGATAAACGTGACCATAAACAGACTTTACAACTGTACAGATATCAGCTGATGTTTGAGAAATTTATATACATTGTTTCATATATGTAGAAGATATATGTTGACAGTGGGCCTCATTTATCATTCTAACATAGAAATGAGCACAGATCCGAGTGCAGAAATCAACTTACGACAGAGTTCACATGTGATTTATGAAACATTTGTATGCTGCCAGTCCAAACAATTGTCATTTGTATATCACACCCCTAAAAACACCCAATTTTAGAAGCCTTGCCCCTAGAGTTTACAACACAGAATATCATAACCAGGGAAAAAAGAGGAAGTATTTTCATGAAAGAGAAATTGGTCTGACTCTAAAGACACCCGTTATCCTTGTAATTGCAAACAATTACATTAATTTATATACATTAAATAACAGTAAATATAATGTAACATTTACAAACTTTAAACACTATATAGCCTATTTAGTTCCCCTCACTCCATAACAAATTCTTTAAATTGAATGGTCTTACAGAACAAAAATGGAAAATGAGTAGCTATAAAAAATATATATATTAAACTATACAATAAAACATTAATAAATACAAACATAAAGTTACATAGAGCGAGACTGAAACGGTATTGGGCTCATTAGCCTCTCATTTGACAAGAATCCAAATGTTTCCAGTTTTGCCATGTAACATTTGGTTGCTAAACTATTATTCATTACGTAAACAAGGCTTTGTACTTCACACCTGTTCCAATATCCATGTAAAAAAAACACTCTTCCTATGCGCAAAAAATGTTTGTTTGGGCGCTGCACTCTGATGTAAAATTAATCAGTGTAACATTATATTTGGCTAACTGCGTTTTAGTTTGATTAATGGATAAAATGTCAAGTTAGCAACACTGTTAGTTTGTGTGTGTGTGCATGAGGCACAACTGAATTTAATAAAATAAAGATATAAAGAAAACAAATAAAATGCATAAACAGTGTCACATAAACAAAAGTAGCCTATACTACTTTTAACGACATCTTGTGTAGTAATTGACAAAGGACCATTGATTAATGGTCACATTCTCATTGTTTTCATCCTTTTTTATTCAAGTATTTCAGTGGCTCTTGATCATTAAACATTTATGAATCAGAATAACCAATTAAAGGCAGAACAAAAATTCGACTCTAAACATACAAAACATGAAATAATTTGATATAGAGTCACATTATCACTAAAATATGAATCCATGTATAAGTCATACCTCAGTATGTTGAGTTGACAGTTTGGACTCTTCAGTCCAGCACACAGTAACTTCACTGCTGAATCCTGCAGGTGATTGTTACTCAGGTCCAGCTCTCTCAGTGGTGAGTTTGATGATTGTAAAGGTGAAGCCACAATTTCAAAGTGCTGAATTGTGAGGTTAGAGCCTGCCAATCTGAAAAAGTGAGGACTTTGGTTTAAAAGCATGTTCATAAGATAGTGTCCCCAAATGACTACAAGCCTATAAACAGTATATATGTCAAAAAGACTGCAAAGTAAACAATATTCACCTCTAAATTATACACCATTTATTTCTAAAAATAGAGAATAGTGTTATCTCTTGTAATACAAGCCAACCAGAAAGCATAAATAAAATATAGTGCTTGAAAAAGAAATAAAAACCTCAAACAAAACTATGACATTCAACAAAATTACACTCAATGTTTATTGCATGTTATTGTTGTACTGATATAATATATCTGTACTGTGACATGTTTGTCAGTTCACTTCAATTACAAGTCTGAGTGACTTTATTTCTTTCCTGAACCTTAAACTGTATAACAGAAAAGAATAAACTGCTATAACACTTGACATTCTGTCCTGCTCATGCCCCTGTATATTCACTCTCTGGACTTTACAGCAATTAAACATCCTTAACAACTTAAAAGTTGTTGCCATCATTTATTAAACTTTCCCAAAAATATGAGTAAATTTGGAGTAGTAATATATTTATTCTGTGTACAGGAATGTTGTGGGATCTTTGGACTTCATTCTTGGGTTTGGCAGCAACGCATTGCCTAAATGCAATTTACAGAAATCTGCTTTCTCTGTCATGGTTTTAAATAGTCTTAGACTTATTCTAGTCCAGAATTTAATAGGCTGATTTCCTGGAGGAAGACTAGAGCTACTTCAGGACTAAATTGAGTCTTAAATTAAACCTACCAGAAGGCAAGTTTAACTTCAGATTAACATTGTGTTTTCAGTCTTTATATATCAAAATTATTGGTACTCTTGGTAGATATGAACAAAGAAGTGTATGAAAATAATCTGCAATCGGCCAAGTAAAATGGAAGTAAATGGAAATCATTCTAAAAGGTTTCTATTTATTTATATCTCTAACTGACCACAATTAACAACACCTTTTTATTCAATATTTTTTGCAACCTCCTTTAGCTAATTTAACAGCTATGAGTCTGTCCTATAATGCTTGATGATTTTAGAGAACAAGAGATCAGAATCCATTCCTTCATCCAGATTCGCTCCAGACCCTTTCGATTCCCAGCTCCATGATAAACTCTTTCCTCTTTAGTTTTCGAGAGGGTTTAGGTCAGCGAACTGGGACAGCAATGGTAGAACCTGTATTTTGTGCTCAGTGACCCATTTCTGTGTAGATTTTGATGGTCCTTTTGGATCATTGTTCTTTTTGAAAGATACAACCATAGCCCATTAAAAGCCTTCTGACCTCAAGACTATTTTCTGTAATTCTGCAGCTGTGATCTTTGGAGAGTCTTTGGCCACTCAAACTATCTTCCTCACATTGCATTAAGACAGTATAGACAGTCAATATACTGTAAGAAGATTTGTAACATTTCCTGTTGACTGGAACACCTTAATTATTGTCCTAATGGTGGAAATAAAATATGCAATGCTTTAGCCCTTTTTCCCCCTAATGTATTTGTTTGTTTGACTATTTTGTGCCATTTTCTTGACTTGATATTTTTTATTTTTTTGTAAAGCTCAACAATCTGTTGCTGCACATCAGAACTATATTCTTTGTATTTTTTTCTCATTGTGATGGATGATAAAGGGAATTGATCTTTTTGTTCCCTCATATTTATATTATATTATATTAGTGTGTTGTAACACAGGGTTAGCTGTAACTCTGTCAATTTAACAAATCAGAAAGGAGCTGTGGTGATGTCATCAATATCATACAGGTATCATACAGTAATTTTTTTCATTAAGATTATTTTATGCCCAGCAATCATTGTGTTGTAGATACAATTATTTGACTTACATAATCTGAAGTAGCTGTTTCTCTAGTTTAATTTGTTACTTTGCATTCATGCTAACTTAAAACTCACATGCTAAAACAGTTTGCTATGTTATGGCTGTTTGGGGTGGGGATAGTTGTAACAGTTTATTAAAAATGTTAAAACGAAATCCTTATGATGATTCCAATGAGTCCAATTATTCAATCACATCCTCTATTGAGGATCATGTGAGGTTTTTGTTGCACATCAAGGGATTTATGTAAAATGTGTTTCCATCATAGTTTATGTGCATCTTCTTATTGGATAAAAACACTATCCGCCTCAAATGAGCACATACTTTTTTTTTTTTTTTTTTTGTGCATGTTTAGAATTTATGCGCATCTTGATATTTCCATCCAGAATTTTTTATGTGATATTCCGAAATTTACATAAAAATAGGTAGATGGCAACACAGCAAGTGACTGAATACAGTCCACACACACACACGGAAATAGTTTTTGTGCTAAATTAAAAGTCCTAAAATGAATAAAGTATACTGTATTTGTCACTTTATATGGTTCACTTTATTAAAAAAAACTGATTATTCTTTGTTCTTTAATCAAGTTTTTGCATAATTTGGAAGTGTGGGTCTTATTTTAGCAAATTGCTTCACATAGTCACATCCATGGATTGCGGAACGTACCAAAAGAGGGGGGGGGGGGGGGGGGGGCTGTGTGTGTCTATAAAGTCTGTAAGATTATACATTTTACATGCTAGTCTACATTTTAATATTCGCGTTCAAACGCACGCAATAGGCTGAAACTTGCCACAAAGCACAGGCAAAAGTAATCACAATGTCGGGGGAAATAGTAAGGAGATATCTGAATTATTTATTAATAAACCAGTGTTTTTTCAGTCAGTGTTGCAAGGATGAAGTTGCCGAACCTGACTCACAATCTCCTCTTTGGATGCGCATTTAGAGAAATGCCTCTTTAAAGATTACATATTAAAAGAGTTTTTGTGAAAGAGTATTTGTTTTATTTCGTTAAGTAATAATTTCAGGCTTTCTATAGATATATGTATTATGTCTGTGAGGTATGTATTCACTGAGTTTTGTTTTATTTTTGTGAAGCGCTCCTGTTGAGGCATTAGAAAGTGCTTCATGTTTGTTTTCTTTATTTAATAAAAGCACCATTTGCAACGTTTTGTTGATATTGTGAGTGCACACAATTAAAAGTAGACCCTTAACAGTTCCGAATGATGTATTACTTTTACTTTTATAAGCAAAAATGACGGAATAGTTTAAATCGTTTCCACTGAAAAAAAATGCAAGTAATCGCGCTGGCGCCTCCATGTCCTGCAAAGCGGCTTTAGCTTCCACTCTCCAGACAAACGATTGTATATGCACCTGATAGCACACATTTATCTAAGTCTAACGTTGAAACTAACATTGTTTTATACTTGAACTCTTTTAGGCCTTTATCTGTAGATTTTATTTTAGACAAGTCGTGATGATTTGAAAAGGCAACATTTATCAAACAGATGGTGTCTGTTTGATCAATGTGTTAGATCAGTCTTCCGCTGGCCGCTTATACTTTAAAAAACAAAAACTTAGCCTATATTTAATGAATAAAAATGCTCCAAACGTTTTTCTAAATTAACTTAACAAAAGAATGAAACAAAATAAAATCACTTGTATTCTGCTCGTGAAGCTTGTTCAAACATAAAGCTTATCTTACATGACCAGAGCTCTCTCTGGATCAGCGGCTGCGTGAAAGCAGGTTTAAATATTTCAATGTGATTTCGATTTCAAAGGTTTTATAGACATGGCGAAATCATCATCATATAGCAATAAGATTGAGTGTGTTTGAATCGAGATCGCGATCTATAGCCTATGTATATTTGTATGTCATAATTTGTACCAGACCTCAAAAGTTACCCGGGCCCAGGCCCGGGCAGCCCCCCCGGTTCCACGATCCATGGTCACATCTATCTCCAGCCACAAATGTGGCTACCCTATATCAAAGTTTGAGAGATCTAGCACAAACCACCGCTGAGTTACTGATGCTCAAACAAATCATCCCTGTTCTCCTCTACACTGTATATGAATAGGAATATACAGTGCCCTCCACTAATATTGGCACCCTTGGTAAATATGAGCAAAGGCGGCTGTGAAAATAAATCTGCATTGTTAATTCTTTTGATCTTTCATTAAAAAAATTCACAAAATTCTAACCTTTCACTGAAATAAAACAATTGAAAGTTGGGGAGATAATCTCATGATAAAATAATGTTTTTCGCTAATGCATGTTGGCCACAATTATTGGCACCCTTAGAAATTCTTATGAGCAAAATATCTCTGAAGTATATTCCCATTCATATTTACTTTTTAGCACACCTTTTCCTTAATTGTCCATCACAAGGAGTAAAACCAAAGAACATAGCTCTGATGTGCAGGACAAGATTGTTGAGCGTCACAAAACAGAAAATGGCTGTAAGAAAAGAGTTAAAGCATTGAAAATCCATCATCTCCATTTCCACCATCAGGGCAATAATTAAGAAGTTCCGATCAACTAAAGATGTTACAAATCTGCCTAGAAGAGGACGTGTGTCTATATCGTCATAATGGATAGTGAGGAGGAGACTTTGAGTGGCCAAAGACTCTCCAAGGATCACAGCTGGAGAATTGCAGAGATCAGTTGAGTCTTGGGCTCAGAGAGCCTAAAAAATATATCAAACAGCCCCCCTACATCACCACATGTTGTTCGAGAGGGTTTCAAGAAAAATCCTCCTCGCTCATCCAAAAACTAACTCCAGCATATTCAGTTGTTAACAGCAGAGGGACCAGTAACAGACAGTCCATGGATGAGGGCTCCCTCTGCGGTCCGTGTAACGGTTTGCAGTTCTTCGTTCAATTTGCACCATCAAAATTAACCAGATAAAATTTGGCTTCAAACTTTCATTTTCCGTCTTTTGTCAAATACCCCACAAACGAATAGTTGTCTCTCTGTTTAATTTTCTAGTGTACAAGTTTTGGTTGTGGCATCCGAATAAGATTTTTGAACAAACATAAAATATGACTCATTATTCTGATTTTGTGTTTTGCGCTCGCAGTTGGTCCGTACCATTACCGCCGGGGGAGGGGATGGGGGATTAGTTTACAGCCTACAGCGGACCAAGAGCGCTGCCGCTTTATGTTTAAGCAGGGTGCGATTTGCCGGTCTATGCATCCCTGCCTCTGCTGAATTATTTTTATCCCTGGTGGGGATAAAAAACATCCTGCGAACCTGCTTCTAAGTCCCGATCTAAAACAAATGATTTCGGAGTACGGGCTTTAAAGTCCAGTTTGAATCAAATGATTCGCAATACGTGCTTTAAAGTCCCGTTTGAATCAAATGATTCCCGATACAGTTCATCCATCTTTTTGCCTTTTTGTATGAAGTGTGTCTACGCCCAGTCGTTGGCAATGACGCAGATTGCGTAGCTTCTTCTGTCAAGAGCGCGCACCGCCACCTACTGTTCTTAATCTATTGTTAATCTATTTTTATTCAGGGTCACAGCCCTGCAGTGTTTATCTTAAATCCTAGTTAAACACACCTGAAAAGAACAGAGACAGTGCTGAAGGTCAGCTAGATCTTCAAATATAAATTAAAATGTATCTAACATGAGCATACATAAAAATGAGAAGTGAATTCATAGAACATAAGGCACTTGCACTGGTAAATACACACACAAAATATCGGATAAGAAGTAGAGATCACAGTCCTCTAATGGTTTAACAAATAGAAGGGGAACAAATGTGAGCACAGGTGTCATTTATAAGGTCTGTGAAGGTCCTATTTGGCATGAGATTGGGTGGGTGGAGGGACTAAAAGGGTTTAGCACTTGCTCTGAGGATGCAGCACAGAAACAAAGAAAACTTTCAAATAACACCTGATTCAGCTATGAATCAGAATATTATTTGAAAACTACACTCAAAAAAATGGTTTTGCGCCACTGTTCGTTTTACCCAGGTATTTAATGTTAAAACAACACAAGTATGTTTCTTTTTCCACCAAAACACTATTGTATTGTGCTCTATTAATTTAAACTGTTTAAGTTTCCATTTTACTTAATTATCAATCGTTAAACTAACATAAACGGTTTAATTTCGGCGTTCAAAAAAACGGATATGACGTTTCCAACGCATTTGATGAAGACGGTGCGAAGGAGGTGTATCATGGCGTCAGAGCTAGAAGTACCAGTCAGGTAAGAAAAGTTTTCTTTGTGTCAAGTCAAAGTCTTTCATTTCTGTGAGTGATTTTACTATGCCTTTAGTGTTGTTTTGCAGTCGAGTTTAACTGGTATATTGCGCCGTTAATAGATAATTTTGTGCGGCTGGGACATGTGAAAGCGCATATGGACTGCCGCCTCTGAAGGCAACGTTGCGAGCTTTCAGCAGCCTGTAGACCTCCCCTGTCATCCATGATTTTTGGTTGGCACGGACAGTGATGGTTTTAGTGACTGTTACATCCTCAGTGCATTTGTTGATGTAGGCTGTAACAGTCTCTGCGTACTCCTGGAGGTCGGTGGTGTTATTGCAGGTGGCAGCCTGCTTAAACATACTCCAGTCTGTGGTGTCAAAGCAGTCCTGTAAAGCCTCTGAAGACCTGAAGACCCTTCCATAAACTTTACCTGTTTCATTCACGTAAGACTGATGCTTTTGAATCACATAAAGTTTAATTGATTTGTTTAAATTAAAACTATGTAATCTAAATGCATGGAAATTTTGTATGTAATTGAATTACATCAAGTTTAAGTTTAGGCTGAAACATTTTTTTGAGTGCATGGTGACCAGCGAATTGAAGGTTAAAAACGCAGTTTCAGTGAAGCTTCAAAGGGCTCTACACGATGCCAGCCGAGGAATAAGGATCTTATCTAGCAAAACAATCAGTTGTTTTATTAAAAAAATGTAATTCTTAACCACAACTGCTGGGCAAGCATTAGCTCTGCGATGTGCCTGCCGTCTTCATTCCGTGATGAAGGTCAAGCGTGATATAGGCGGAAGTGCACTCAGTGTTGACAAAGCCAACATGCAAAAAAACTCAAATGCCCTTTAGCAAAAAGGTAAAGCAACGATGTCGGATGACTTAAAGTTAGAGGAGAAAATGTGATGGAGTTTTTAACCGAACTACAAAAACTAATTGCGTGTGACCTTTCCAACAGGATTACGTAATGTGTGGAGAAGTGCATGCACATTGCAGAACTAGAGGAAGCTGAGCTTTGGGATTAAAAAGTGGTTAAAAAGTGTATCAACATTATTTTTTTAAAAGAACGTGACCGATCGTTTTGTTAGATAAGACCCGTATTCCTTGGCTGGGATCACTTAAAGCCCTTTGAAGCTTCACTGAAACTGTGTTTTTAACCTTCAATCTGCTGGCCACCACTGAAGTCCACTATATGGAGATGAATCCTGAAATGTTTTCCTTAAACAACTTAATTTCTTTGTGACTGATTAAAGAAAGACATGAACACCTTGGATAAAGACGGGGTGAGTTTAAATTCAGGTACGCCTAACTCTGTAAAACTCTGTAGAACAACCATGGCTGTTTTGTGGTACCCATCTTTTAACTATAATAACAATGATTTTTTTTTTTTTTTTTTTTTTTTTTTTTTAACTACAGTATAAACGTTTAATTTTCATAAGGTATAGGGTATACCCAGGAGTTAAGGTAAGTTTGAGCCAATCAGAGTGGAGTTGAGTGACACCTACTGGACACAGATTCCTCACAGAAGTCTTTATTTTTATATTTGGTTAAATATAAGCTTTGTGCAACACTTTACATTATGCAAAATGTATTAACTTCATAACTTAAAAACTTTTATTTTTTGCATTGTCTTTTTCTCTGATTGTGATCACAGCTTAAAACTGCTTCAGAGAGGGACGACTTTTCTGCTCCCTCATATACTGCAGGGACAACTTTGCAAGTATATGCAAAAGATCTCTAGAAATTTGTTGACTCTTGCACACAGCTGAAAAGAATAACTGACAGCATGCCTATTAAAAATAAATTTAGAACACAATTTGTTGTTTGATTGTTGTTTTTACTGTTCTTTGTACTTTGTATATGTGGTTGTAAATTAGTTTTTTTCTGCATTCTGTTCTTAGAAAAGTTCTGTTAAAATTTTGTTAAATAATAAAAATATTTCTTTGTTAACTTAAGGTCTTTGAATCTTGCATTTGACTATGTAATACAGTTCATTGTTAATAACTTTGAAACATATCTATTGCAGCATAACTAAAATTGTTTACTGTTACACTTACATATTACCTACAGGTAACAAGAGGGTAACAAGGGATCACTTTAAATTACAGCCTGCTGATGTTACACTTACACAGTAACTACATATAACAAGAATGTATGTTTGCACAGTAGTTGTGTATTATGATATTATATTTATGTTATATCCTGGGAGCAGCTGAAAACAGGTAATGTATAGTTTTTCACTGCTTGCACCTCGACGGCACAATGCTGCTTACGTGACTCGCTGCTGAGATGACCATATGCAACACTCTTTCATCAGGTAAATTTTAAAATCATATCAGAAACCCATTACATAATTAAATAACACCTTACTTATGAAATACTAACAGTATAATTTTTTTTTTAATTTTCCAGGTCATTACCTCCTTATCCCCCAAATATTGCACATTGTTTCTGTTTACCTACACGTACGTTCAACTGTAAGTTATGAAAATTTCGGTCTGTGTGTCATACATACCACGTAATTTCAGAATAGGTGCCCTTTGGTTATGAAATACTTACAGTATAAATACTTTACACTGTAAAATAATAATAATAATAATAATAATTTTACGAAAAAAAAACTGATTTTTTTCAGGTTGTTTTCTTTTATTTTGAATTGCAGTCAAAACTCTGTAAAATTATTTCTATATTAAAAACTTGGCTGTTATTTTATGTATTATGACATTAATGACAAATTACAGTAATTCACATTTTTATACAGAAAAACTGCTGTATTTTTATACAGTATGTTTTCTGTTTTCTTAAATTACAAATAATGTAAAATTACAAAAAAAAAAAAAAAAAAAAAAAAAAAAATATATACATATATATATATATATATATATATATATATATATAATATATATATATATATATATATATATATATATATATATATATGTAATTAATACAGTAACAAATCCATTAGATGATAAAATGACTGACAGTAAAGTAAAATCTCCTTATTTAAATAAGCTGACAAACACTGTTATTTTACAGCTATTTCCTGAATTTAATGATCAAGCACCTTGACTAAAACAAAAGACAAAAAAACGGTTAAATGACTGGCAGCACAGGGTGCCAAACAAAAACCCTAAAATTAAAGTCAAATGTCTTTACATAAATAAGTTAACAACACTGTTAATTTACAGACATTTCCTAAATTATTACAAACACCTTCACTGTAAAATTAACTCATTAACTAATTAATTAATTACTTAAGCGTCACATGGCTGACAGCAACAGAACATGAAACACTAACAGATCTCTCTAGATCTCAGCATCTAGTCTGACTTTATTTCTTTCATACGAAACTTCTTATTGAGAATTAACAGATGTTTATATGTTAATGTTTTTATTGAAAATCATAAAGTTTGAAGTCACCATTGTGGAGATAAGCATTTGCTTTAGTTGGGACTTTAGAACTTCAGTTTTTCTCCGTTTAATGTAACTATGTGTTTTTGGTAGAGAAGAACTGGTAAAAGAAAGCTGGTTGATCATGGATAACAATGCTTTGATCATAGTAGCCTGACTCAGTAAGCATATCAAAAATATTATTGTTTGGTATGTTAGTTTTAAGTTTGGCATTTTATAGCAACCTTGTGGTATTAAAACAACAAATATATATACTTTTTTAATCATATATTTAAAAACATTTCGATTGGAGTTTATTTCATTTTTTATTTTTTTGACGCACACAAACATCAAGAATCAGCACATGAATCTCAACGATGGTGAGAATCAACAAAAAGCTTGCTTTGTGATGATCAGGGCTGATATGAATATTTTGTCAGTTGTCACCATTGTTGAGATTCATATTGATGTCTGTGATTCTACACATGCTTGTCTAAGTGATTTTCTCAAAAAAAAAAAAAAAAACTTTTAAAGTAGCAATGTGGGGTTGTATGACTACAAAAGAAACATGCTCCAATGCTATACTTTCCCGCTGAGATTAGTGAATCAAGCCACTATACAATCACACATAGTACATATCCAACTTTGTCTGATCAGACACTTTCCTTCCATTTTTTCCATAACAACTGCATTTTAGAAACACACAATTACAGCAACCAGAAAAAACTGTTTAGAAAATCAAGGGTCAAGAGCACAACTAAAGCAAATGCTTATCTCCACAACGGTGACTTCAAACTTTATTAATTTCAATTAAACATCAACATCTAAACCTCAGTTAATTCTCAATAAGACACTGGTTTGTATTAAGTGAAGATGCTGTGATCTAGACAGATCTGTTAGTGTTTAATGTTCTTTTGGGATTTAAAGGGTTTCTGTTGGCCGATTTTAATGGGTTACCATTGTGCTGAAGAGTAGAGCGTGTGCTTTAGTCCAGGAGAAGACAAGAAACTGTTCATGTTGTACTGCATGTAATTTTATTTAAAGGCTGTAACTGTGGTGTTATTGAGGCAGTGATCATTAAGATAGTTAGTTTGTGTGTGCTGTTGCTAGTTAGCGGCTAACTGCAAAAAAAACTTAGTTTCACAGCTAAATGGTGCTTGCTGACACTATCTTGAAAGATAGTTCATACCAGCTCTTACATTAAAAATAAGATGAAAAGATAAAAAATAAATAGTTTTTGTTTTATGCTTGAATCAGGTCTCCTCTAGATGGCGCTGTTACAAAAATCAGGCTCCTAGAAATACGGTCCTGAAACTGGAGCCTCCGGTTGTGCAGGAACCTACTACTGATATCCACCTTATTTTTCCCGTAAGAGTGGGTGCAGCCATTTGTAAATTTGTTGTGTCTGGCTTCCGGTCTCATTTACTTCCAGCTATTTTTAGCTGCACAAAAAGCTTGTTTTGCTGCTCGATATTGCAAACTGGTGTGTCTTACCATATTATTTTAATGTATCTTAATTATGAACACACTGGTTTATAGTGCAAACTGTTTTACCGTTTACTGCACTTTGATATTCTTATTGTTATTTCCCTATGGTGGATTATAAACCGGACCTCTAACACAGCTTACTTCAACCGGAGCGCATGCCGCTGAGGGGCGGGATGTTTAGATGCGCACTAGAGGCGGTTTAGCCAATCACAACACACTCGGCCAGCTAACCAATCAGAGCCCACTGCAAACTTTTGAGGGAACAGGAAATCGACCGGCTGTTTTTATGCTAGTTGAAAAGCAGTGTAAAATAAAGATAAGATACTTGAAAAATAATGTGATTTTTAAAAAACGAAGCACGAAGACATAAACACAATCAAGCCTTCGAAAAGATCCATTAGACCACCCATTTAAATATAAAAAAGGGGTAAAAAAATTTTTTAATTAAAACAATTGTGATGGTTTTGGAATGAACCGCACAGGTTTTAATTGTCTAATAAAAGAGCCAATCAGGCGAAAGAGCTGAAATGAGCTGAAATCACAGAATAAGAGGAAGAGGAAGTGGTGAGAGAGGAGGCAGCAGTGATGTGTTGAGTTGTGAGAGTGCAGACAACAAGTGAGGCCGTTACCGGGGCGAGTCAAGGACAAACTGAAATCAAAGACATGCGGGTTTATAACTGACCGAGTAGTTTTTTGTGTTTTTTTTTTAAATATATATATATATATATATATATATATATATATATAATGTAATTGTAATTGTAATCATCCTAATGTTTGATCAGATAAAGCATTTCTTGTTTTTTTTATTCAGCTACAGTGATCGCTAGATGCCTTTGTTCATATTAAGGATTTTCTGGAACGTCTATGAAACAGACAGAATCTTAAAAAAATATATAAATAATACATTTTTGACCAGGAAGGGATAATGTTTATGATTAAAGATTATGAGGTCACATGAATAAAAATAAATAATTATATTAATGGCATGAAGGGATTATTTACTGACAATTTAATGGTGACTAAGAATATTGAGTCAATCAAAACAGGAGCATACTGTGGCTATTTTAACCTGTCAAAATGAAACCAATGAACAAAGGCATATCACCAAAGATACATCACAGCTGATGTGCCAAAAATAGTGCACATCCCTAGTTTTTAATGTTTTCTTAAAAGACTTAATTTATATTTTATGCTAATGAACTCAAGCCCAAATAATACTCTTCACCTCCATCAACCATCAAAATGTAACAAATGTATGTTCGTATTTTCACACTTACAGAGCTTTTCTGCAGTTCCTCACAGCAGGTAACAGTCTCCATCGACACTCTCTTGAGTTGAACTTGTACTTGTTAAGGTCAAGCTCATCCAGCGCCTCCTCTGACATCAGGATCATGTTTGCCAAAGTTGAGCACTGTGTAAGAGAAAGACTTTTTTCTTTTGTTTTAGAGTTTAAAAATGCCTGCATTTCTTCAACAACAGAGTTATCCTTCATCTCAATCAAGCAGTGTGACAGATTTAACCATCTGTCAGGACTGACATCGTTTTGTTGATCTTCTTTGAGGTTTTGCATTATTTTCTTGATGCCCTCTGGGTTGTTCTCTGTGTGTATCAGTACATCCTGTAAGAGTCTCTGATTGGACTCCAGTGAGATGCCATGAAGAAATCGAAGGAAAAGATCCAGGTGTCCATTTTCACTGCTCAAGGCTTTATTCACTGCTCCCTTCAGTAACTCATCCAGAGGAACATTTTCACACTGAGTTCTGTCCATTCCAGTCAGGAACATTTTCAGAACCTCACTGTTCTTGTGTAAATAGCAGTAAAACACATACAGTGCTGCAAAAAACTCCTGAAAACTCAGATGTACAAAGCTGTAAACCTTCCTGTGATTAATCACAGATTCCTCCCTAAAGATCTCAGTGCAAATCCCAGAATACACTGAGGCGTCAGTGACGTCTATGCCGCTCTCTCTCAGGTCCTCCTCATAAAAGATTACATTGCCCTTCATCAGCTGATTGAAAGCTACTTCAGCAAGTTTCACAATCACTTCTCTGTTGGACTGGAGGAGTTTCTCTGAATCTCTCTGTTCATATTTCTGATTCCTCATACGTGTTTGAGTGACCAGGAAGTGGATGTACATTTCAGTCAGAGTTTGAGGGATTTCTGCACTGAGATCTTGTTTCAGGAGGTCTTGAAGCACAGTGGCTGAGATCCAGCAGAAGACGGGTATGTGACACATGATGTGGAGGCTTCTTGCTCTTCTGATGTGTGAGATGATTCTGCTGGCTTGATGCTCATCACTGATTCTCTTCCTGAAATATTCCTCCTTCTGAGGGTCACTGAATCCCTGAATTTCTGTCACACGGTTGATGTATTTAGAGGGGATCTGATTGGCTGCTGCTGGTCTGGTGGTGATCCAGATGAGAGCAGAGGGAAGCAGATCTCCTTTCATGAGGTTTGACATCAACACACCCACTGATGAAATCTTAGTCACATCAGAAACTTTCTGACTGTCTGAAAACATCAGTGAAATTCTGCTTTCATCAAGACCATCAAAGATGAACAAAACTTTACATTCATTATAAATCTTTGAATCCAAATCCTGAAGTTCAGGATGAAAGTCAAGCAGAAGTCTGTGAAGACTGTACTGATGATCTTTAATCAAGTTCAGCTCTCGAAATGGAAGCACAAACATGAAATCTACATCCTGATTGACTTTTCCTTCGGCCCAGTCCAGAATGAACTTCTGCACAGAGACGGTTTTTCCAATTCCAGCGATGCCTTTAGTAAGAACAGTCTTTATTTTGGTCTTTATTTCTTCTTTCGTCTCGCTTGTCTTCTCCTCATATCCTTGTTCAGGTAAAGGATTAAAGATGTCATTGCAGTTGATTGGAGTGTCTTGGAGTGTCCTGTATCTTTTCTCTATCTGTAGCACCTCATGTTCTTTATTCACTCCTTCACTCTCTCCCTCTATGATGTACAGCTGTGTGTAAATCCTGTTCAGGAGGGTTTGATTCTCTTGTAGTTTGACTCCCTCAAATAAGCTCTCATACTTGCTCTTCATGCTGGTTTTGTGCTGGTCTTTGACTCTCTGCAGATCATCGTGCACTGGTTGGTGAGAATCAAGCTGCAGATCTGCTTCTGTGTCATGATGACTGATGTGGTTCTGGCTGTAGGAGGATGTGCATTTCTGACAGGACACAAATCTGATCTTGTCAGCTCTCCCACTACTGAAAAGACATTTAGAAGAACACAGACACAAAAACAAACAGGATATACCTTTATTAAAATAGATTGAAATGCCACTAATATTATCTTACCTCATTTACAAGGCATTTAACTGTACACTATAACTCTTTGCCCTCTAGTAGTTAAAAAAAAAAAACCAAAAAAAAAAAACAATGCATGCATCTTTAAAAGTATTCCATGTAAAGACATGGAAATCTAACAACTATCACCTGAGCATGTAAGTGTAATATTTTATGCTGTTGTTTTGACACCATTTTCATATCAAATTTACTTTACTTTTAACTTTAAAAATCTGTAAGTTCTCTCCATCTCCAAAAAGCTAAGCCATTGTTGATTCTGGTTTTATTATGCAGTCTTTCTATTACAAGCTCTGTTGTGTTCTCTTTTTGCTGTGTGTGTTTTTTTTTTTTTTTTTTTTTTTTTTGAGGTGCAAAATTAAGATGGATAGCATATTAACTAATTATTTAAATATTGTTAATTCTGAACAAAAAAGTTACATGGTGCAACTTTAATAGACTCTTTGTAAATATAACACAATTCATATCTATTATGGCAAATGTATTCCCTAACATCATAAAAGAGGTTCCTCAAGGTTCTGTTCTAGGACCAATATTGTTTTCTATTGTTTTTATATGATTACTGTTGTAGGACTGAGCAAAGGTGAAGGTCAGCTCAAGGTTCTAAACATCTAAATACCACATACATGATAAAATGGGACATTCAGAGAGCAAACAGTACATATGGTAAAACACAGAACCAACTCTCCAACACATCATAGTGCATAATGTCTTTCTGCTATATTTGAACCTTCTATTTTTATTATTATTTTGTTGTTACTTTGTGGTAATTGATTTTTTTTTTCTTAAACGCTTTATGATAAGTTCTGTTTTGTTACTAAGATAAAGTGATCATAACTTCGATTTACTCATTAACCACTGTAGTACAGTAGTGAGACACAGAGACCCTGGCTCATTATTTATATACATTAATGTTATCTGAGTGCTGAGGTTAAATCTCACACCACCCTATCAGAATTCAAGGAACATTTTTCTTTATATACAATTATTTGTATCAACCACAGTCATTTTGCACATCATCATGCAACTGATGGTTTTGTTCTTATTATTGGTTCAAAATAAAGGTGTACGTTTCCAGATTTACTGTCTTGGAAATCCAAATGAGACAAGACAAAAAAAAGAGCACAATAAAGTACTTATTTAACATAAATAACTGAGTGACTGAGTAAGTAAGAATATAATTAAGTAAATAAATATATATTTTTTAATTTCTTAAAATTCTATTTAACAATTGCTAAGTATGTTTTTAGTTTAATTTCTTTACATCATTGTACATTAGTAAAGAGCTTTCTGGCTAAATCACTTTAATGCAGAAATAAAATAAAAATAAATCTTTTTTGTAATCTTTGCATACATTACTGGTTCTTGTGTTAAATGCCTCAGTCTAAATGATTATACTCAGAGAGAGTCAAAGGTCTCTGTGCCATTTCTAATTTCAGGGGACTAAAATGTGATACTCACACAGATTCAGAGGTCACAGCAGGTCCATCGTTGAGATAAGAAGGCAAAACATTGGAGTTGTTACTCTTACTCTTACTCTTATGCGGTTGTCACTCCATGAAATGTATTACCGATCATTAAGAAAATAATAAAAATGAGGTGTACTCATTTATGCTGTGCTCTGTGTGTGTATTATATCTAAAGTTAGTTCAGGGGCATTCCAAAATCCACTATAAGCATGGATCGCGGAACCGGGGGGCCTGGGCCCGGGTAACTTTTGAGGTCTGGTACAAATTATGACATATACAAATACATAGGCTATAGACTCATACGGAATATTCATTAAAAGATCACAATCTCGATTCAAACACACGCAATCTTATTGCTATATGATGCTGATTTCGCCATGCCTATAAAACCTTTGAAATCGCAATCACATCGGAATATTTAAACCTGCTTTAGCACAACCGCTGATCCAGAGAGAGCTCTGGTCATGTAAGTTAAGCTTTATGTTTGAACAAGCTTCACGACCAGGATACGCGGTATAGGTTATATTTCTGTGTTGCAAACATTAAATAATAACTAAAGCATTCGGATAAATGTTCATTAGAGCCCTTCACGGACCTCATATATATTTCCTAGCCCGGCCCTTGTCCGACAGCTTATCATAATTATCGGCCCGAGCCCGTCTTTTCCCCCCCTTCTCCCAAAACAGCTTATACTACTGTTTCATCTATTGAAATAGTTCAGTTTTGTATGCAATGGCAGTTTTGTATGCAAGTGATTTTATTTCATTTCATTCTTTTGTTAAGTTAATTTAGAAAAACGTTTGGAGCATTTTTGTTCATTAAATATAGCCTAAGTTTTTGTTTTTTAAAGTAACGACCAAGCGGTCAGCGGAAGAATGATCTGACACAGTCTGTTTGATAAATTTTGCCTTCTCAAATCATCACGACTTGCTTAAAATAAAATCTATAGATATAGGCACAAAAGAGTTCAAGTATAAAACAATGTTAGTTTCAACGTTAATTTAGAGAAATGTGCCCTATTAGATGCATACTCAAATTTGTTGGAGAATGGAAGCTGAAGCGGCATTGCAGGACATTGAGGCGCCAGCGCGATGACTTGCATTTTTTTTTCAGTAGAAACAATTTAAAATATTCCGTCATTTTTGCTCAAAATACATCATTCGGAACTGTTAAGGCTCTGCTTTTATTTGTGTGCACTCACAATATCAACAAAACGCTGCAAACGGTGCTTTTATTAAATAAAGAAAACAAACATGACACGCTTTCTGTTGCCTCAACAGGAGCGCTTCACAAAAATGAACCGATGAACTCAGCAAATACATACCTCACATGATACATATATCTATGGAAAGTTTGAAATTATTACTTAACAAAATAAAACAAATACTCTTTCACAAAAACTCTTTCAATATGTAATCTGTAAAGATGCATTTCTCTAAAGGCGCGTCCAAAGAGGAGATGGTGAGTCAGGATCGGCAACTTTATCCTTGCAACACTGAATCAGAAAACACTGGTTTATTAATAAATAATTCAAATATCTCCTTATTTCCATTTGCCGGTGCTTTGTGGCATCTTTAGCCTATTGCGTGTGCTTGAAGCGGATCTCTTCCAGCTGCGCTGATTTGCTGCTGCTGGCGGAGACACTAAACGCTTTCCGAGCCTGTCTCGAAAGTGAAAGCGAAAGTGAAGTCTCGTGGTGTTTTTACCAGCGCGGAAATTTGTTTTCATCACCATAATTGGTGTATGTATAAAATATCAAAATAAGGAGAAGCCTAAAACAGACCCGAGGCATGGCCTGTGTCTGAACTATAACGTGAAAATTGTCCCAAAGCCCGGACTTATTTATAACATTTTAAATGGACTCATTTATAAAATTAAATAAAACATTTTTAACTAATAACTATACTATTAATATTGTTTTTAAAACTAAAATGTAGACTAGCATGTAAAATCTTATAGACTTTATAGACCCCCTCCCCACACCTTCCAGGGCCCCCCCTTCTTTTGGCACGTTCCGTGATCCATGACTATAAGTGGAGACAACATGTGGCAAATTTAATTAAATGGGTATGATTCGGAAAGGCAAGCTACTCCCAATAAAAGGTCTAACAGCTGAAAATGCATATCTAAAGAAAGAACTGTCTATCCACTTTATATTTCCCGTAAGAGCAGACATGGCCATTTGTAAATTTTATGTGCGAGGCTTTCGGTTTCATTCACATCCAGCAATATATTTAGCTGTACAAAGCAGCTTGTTTTGCTGTTTGATATTGCAAACTGGTGTCTTACCATATTATTTGAATGTATTATCTTAATTATGAACACAGTAGTTTGTAGCGCAAACAGTTTTACTGCTTACAGAACTTCGTTATTCTTCTCGCTATTTCCCTATAGCAGCTAATAAACCAGAATTTTTGGATATTCACAGAAAATTAATCCCTATAAATTATTAACAGTGTTTCAGAGCTTATTGATTACAGAACCTGTAGAGTGTGACATCACACTTTAGCAGCCCCACCCACAATGGCCATGTTTATCTTCACACCAGAGCATTTAAAAGCAGCATTCAAGTGAGAAATGTCTTCTTTTTTAAAACTATAGACGTTATTTAGTCCAGAGCAGTGAGTGATTATCTGTTTTTATTTTATTGTTTGGGTCATATTATCAGCGTACACCCAAACAGCAGTATAGGGACTGTATATGATGCTGCTGTCACCTAATACTCCGATCTAATATAAATATGCAATTTCTTTCCCAACTGATTAACTTCACAAAAATAGCCGACTGTGTTTTTGTAACTTAAGCATATTTTTTAACAAAAATAATGTGTGAAAGAGAACTTTGTTCAGTATGCACATGCTGTGACAGCCGCTTTCTGTCTGTGTGCTTTGGATGTGTGTAGCTTTCAAAACTCATGTTTTCAGCACATTAGACATGATACTCAAAACCAGACAGATGTTTTTTAGCAGTTAGGAGCTGTAATGGCACAGCTCTATTTTGGAAATAGGGGCAGGGAGCAGCAGCTCATTTGCATTTAAAGAGAACAGCCTGTTTCTGCTTCCACTCAAAATAGGCATTTTCAAAATTATATAATAAATGATTCTTGGGGTATTTTGAGCTGAAACTTTACAGACACAAATTGGGGACACCCGAGACTTGTATTACATCTTGTAAAAAAGCGAATATTAGGTGCCCTGTAAAGCAGTTTATCTTAACATAATGTGAAGGAAAAAAAAACCAAGAAAAAACAATGGGTATAAATACTATATGTGATGCGATCTAGGAAAACCCAACACGTGGTGAAATTGTACCTTTTTTAGGTTTTGATACCATATGAAAGCTGGGTTCAAGCCCTTTCCAAAGGGCATTTTTTATTGTGTCCATAGCTTGAATGTAACAAAAGTTATGGCTACACTGTTAAGAATTGCTGTAAAAAACGGCCAAATTTTGACAGTAACATGCTGTTTTCCATTAAAACAGTGCATTCTGGGTATTATTTGTCATTTTCGAAAAGTAGCCTGCTGCTATGTATCGTGAATCGCGACACTCAGAGACTGTGTTTAAAATCAAACTCTACACCCTCATTCACTATTCCCTACATGAGTTTACTAATATAGTCCACCTTGCAGAGATAATGAAAACTAATGAGTGACTTCAGACACTGACGAACAGCTGCTGTTAATGAGCAGAATCACTGATTGAAAGAGAAACAAGACAAACACAAGAACTATATAACTGACTTCAGCCACAGCCTTAATGAAATCAACTGAAAATTTAAACAACTCAACACACAGCTTTACCAACTTCACGCATTTCTAACCAGACTGATTTTATTTCTGTCAGATCTCTATAGAAGATCTTATTGAGAATGAACAGATGTTTAGATGATGATGTTTTGTTTGATGATACCATTGTGGAGATCAGTGTTTGCTTTAATTGGGCTCCTGACTCTTGTTGTTTAAACATAGATTTTTTTTTTGCTGTAACTGGGTTTTTATGATGCATTAGTTACAGCAATGCTGGTCAGTTGATGTCAGCTATTTCTAGTTGTATATAGTAGTTGTAATAGCATGTATGCCACCTACTGAACTGATTCTGAGTCTTGTTAGACTCAGTAGAAGTCTATTGTTGAGTGTGTATTTATTTGTTGTTACAGCATGCGATGTTCTGGCAATGTGGCAACCAAAAAATAGGGATTTAATAGTTAACTTTTAAAACTACTCTAGCATGTCTCTAGAGACATGAAGAATCAGCATATGAATCTCACCAATGGTGACAATGGAAAGCTTCATGTTGCAATGCATGCTGGGTATCAGCACACTACAAAACCTCACCCATGACTTGTTCTCACCATTGTTGAGATTCATACAATGATTCTTGATGTTTGTATCTAAATTACACCAAAATTTTTTTGTTTTTTCTTTTTAAATGAGTGGTGTTTTTTACATCTGCATGCTTAGTTTTTTTTTTTTTTTTTTTAAATCTAACATCAATGTTCAACTCTAGATTTTGTTTAGCTTTTCATTTTTTTTGTCATAACAAGCATGTTGTAAACACACATAATTACAGCAACAAAAATAAAATTAACTTTAAAATGTCAAGGTTCAACAGCCCAACTAAAGTAAACACTGATCTCCACCGTGGTAGTGAAAGAAAAAAAAAATCTAAACCTCTGCAACTCTCTTCTGTAGACGTCTGACAGAAATAAAGTCCGGAATAAAGAAATAAAGAAGCTGGTAATGCTGTTTTAGGAGTTTAATCAGATCTTGAGAGATTTAATGTCTTCTTTTATTTCAGTTGATTTCATCTAAGGCTGTGGCTGAAGTCAGTTGTTTTTGTGTTTTTCTTTCATTCAGCGATTTTGTTTGTTAACAGCTGGTGTTCATCACTAATGCTCAATCCGAACGTGATCAATCATATGATTATCTCATTAACTTCAGCACTAATTCAGTATTACTCAAACCCTCTGTAGTGTTGACACATTATAAGTGTTCATTTAAAATTGAGGATTTTGCTGTGGGTTTTAAAGGGTTAAAGATGTACAATGGAAAAAAACAGCATGAAATGTAATTTAACAGTAATAAACTGCAGAGGTGGGTAGTCCTGGGGTCAGAAAGTAAAAGTCCTGCCATATATTTGTTCCACCCATGAACTGATGAAATGATTTCACCAGACGTGGAACCAAGTCCTTCTGTTCAAGTCACAAGCGAGTTTCAAGTCAAATCCCAAGTCCTCAAAGAGTTAAATGTAATTGATAATTAAGTGACTAATTAAATGATGATTGTGCGTTAGTGATGAACACCTGCTGTTACTGAGAATTACAGAGGATCAGATGTTGATGTTTTATTGGTTAAAATGATGCCACCATCATGGAGATCAGTGTTTGCTTTAGTTGGGCTCTTGACCCTTTTAGTAATTCAAAGTTAAATGCTTCTGAGCAATTGCAATGTTGTTTTGCAACAAGTGTTTGCACATTATTGAATCAGAAGCTTATGGTAGTAGAGGTAACATGTTAGACAACATGTTTTGCTTTTAAATCATTTGAGTGAACATCATGTAATGGTGATTCTTTGGTTTGTAGATTGACACAAATTATCAAACAACTGGATAAAAAGCCAAATTAGGAAATGTTACTGTAAAGCATAAATATTGGGGGGAAATTTGCAGCAGCTCAGGCTTTTAGACCTGAACACTTATCATATGATCCTCAACAGTGGTGACAATAATTCTTCATGCTGTAGTGCATGATGGGAGTTTTTACTATGGTGTTACCCAGCATGCATTGCAACATGAAGAATTTAGTTGATTGTCACCATTGTTGAGATTCATATGCTGGTTCTTGATGTCTACGTGTGTCTAAACAGCACAGAAGCTAAAATATTTACATGCCCCACGTATGAAAGAACTCTCATTAATTTTGAATTATTGAAACAAAACTATAATTCCATGCTAAGCTTCACAGGACCTGTTTTTCAAAACCTAAACTTGAACACAAATAAAACTACTTTCCATATAATCAGGTCACTACCTGATAACTATCAGATCACATGCAGTCTTGATCTCACAATTTTACAACACTACATATGTTGTGGCATAGTGAGATCTAACATAATTAGTCAAGGGTCTAGAGTTCAACTAAAGCAAACACTGATCTTCATGATGGTAGCATAATTTTAACCAATAAAACATCAACATCTGATCCTCTGTAATTCTCAATAACAGCAGGTGTTTATCACTAATGCACAATCATCATTTAATTAGTCACTTAATTATCTTATTAAGTTTAATTTTTTGAGGACTTGGGATCTGACTTTAGACTCCCTTGTGACTTGAAAGGAAGGACTTGGTTCCACCTCTGGTGAAATCAGCTGACTGAGTTCATGGGTGGAACAAACATATGGCAGGACTTTTACTTTCTGACACCTGGACTACCCACCTCTGATAAACTGTAATTAATTTACGGCAACACACTGTAAAAAAACAGTAATATGCTGGCAACCAGAGCTGCCGGTAGATTACCGTTAATTCAAGAAAAAAACAGTAATATACTGTAAAACATAACAGTCAGATTTACCAAGCAAATCAAGTTATTGTCACTAAAATATTAGTGAATGTTCATAGAAAAACAATTATGCAAAGTCATTAACTGGTAAGGAGAGTAAATGTTTAATTGTGCCTAACTGATGTGTTTTTGTACAAGAGAGATCTGTTAGTTTAATTTAGTTTTGTGGGTCACCATTGTGCTGGAGAGTAGAGCTTGTGCTTCAGGCAATGATGAGCCACAAGCACTGCCGTTTTGCTGCTTTATTTAAAGACAGTAATTGTGGAATTGCTGATATAGTATCAATCTCTTTACTAGACAGTTTATTACAAAAATTTGTGCTTTTGTTAGTTAATTACAGTTTATAAAGATTTGAGTAAATCAATTGTTTTTTTATTACACTTTAAGTGTTTGCAGGTTTATATTAAGAAATATTTCTTCTTAGTGGACTCAAATTAAATAAGTTCAACCTACTAACACCATATAAACAATAGTTTTTTAAAAACTCAAATGGTTTGAAGCAATCGGTTTCCAAAATAAAATGAGTTACCACATGGTATAATAACGGTAAGATACTGTAAAAATGAAGAGCTGTAAATTAACGGTAGAGAGCCATAAATTAACAGTATAATGCTGGCAACCACAGCTGCCAGTAGATTACCGTTATTTTACAGTGCAATTTTTTACAGTGTACCTTAAGTTGGCTGATAGCTGATTTTCAAGAATGGAATTTTAGAAAAAAAGGTTTAAAGTGAGACAGCTTTCACTCTCAATTGATAGATTTAACGAGAGCTGTCTGTCAAGCCAGGAGTGTTATACTGCATCATTACACAAACAGACTAATGTTGTTTATCATGGGTATAATCTCCGATCTTTTGATCACTCCTTGCATGTTTAGTTAGCACGAATAATGCAGCCTTTGTAGTTTAAGTGTGTATCAGAAAAGCGAAGTGCGCACTATGCATAAAAGAGACTCCTCCTCTTTAGTAACTTCACCATCCGATCCTTCATCTCTGGATGTGAAATGGTCCATTATAACATCGTTTAGGGCACTGACATCACCAAGATTGAGCAGATTGAGATGAGTAAATTTGTTTACGTGAGCAGCTGCAGCACTTCAGACTGCGTTGTTACGCATCTCACAATATAAAAATTTAAAAAATATAAAAAAAAACCTTTGTGTGCCTTATTTTATACAGAACTGGTAGAAAATGTGTATTGATACACCTTTATTAAATATGTTACGTAGTTTATTTTGATAGATTAACTGTTGTTGTGGTGTTAAGAGAAAGCACCTCTGCAGCGCGTTTTTGAGATGAGAGAAAGACACAGTCATTTCTGCTTGCTGCAATAAATCGCTATTTTTCTGCATTAAACAAACAAATTTCGCCAAGATATTTTTAGAGATGACAGACAAGATGTAGAATAATAATTTAATTTAATTTATGCTTTCCCAGATCGCATCACATATATACAATTCACTGAAATTCATTGTTTTATCTATGTTTCATTTATAATTTTGGTTACAATTTTAATATATCATTATGCTTTCTTTATCAGAACATGTTCCTGAAGCCCCCCACCGCACATTTAGGGGCTACAGGATTGTGGTCGAGAACCACTATTCTGCAACACAATAAACACCACAATATTATTCTAATGAAGAGGTCTTCATAGATCCACTTAGATCCGAGACCCAAGCAAGTTCGGGTCCAAAACTTTAACAAGTGCCTAGGATACTGGTCAGGTTCTGGGGCTGTGCAAATAACTGGATGTGATTATTATGCAAGTCTCCTCAGTATTGCCGGTTCTGTGATCGTAAATCTCCATGTGCTGTCAGATGGAGTACACTGTAAAAAAGAACCTATAGAATCTACTCAATAAAATGAGGTAAACTGAGGTAACAATTTACACTCAGTTTGTTTGGGTAGATTCTATCCTATATGTCTGAGTAAAGAATACCTAAATTTACGAATCTACTCAATAAAATGAGGTAAATTGAAGTAACAATTTGCACTTCGTTTGTCTATATATTTGAGTAAAGAATACCTGAATTTAACAGCTATGACAAACTAAAAAAAAGCAGATAAAGTCTACACAGCAAAAAGCCCCGTGTAAAATGAACTCTCGCGGGAGTTTATTTGAGTGTTAAAATGAACACTGAAGCAGTGTCAAAGTTAATGAGGTAATTAAGTGATTCATTGAGTGATGATTGAAAATTATTGAAGACACCAAAATGTTTATGTCACCATTATAGTGGTCAGTGTTAGCATTAGTTGGGCTCTTGACCCGTAGCTTTTTAACATTAGTTTTTGTTCAACTGTTTAGTTAAACTAGCCAGACAAGCCAAAGAGCAAAAGTCATGCAGTGGTGATAATTCTGTTTTAAAATAAACTTAATTTGAGCCACTGAAACCATTTAGAGTTATATATCCTTTATTTATTACAACTGCCTTGTGGTTTCACAGCAGCAAAAAAATGATAAAGCCTGAATTTTTTTTTTTACAATTTTGAACGGACGTCTTACAAGCTCCTCCGATCAAAAAAAAAAAACTTTCAAAAGCTCTTCTTTCAGGCACACACAGACATCATGAATCAGCATATGAATCTCAAAAATGGTGACAAACAGCATATTCAGAAACAGATCAACTCTAAACATCATGGAAATCATCAGCTCATAATTTATTCATGCCACAATGCATGATGGGAGATATGGATGAGTTTTGATTGGCTACAACATACGTCAAATAAATTTCAGAAACACCTGTCTGATTGGTCCGTGTAACGGTTTGCAGTTCTTTGTTCAATTTGCACCATCAAAATGAACCAGATAAAATTTGGCTTCAAACTTTCATTTTCCGTTTTTTCAAATACCTCACAAACGAATAATTGTCTCTCTGTTTAATTTTCTAGTCTACAAGTTTAGGTTGTGGCATCCGAATAAGATTTTTGAACAAACATAAAACATGACTCGTTATTCTGATTTTCCATTTTTTGTGTTTTGCGGGTTTCAGTCGTATTAAAAACATTTCATGACGTGACACTCATTACCTGGTACTTGCCTAAAAAAACGGGTATATAATGTGCGTTGTTAACTGATTACACGAACAGTTTGGTCGTCATCCGCCTATGGAGAGAGAAAAAAGTTTTCAAAAGCATCCCCCCTCTGCTTTTTTTCCACAAATTGCACCATATATATATATAAATTGTGTGTGTGTGTGTTCGGCCTGTAAACTAATCCCCCATCCCCTCCCAAGGCGGTAATGGTACGGACCAACCAGCGCAAACACAAAAATGGAAAAGGAGTCATGCTTTATGTTTGTTCAAAAATCGTATTCGGATGCCACAACCTAAACTTGTAGACTAGAAAATTAAACAGAGAGACAATTATTCGTTTGTGAGGTATTTGAAAAAACGGAAAATGAAAGTTTGAAGCCAAATTTTATCTGGTTCATTTTGATAGTGCAAATTGAACAAAGAACTGCAAACCGTTACACGGACCCTGATTAAACCAACATAAACAAAACACAACTCACTTATTCTGATCGCTACTTCATTACTTTGTCAAAACATATTCAAAACCACAAAATCTAATTTCTTCTGTTTTGTCTGACTGTTATAACTCAATTACAACACCCAAACAAAATCTAATTTTAAGAAGTTACTGGTAAAGAGCTAAACTAATGCTAACACTGACCACTATAATGGCAACTTACAAAATTAGATTTTCTCCTTTTGGTGATTCTGCTTATTAACATCAGGCGTCTTTAATAATTTTGATACTCTTGAGTATGGACTCAAACTCCCGGGAGAGTTCATTTAACACTGGGCTTTTTGCTGCGTAGACTTCACCTACTTTTTTTTAGTTTGTCTTAGCTGATAAATTCAGGTATTCTTTACTCAGACATATAGGATAGAATCTACCCAAACAAACTGAGTGTAAATTGTTACCTCAGTTTACCTCATTTTATTGAGTAGATTCTATAGGTTGTTTTCTACAGTGTAGCATTTACTACACAGAGTTGTGGTTCACTGACAAGGTACGCAGTATTGTGTTCATTATCAGAGACGTATCGCCTCCGATAATGAACCTGATATTGTGTGCACCGGATCTTGGGTAAGACAAGCTTGGAGTGGTTTGTTTTGAGCATCACACCATTAATGACGGCAGACAGAACTGCTCAAATGCCTCTAAACAGATATTATAGGTTTTAAGATTAGGATTGAAGTCATTGTTTTAAATTTAGAAACACATACTGTTCATCAAGTGTTAGCTGGATTACAAAACTTCTAAATGCTACTGGTGTACGTCAATTTTTTGTTGTTGATTTTGCTCAGTGTTCAGTGCAGAAAAAATTCTTTTGGATGTTTGTCAGCAGGCATTTAACTAATCTGTTATTATTAAGATGAATGTAAAATCACATGACAAAACAGAACAGCTCTAGAAATCTCTGAATCAGCTCTGCCTTGGTTATTTGCATAAACCTGTTACCTTCAGCTGCCTATTAAAACCTCTTCACTGGGACACAGTACAGACAGATTTAGAGCTTTAGTGGGTGAGCAGCAAGACTGTCTTCCTTCTTTTTTTCATACATTTACTAGTGTCTCATTTTCAGGTCTTTGCACACCGAGTCCAACATGAAATCAGTAATGCTCGTACTGCGTCTTGGAACATTATTCCAAAGGTAAGAAAAGCTGGTCTGTGTAATATTTCATCACGCAATTTTTGCTCGTTACACACTGCCTCCAAAACTTTCGTCTATCATAAAAAAAAGTTCTGATCAGGTTTGACTTTCTGTGTTTTCGCATTGGTAGCAAGCATTTTGATAGGAAAGGATGACAAATACAAAAAAAAAAAAAAAAAAAACGCATATGAAAATTTAGGACTCGGTGTGCAATGACCTTAAAAAACCACCATTTTAATGATTTTATATCCAAGTTTCACTACAGAAGATTGCGATGATACGCTAGTTGAGATTAACTAGATGATACTCACACAGGGTCAGAGGTCACAGCAGGATCATCACTGAGTCCAGGGGGCTGAAACATGGAGATGTTACTCTTCATAGACACACAGCTGAATCCTGGAGATGCTGCTCTACGAGTGTCTACAGGAGTGTCCTGCTCTTTCTCCTCACACACACTCATTTCACAGGCAGGTTTCTCTTCCTCTCTCTCCTCATACACTCATTTTACAGGCTTTTCTGCTTTACCTGCAAGATAAGACTTGATTTCAGGCCTGTATGTGGAGTCAGAGAATATGCATTATACAGTGATTTTGGATACACTGTAAATTAAACTTTTTCAGGATTATTAGAAATATTTTTACTAGTTCACATATACCTCTGCAGTCTATTCACACAAAATAAAAACAACTGCTCTGTGTAAAATTCGAATTACAAGTAAAAACGCAAATTCACTCTTTGCCAGAAGGTGGTGGTGGGAGAACAGCATTATACAGGCATTATACAGAGGTAATATGAAAAGAAAATGCTGTTAAAACTTTCCTGGCCAAAATATATGTTAGGCACTATAAATTACACAAAACATGCATTATTCATCATCAGTAGATCAAAAATTTGAATGTGGGCTATTTGATGATTGCTAAATGCATTTTTATTTTGCATTTAATTAACTGAATAATAGCCATTTAAAAGGGGCATGAACTGAGAAACCAAAATTCTATTGGTCTTTTGACAAATAGGAGGTCACTGTACTACAAAAACACCCTGTAAGTTTCAGAACTCAACACTTTCTCGTTAGTCTAAAAACAGCTTATATTGAAGCCAAAATGACAGGTTGTGGAATGTATAACTCTATTACGTCACAATGTGGCTAAACACCGCCTTTACAAAAGAAGATCAACGTCTACTTCTACATCACTGTCTGTTTAGCCCCGCCCAGTGATTCACACATTTAGTGTTTATTAGAGAGGTGAGCTCGTTTCTTTGTTCACTTTATTTTACAGCGGATTCGTTTACAAACAAGTCACAATTCGACACAGAATTTTCAGAAAGATTGAAACTAAAAGACAATGTTATTCCAGCTATATTGTATCCAACAGTAATGACGCAATGCAAATGTGTGAGTAACAGAGACTTAAACAACTTGAGATTCTTCTTATCTATTAGATAAAAAGAATTTTTGTCAAAGAAGCCAAAACTCTTCCCATTCTATATCACTAAATATGTTATTCCAAAAGCTTACACAAGCAGGTAAAGAAATCTGAGATCTATCAATAATTGAACGGATGTCTTTATTCGACATTGTTTTGAGAAGACTTTGGTTAACAAATAAGTTAGTGTTATCAAACATTGGAGAGACTAAAGAACCTTTAGGGCCAGATTTGACTAAAGTTACACAGCAAAATCCCCAGTGTTAATTTAACACTCTGAGTGTGGACACATATAAACACTGAAGCAGTGTTGAAGTTAACGAGATAATTAGGTGATTAACGAAGTGATGATTGATCATTATTGAAGACACCTGATGTTAATAAGCAGAATCACCAAAGGAGAAAACCAAAATTTTTAAGCAACCATTATAGTGGTCAGTGTTTGCATTAGTTAGGCTCTTGACCCTTAAATTGTCAATATTGGGTCTTGTTTGGTTGCAATTACAGAGTTATAACAGTTATAATTTCTTTTTTAAAACAGGTTGTAAAAGAAATCTTTCCAAAATGTATAGGAAGTGCTGGATCTTCTGTGGATTGTCAACACTATCACAATAAGCAAAAAAAAAAAAAAAAAAAACAACTTAACTTAGAGATTAGACTCTAGGTGATTTACATCAAACAATGAATATGTTAAAACACAATCACCTGGTGACTTGAGCTTTTGGCTTGTCTGGCTGTTTTAACTCAAATACAACAGCCAAACAAAATCTAGAATTAAAGATTTAAGGGTCAAGAGCCCAACTAATGCAAACACTGACCACTATAATGGTTGCTTAAAAATTTTGGTTTTCTCCTTTGGTGATTCTGCTTATTAACATCAGGTGTCTTCAATAATGATCAATCATCACTTCGTTAATCACCTAATTATCTCATTACCTTCAACGCTGCTTCAGTGTTAACTTTAACACTGCTTCATTGTTTATATGTGTCCACACTCAGAGTGTTAAATTAACACTGGGGATTTTGCTGTGTATAATACAATCTGGAACAGCACCAAAAACAATGGCATATTCTCTTGGGGAGATTGGTAAAGAAAATTATTGCATAAATTGTTCAGAAGTAAAAAGGACACCACAATCACCTAAAAGCTGACTAAACTAAACTAAGCTAACTAAAAATATATTTTTATTAAAACAATTATAAAAATATTTTTTATATCTCATATTTTTATTATTCCAAATAAAATAACTATGTGGAGAAAAGTGATAACTATATATAAGTGACCAACTTATTCAAACCTGTTTATGAAAACAAAATAAATGTAAAAGTATTTTAGAGATATCAAAGTTGCAGCACAACAAAAAATGTAAACCTCCAGCTGAATTAAATATAAGATTTGGAATAAAACTCCAACAAGATGTTGTTTAAAAATGAATGACTTGACACTAATTATTAGGAGTGGAAAAATCCACCAACTCAAAACCCCCCACAGCCCGATCAACTAGCATAATGCTTTTTTTTTTTTAATTAAGTGGGTTTTAGAATTCCAAACAAAGTCAACTATAATTTTGTCCAGAGTTCTACAAATTTCCACAGAAATCTACCTGTTATTGACAGATCACACTGTAACCCAGAGTTTCATTTACATCGGACAGAGAGTTTAAGAGTTTTAAAACTAAGCTTTGATCTCTTTTTCTGATCTTTACATGTAGTTATACCTAGATATTTGACTTCAGATTTAACTGGGATGTCACAAATTTAACATCAGTAGAATCTTTTACAGATAAAAGTTCACATTTATGAATATTAAAACATAAACCAGAAGCAGAGAAAAAAAAACAATTGTCTAAAGCTAAAGGAACTTAATCTTTATTTTTCAGAAAAAGAGAGTCTCATCAGCCAAGAGAGTGTCATCAGCCAACTGGCTTATTAATATTGATCGATTTGCCACAGAGATACCTTTCAAATGACTATTTTGAATGTGGATGGCTAAAAGTTGCATAGGAAGCAGAAAAAGATAAGGCGAGATAGGGCAGCCTTGACGGATGCCTCTATCTATGTTAAACCTATGAGTGTGTTGTAATTTAATTGAAAACCAAATATACTCAAGGACTTAAGAATAAAAGGAAATTCAATTGAATCAAAAGTTTTATCATAAAATTATTATAAAATATTATAAAATAATTATTATAAATTTTTTATTATAAAATCAAGAAACAGCAGAAAACTATCATCTGGGATCAGATCTGAGTAATCTAAGAAATCAAGTTTAATATTGTTTGAAATAAGTCTGTCTGTCATAAAGCCTGATTGACATTTATATCATCGAGAACACATTTAATTTTCTTAGCAAAAATCATGGCTAGTATTTTGTAGTCATTATTTAAAATACTTATAGGTCACCAGTTTTTTGACTGAGAGAGGTCTTTTTGAGGTTTAGGGATCAAATTTATAACACCCTGAGTCACAGAGGGCGGGATGTCAACGGAGCTTGCTTTTTTTTTTTTTTTTTTTAATTGCGAGAAAGAGGAACATACAAAACAATAACAAGAAGAACATTCAAATAATAAAAGTATAAATTATAAACAAAAAAGGAAAAAAAAAAAAGCATAGCACACATTCAATTTTAACAAATAAGGATATTATTATATTACAAGTACATATTATTATATTATAAGTACATAACAGTCTTACTGAAGAAATATAAAAGTCCAAATCAGGACAAAACAAATTTAACACTGGAAATTAATTACGATATTTTTGTTTATGTATGTTAAATTTTGTTAATAAAAAAAAGGTTAACAATAAATTCCAGATTCTAGATTGCTTTTGTTTTCATAGTACAAGATAACATCCTTTAAAGTAAAGCAATAATTAAAATTCATTAAATTAAATACAAACTCTGCCAAGTCCATCCAAAAGTTGTTTACAACTTTACAGTCAAAAAATAAATGAGTCAGCATCTCTTTCTCACCAGTAACAAGACACAGCTTTTGAAGTTGTGATGGAAAACTGCATGCAATTAAATTTATTTATTGACAGATTTAAATTTTAATTTAATAGCATGTGTCCTGAATGACATATGACAGTAAAACCTGAATTGAAATATTCATTTGAGAATCAGAAACAAGACACACCTTTTGAAGTTGAAATAGAAGACTGTATTAATTTTACATAAATTTATAAGTTTGAATGTCAAACTCAGTCAAAACAACAGTATGTTCCTCTAGGGGGCAGTAATACAGGACACTCTTTTGAAGGTTTCACAAACGATTTTTAAATGTCAATATCGTGACTTCTGCATCACTTTTGACAATGAAAACTACTGCAAAATGTTTGTTTTTAAATCTGAAACAAGATGCAGCCTTTGAAGCTGAGATAGAAGATTGTATTTATTTCAAACTAAATTATGTATTGCTTTCATGTTCAATAGTATGTGTTGTATTATAGTTATATGACCACCAAAATGTTCTTCAAGGAATCTGTAATAAGACACATTCTTTAGATTTGAGAACTAAAGAATGTGTCTTATTAAGAAAACTGCATGCATTTTAAATGAATTCATTAACAGATTTGAATTTAATTCAATAGCGTGTATCCTGATTTACATATGACAGTAAAACTTGCATGGAAATGCTCTTTTAGGCCCAAGTAACAAGACAGCCTTTTGAAGTTGAGATGGAAAACTGTATGCATTTTAAATAAATGTATTAAAATAGTTTGAATGTCAAACTCAGTCAAAACAGCAGTATGTTCCTCTAGGGGGCAGTAATACAGGACACTCTTTGAAAGGTTTCACAAGTGATTTTTTTAATGTCAATATTGTGACTTCTGCATCACTTTTGACAATGAAAACTACTGCAAAATATGTTTTATTAAATCTGTAACAAGACACAGCCTTTGAAGCTGAGATAGAAGATTGTATTTATTTTTAACTAAATTATGTATTGCTTTTATTTTTAATAGATATGTCCCAGCTAGAAATATTTCATATTCTGGAAATGTTTTCAGCAGCAAGTTTTATTTTAGTTCCCATAATATTCTCCTAAAAGGTAGGATCACATTCTCTAATAACATTCCACAAATGTTTATTGATAACATTGTAAGAACATTATCCTCTAACATTCTAATAAAGATTCCCATCACACTAGATGTGGACTTCCATTGCTCAGATGTCAAATTTTGGTTGAAAGTGAAAACACAACCTTTGTTTGATGTCAAGCTCCAGCGTCTTTAAATAACTCCAAAAACAGCATTACCAGCTTCACTTATTATAAACCAGATTGGCTTTATTTCTGTCATACATTTAAACAAGTTTTTTATTGAAATTAACAGAGGTTTGGATGTTGATTGAAAGTAATAGTTTGGTTTGATGTCACCATTATGGTGGGAAGTGTTTGCTTTAGTTGGACAATTTGACTCTTTTCTATGTTCTCACTAGCAGTTATAACTGTATTTGTCATGCAAGAACTGCAAGAAGAACTGTGGTTACGTGATGTTGATAACTTACTGAAGCTAATAGCGTCACATAATGATCCTATCATATTCACAGTTTCTTCTGTGTTATTGAACTCATATTAGTGACTGTGATAATGTGTGTCAACAGTGTAAAGTCCCACATGAAATCAGATCCCTATGTTATGATGACCAGCAGCTGACCACATTTTCTCATGCTGTTTTTGCTATAACAAACACAACTACAGCAGCTAAAAAAAATATTGCAATGACAGGAGTCAATTTGCCCAACTAAAGCAAAAATTTCTCACCATAATGGTAACATCAAACCAAACTATTACTTTCAAATGGACATTGACATTTAAAGCTCTGTTAAACTCAATAAGACTTTGTGTAAATAAAGGTTGGGTTTTTACTTTCGACCTGAATTTGACTTCTGAGCATCATTTGAGTCCACATCCAATATCCAACGTGAAGCTTCCCACTTAAATCGATTAGAATGTTAGAGGATAATGTTGTTATTAATAAACATTTGTAGAATGTTTTTAGAGAATGTTATTCTACCTTTTATGAGAATATTCAGGGAACTAAAATAAAACTTGCCACTGAAAACATTACTAGAACATACTGTTCTCTGAGTATTATTATTATCATTTCTAGCTGGGGTGTTCAATTATAGTTCTGTGGCTAAAACCACCACCAAAATGTTTGATGATCTGTAACAAGACACACCCTTTAAAGTTGTGATATAAAACAGTGTCACAAATACATATTTTTTCTTTTTTTAATTTTTTTTTTTTTTTAGATTGATTTTCAAATTCAAGTCAATGCAGCTGTTATAGTTCTGTGACTAAAACAAATATAAAAATGTTCTTATAAAAACAGAAACAAGCGACACACCATGAAGGTGATACAGAAGTGTATTTATTTTAAATTAATTTTTTTATTGGTTTATTTCAAGAACTTTTTTGGTGTCATAGTTCTGTGAATACAATGAACATTAAAATGTTCTCACAAGGACCTGGAATAATCCTACTGCATAACCACTGGATTATGGAATGATAATGGTATGTAATATTGTTTTGCTTTTATTCATTTTTATTTATTTAATAATAGTAATAATATATAACTGCAATCATATATCTTGTTTACAGTATTTCTTATTTAAATGCAGGTGATTATAAGTGTTTGTCTTTATATCTTTATCACATTGGTGCACAAATTGCTCGTTTTGTTAACTAAAAAAAAAAATCTGTATCCTTTCACATGTACTTTGTAGATGGTCCCCAGCTGGTCTAAACGCAAGCTCACCGCTGCTAGAGCCTTTATGCTTTGCAACATATCCATGAGGATTAAAACAAATAAACTGCGATGTGTGTTCGGTTCTACCTTCTAATGCTTTTCAGATAAGCCATTTTGTATACAATTGTACTCATTCACTAAGAATGTATTGAAGTTTTTCGCGGCTGAATATCTGTCTAACGTCTAACGTCAAACGTCGAACCAACTTTATATCGGTATTATATTTTACTTCCGGAATCTGACTTGTTGCACTTTACGACCGCCAATCAATCGGGCATGTTTGTGAATACAAAAAAAAAACATCTGACAAAGATACCAAGATAAAAAAAGATTAATCTATTATTTTACTTTACACGTAACTATTATTGTTATGGTGGTTTGTGTATATATATATATATATATATATATATATATATAATGCACACTGATGCATTCAGCAGTTAACAACCTTTAACAAATTAACAAATGTTTTTATTATTATTATTATTATTTATAACTTTATTTAAGTTGTTTTTGAAAAACTATTTCGCCAAGGTGATGAATTATATTTTACTTCCGGAATCTGACTTGTTGTACTCTATTTACGAACGACAATCAATTGTGCATGTATGTGAATGCAAAAAACATCTGACAGAGATACCAAGAAAAAAAGACGAATCTATTATTTTACTGTACATGTAACTATTATTGTTACGGTGGCGCTTTGAAGCCGTTGCACACATACTGCACATTACTAGAGCACCTGGTATCACCTGGAGTAACGAAAAGACAGTAACAGGTAAGTCTAAGTTTAACCTGAGATCTGTTTAGATGCAAATAAACCGTATTGATATTATAGATATGAAACATTATGAACTTACCGTAATACGAGAAAGCATTTCTTCTCTCCGTTTTTATTTTTATTTTATTTTATTTTATTATTATTATTATTATTTTTCTTTCTGCTGTCGAATCCTCTGAAATGGTGTCCAGACATTCATAGGATTGCTTTCGATTTCACTTTAGGTAAAAGAAAACAGCGCCACACAATGAACGTGATGACGTTGCCCTCCAGGATACTCACTATCGACGTACTACTAGTTACTGCATACTGCACTAGAAGTGCCACTGAAAGCACTTAAAATAACATAAGCTATCAATTATTAAAATAAATAAGTAATTAAAATCTGTTGCTCCCTTGCAGTTCTTGCCAACTAGTCTAGTGTGAAAAAGTAATCCACTGGAAAATGTTCATCCAGATGCATTTATTTTGTTTGTGGTAATGCAAGGATTTAGCTATTTTGGATGATCTTTTCTTTGTGTTTGTACATATAAGGGTGTTTTATGTACAGTTCTGCAATGAGGTGAAATGTCCTTTGATCATCTTCACTATGAAACCAGGAATATGTTGGACAATCTTGAATATTAGAGCTTAGATTGATGTAATGATGCATGTGTTTATTTATTCATTTTTCTTTGCAAGAGAGGTACAGTACCTACCCTGTTTGTACTATCATAAAAAGACTGAGGTATGTCTGACGCATGTACTCTAAGGATTGTATTTGGGATTTATGATGCTGGACATATTATTGAACAGATCATCATGAAATGAATGGTGTCTTTTTTATTATTATTAATTCATGTAGAACACATTTTTTCAAACTTTAATTTCATGTCTACCAATATAATCATATTTTTTTAATTAAATATATGACAGGTGATGACAGAATGATCAGTTCTGTGTGAAGTAGTATTTGTGTTTCTATGTTACTTTTATTCACTTTTTCCACCAGATGGCGCTACGTCACTTTTTTTTTTAGTCAGCGAAATTACCCAAAATATTTACTTTTCAACTCTGGTTTACACTCATTGTGAATTATGTGCAAAGATACAATAATAAGTATGGTCTTATATAACATAATAAAATATATTATATTATTTTATTATAGTATTTTTTTTTTTATATTTTATGTATTTATTTATAGTATATAATAAAATATAGTCTTCATGAACTACAACACTGGTTAAGCATAAAGGGCAATTTTGCACTGTATGCATTGTACTGCCTTCTTAAAAGTGTTACCAGTTGGCCACTGGATTACCAGGATATCACTGTCTAGTAATAGTAATTGTGACTAGTAAAATAAGGCACAGTTGCATTAGCAGTGGGATGCAGGAGATGACATATAACATGAATGAAGTAAAGAGCAGGTAATTGAGGAAGACTGACCCTGACACGCAGGATGACCCTGGTCTCCAGACAAACCTCTAGAAGCCATTGCTATTGATTTGTGGGTGTTTAATGAGTGTTGTGCTGAGAGGAGAATGATGCCCACTTTCAGTCGTGGCCCACCCAAAGAGAAGTTTCCAAAATTAATGCTATTTATTAAGTAAGAGATAATCAACGGTTTGCCATGCATTAAAGGATTTTAAATGCACAACGTGGAGGCAAAGAACCTCCAAAAATATGTTTTAATTATTTCAAAATAAATACATATATAAATGTAGATACTGTGCTCGATAAAATACAGTAAGGCTAAGACCTTTGTGAACCCTAGATCTCTAAATGATTTCATTGTCTTACAGATGCACAAATGATTTAAGATTCTTCACAATTTCTTTTGTGTTTTTCGCTGCAAAAAAAAAACGAGGTGTAAACAATGGCAAAATGATCGGTTTTGTGTGAACTAGTTGTGTTGCCAAAGTGCTCTTTCTTTCACATTTTCCACTAGATGGCGACTTATTCAGAGCAGAGTTTGATGATTATGTGCTGGTCACGGGTCTGGCTGAAAAGACCAAGGAGGTCCAAGCTGCAACACTGAGAAGTGTGATGGGACCTGAATACAGACATGTCTACCTTCACAACTTGAATCTCACGGCGTCGCAACAAGGAGACGTTAAAACCATTCTAGATGCACCAGAAGTGTATTTTATGCCTGTTAGAAATATCATTTATGAGAGGTATGTGTTCGGCTGTTGTAAGCAGGAGGAAGGGGAATCCAGAGACAATTTTGTAACAAGATTGAGAGAAAAAGCAGCAACTTGTCACTACAGTGGCTTGAAGGATGAAATTATTTGTGTTAAAATCATGAAGGTATTACAAATGAAGGTACCAGACACAGGCTGTTAAGTGAAAAAAATGAACACTGTTCACGGCCATTGAGATGTGTCACACAGCCGAATACACACGAGAGCAAATACACATGAGAGCGATGGATGTGGAATCCATGTGTGATCAGTGTTGGGGAAACGCATTACAAGTAATGCAAGTGTAGCATCTGGACCAATCAGACATTATTGTTACATTTAAAAGGGCTCAGTTGCCATGGCGACCATCTGATAATGGGTTTTATTGCCCAGAGGAATTCACATTTGCCCATGCTACATTTGCCCATAGGAAAGGCACAATGCCTATAGAAATGGACTCTTTACTATTCATTCACAGACAAACCTTTCTTTGACCTTCCTATCACACATAGCCCAGGTCATTGTGTACAGTCTTACTGCATTGTATTTTAATTTTGTCTGTTGTATTTGTATTTGTCTTTCTACTGTTTTATGCATGCGTTATGATAGATGACTAGTCGTATAACCCACCTATGCCATGTTTGGTCTCTTTGAATTCGTATTTTGGTGATCTAAAAGATGATGTAAATTAGATGCTGATACCTATGCAACATATTAGTGTTTTGTCCGTGTGGAGGAACCCACGGTGAGCCTGAGTCGGCACAGGGCATGCCCGGTGGGCCCGACAGGTCCCAACATTCAGAGCTGTGGATCTCGACCACAAAGAGCCAGACGTTTCCACTCAACCCTGGAATTTATCTTCATGATTCGCCTCAGTCAGTCAGTGGTTCTTTTAGAACCCAAGAAGATGAGCTAGAACTCTTCAGGACTTCCCTAAGCACACGCCAGGCCTTGCGGCCTTGTCTTTCCATTCCCCAAAGATCACAGGACTTCCCCTGGGTCCCTCTCAGCTCTTGGTTCTTCTTCAGTTTTCACATGGGAAGAAACTCCCAGTCACCATCGAGTCAGAACATCTTTGGAGTTCGTCACTCTTCAGACCCGGAAGAACGTGATCGCGATTCCAAACCACCACTGCTCCAAACCATCGAGACTTTCACCCGAGACTGCATTTGGAAACTTGTTCAACAACCAAGGCAATGCAAGTATTGTACATTTAACTAAACAAACAGAGGTTTAGTATAAGCTGTAGACAGCACTGATGGTTTCACTCAGGTGGCTAACTGACTCTTTTCATAGCTTTATTTCCTTGTCTCTCTCTAACTGCTTCTCACTGACCCTTCCCCCATGTATGAATGATTTCATGTTTGTTTGTTTAGATTAGTTATGTGTTAGTCCTTCGTTAATAAACTCTTGTGCACAAATTACATGAGTTTTGATTCTGATTCTTGCAAATGAATGTCCCTTTATGATTCCAAACCGAGCTACATGCTCTAATGCAACAGTACTTTAAGAAAGTTATTTTGTGTGGCCAAGAAAATATCATTTCTTAGAGTTGATATAAAAATTATACTGAATGTTCGCTGGGCGAACAGATTAGTTGATGGAAAATTAATTGCGCTACAGTTACTACTGGCAGCTGATATAAATAATTGTAATTAATCATAATTAATTGTAATTATTTATATACATTTCCCTTTGAGCCAAATCGCAACACAGGTTATGTAATATTATTACTTTTTTCAAGTAACTAGTAAAGTAATGCATTACTTTTTAACTGACAAGAAAATATCTGAGTTACTTTTTTCAAATAAGTAACGCAAGTCAATTTCCCCCCCCATTTATTGATTAAAAGCTCCCCTGTCCCCATGTTGAGAGAAATCGGGAGTAAAATGTTAGTTCTAGAATAAATGTGAACATGCATTAATTCATCTCACTCACAGAAAACAGATTCAGTATTCCTTAAAATTAATAAAAACAGTGAAATTCAACTCAGAATATGACGCAAACCTCCAATAATTAAATATGTTAAATAATACAAATATCCTTTATGCATTTAATCCCATTTTATTAACCAATGTCTTTGCTTGCCGACCTTCGATGATCCAATTCAACCATACTAATAAACAAAAATTACTCAAGATAATCTAACATTTGTTTTCCTTCTTTTTATTGCTGAAGAGTTGACATTTTTTCCTTCTGTGGTCTACTGTACAGACGTGAATTTACTTTTCTCAAAGCCTGAGGCTTCTGGTGTGAAAAGGCTTTTACATTTGCCAAAAATAGAACTTTTCATATCAAAAACAAATAAGCAAGCCCTGCCCAGATTTAAAAAATAACGCAAAAGTAAAGTAACGCATTACTTTCCATAAAAAGTAACTAAGTAACATAATTTAGTTGCTTTTTTAGGGAGTAACTCAATATTGTAATGCATTACTTTTAAAAGTAACTTTCCCCAACACTGGTGATGATGATATTTACACAGTTGAGTCCATTAACACAGCACATATGAAAGGGAAGAAATGGTTTGTTTCCCTGTGATTGCATGGCAGGTCACTGCGTTGTCAGTTAGATTCAGGAGAAACATGCAATGTGATGAGCTACAAGGACATAGTATTGGTGGCACCACACACACACCACTCCACCACAGTAATGTCAAAACTCTGGACTCCATGGGTGTTTCTGACACAGAATGTGGTCCTGTCACTGTCATTTGAGATTTTGGAGACAAGTCAAAGTCCACTTTGTACTTGTAAACATTTAGGCCTGATGCAGTTTGTAACACTCAGCCGAGTAAGGCAGGCTACACGAATAAAGATCGTTCGTTAATCTCTCTTATTTGAATGGATGTAGGCAGAATAACAAACAGTGTCAAGATTGGATCCAACACAAATACAAATAGAGAAAAAAATGTCTATATATACACAATATGTAACGTGAGCGTTAGCAATGTCCAGAATAGTCCAGTGTTTGTGTATGTGAGTGCGTATGGATGATTTGCATCGGCCTCACCGGTGAGCATTTGAGTCGATGAAGAGCAGTGCTGTCCTGTAACGGAATCGCCAAGAAAACACAGTCCGACAAGTTCGAAATCCCAAGCGAGATTTTTCCACAAGGGCAGTATTTCCACGGAGGCAGGTAATGAGCCACAGACAAAGACAGCAGCAGATGATTTTAACGGTCGTAATCCAACTACACGTAACAGAGCGCTCCTGAACGCTGAAAAGCGGGCTTCTTTTATCGGAAGTGTATGATCAGGAATTTCTGGTGACGTCAGGGGATTCCCTGGCGAAGCGTGGCAGAACTCTCGCGAGACGAGAACAGGGGAAACGACATTTTGCAGGGCAATACCAACAAGGAGATAAAATTACAACAGCTGAGACAACTAAATAAGCAAATTAGCAGTTTATCAACAGTTTATAAATATCCCTCTTATGTGGCCGTGCTACAAGTTTACAATCCCAGATGAAATGAATCAAAATGAAACATGAACAGCATGAGCCTTTGACTAAGGCACAGTTGATTACCAAATACAGTGATGTGTACTTGTCTGTGGAATCTCTCGGTGAGGTTCACTTTGAGCTGATCACAGTGTTTCACCGCTACAGTGTGGCCCCCAGAATGTTCCAGTTGCTATGAAAGCAGCTGTAAAAGCTAAACTGGATGCATATCAGGCAGAGGGTCTTATTACAGACGTTACAGAGCTGACTGACTGGATTAGCAATATGGTGATTGTTAAAAAAAAAAAACAGACAAGCTGAGGATTTGTTTGGACCAAAAGTTCCTGAACAAAGCTCTCATTATGAAATGCCATCTCTGGAGGATGTGTTATACAAACTGCGTAAAGCAATGAATTTCACCTTGTTTAATGCTAAACATGCATTCTTACAGTGCAAGCTGGATCAGGAGAGTAGCTTCATGACCACATTCTGGATTGCATGGGGTAGGAAACGGTGGCTAAAACTCCCATTTGGTGTATCGGTGGCACCTGACAAATACAGAAATGTAATATATTATATGAACTACCCATTTATTAAATACATGTTTTATATATGCCATATCCATATATGATTCCTATTAGAAAATGGAACAATTTCATATAGTGACATATATGTCTACCCCATACAAAAATATATGGATAAGTATGAATAATACATTTATTGCCATATATGGAATATATATAATTATTAATATATGTGAGATATATGTATTTTTTTTATTATGTGTTATATATCTTAGACATATATGCATGAAATATATGGTTTAATATATTGAATATTTTAATATGTGATCTTTGATCTTTAAATACAGGTTGTAGACACATGTAAGACACTCTACAAAGTTGCAGTGCATTGCACATTTCATAACTTAAGCCTTAAATGTTAAATGGAATAAGCTACACAAAGTAACATCCCCTCAAAGTTTAATTTTGCTTTTAAGTTAGAAGTGTGTCTATATCTTAGTGTTTAACTACCATAAGATGACAAATATATTGAGTATTAAACATAGTTGGTAAAGTTAAAGATTATTTCAAAAACTGCAGAATACTAATTATTTATGTAATAAATATAAGTTGTAGTTGTAAAATATTCCCAGATACCACAAGGACACGGCAGAACAACAACAGAGCACAGCCTACATGCCCATTCAAATAACATGCCTCTATATACATGAAGAACCCAAATGTTCAGTGACAGAGTTCACAGCTAAGGTTACAATTTAATTTGCTATTTAGAGTTGACATTCATAATACCTAATGAGTGCATCGTTTTGGCCTGGAGAAAAGAAATAGAGGGGTGGAACTATGACATGGTTTTTTGAATGGAAATTTTGATTAAATCCCCTAAAATAAGGTCTGCGGTTCACACGAGCTCAAAATACTTTCACATTTTATTCTATGACATAAAACACACCAGTTACACCCCACTCTTGATTTTTTTTTAAAATTGTTGTTTCTTAAAAAAGATGGTTGCTAACATGGGACTACAGGACCTGTCAAAGACATTAAACATCATCACACCAAACAGTTTATCAATTTACAGTATTTTCCAATTCTATTATAATTTATAGTACAATTAATTGTAGAATAACCAATTAATAGTTCCCCGCATTTTTTTTTTTTTTTTTGCTTTGCCCTGAAATGCAACACAAGTCTTCGGATGGAAGATGCTCGTTTTATCGCTTTCCTGCTGATACGGGGACTTTTATATTCCATATAAAAACTCACTCACTCCACTGTTTTTAATAGATTAAATGCACTAGAATTGTATTAAATAGTACATGGAGACATGTTTTTAATTAAAATAGTCATATTAATCAAGGATTTATTGACTTTTAATGCACCTTATTCGAAATGTACAGAAAAACATGTTTTCTTGAGTTATGATTATTTCATTTATTCACTGTACTATTTATTACTAATGTCTGTTACAGATCTGGTCGGTGAGCCACAGACTGCTCACCACCAGATGTCGCTCTCACTTTGTTTGCACACACGGACTGTTGCACTACACCCCGGACTACATTCCCTATCAGCCATTGCACTTCACCCGCGTCCAATCAGAGACACTATAAAAGCCCCGGTCTTCCTGTCTCACATCGCCGAGTATTGAGTTGTTTATCATTCGTACAAAGCGTTTCTCCTTGCTATTCTGTGTCTAGTTTCCTTGTTGTTGAACTCTCGCCTGTCTGACCATTCTCCTGCCTCGCCCATTGGATTACGTTCGCCGCTGACTGACCCTCGCCTGCTTTATGGACAATTCTTCCTCTTGCTGTCTAAATACCTGTCTGCCGTTGTTTGACCCTGCCTGCCTGACCATGTCTATGTCTCGTCCCTACAATAAAAGTTCGCATATGGATCCGCTCGTCTCCCGTCCCTCTGTGACAGAATACTCGGCCAATACAGGATCCAGCAGCTTTTCATCCGGACACCACCCAGGTACAGACACTGCAAGACTGTTGTTAGCCCTCGAGCAGGGCACACGATCGCTCGAGGGCTACATACAAGAATTTCTGGACATTGCACATTACTCTGATCTCCCGGACTGTGCATTGATAGACATTTTCATTGATGGAACCAAACAACCTTTAAAATCAAAACTCATTAAAATCAAACCGTTTACTGTGGGGGTTGCGGAGGAGGAACGCGACAACGCGGTAATGGCGGCCGCGCACCCGGCTCATCAAATGGCGGCCGCGCCGCAGCGCGCTCATGCAATGGTGGCGACTACGATGCCAGTTCACAAAATGGCGGCTGCACCGGAGCGCGACGTCACGGACACGCTGGCTGCCTGGCTTGTTCAGGTAATGGCAGCCACACTAGAGCGCGCTCGAGCAATGGCGGCGACGGCGGAGCCCGTTCACAAAATGGCGGCGAAGACAGGGCTCCATCACGTCACAGCTGCCATACCAGAGCCAAGTCACGTTGCAGCTGTGTTTCCTGAGTTCAGTCAAGTTGAGGCTGCATTTCCTGAGTCAAGTGAAGTTTCCAAGTCAAGTCAAAGTGCAGCTGCGGTTTCTGAGTCAAGTCAAGTTTCTAAGTCAAGGCAAGTTGCAGCTGCGTTTCCTGAGTCAAGTCAAGTTTCCAAGTCAAGTAAAGTTACAGCAGCATTTCATGTGTCAAGTCAAGCTGCAGCTGTGTCTCCTGAGTTCAGTCAAGTTGCAGCTGTGCTTCTTGAGTCAAGTAGAATCACAGCCGCCGTCCAGGAATCCAGCAAGATTACGGCGGTGGTTCCAGAGTCAAGTCAAGCTATAGCTGTTGTTCCTGAGTCCAGTCCAGCCAAAGTCGTCATTCCTGAGTCAAGCAGGGTCACGGGCGATGTTCCTTCAAGGTCAAGCAAGGTTTCACCCGAGCGCCCAGAACCACCATACAAGATGGCCGCCACGCCAGAGCCTGTCGCAAAGATGGCCGCCACGCCAGAGCCTGTCGCAAAGATGGCCGCCACGCCAGAGCCTGTCGCAAAGATGGCCGCCACGCCAGCGACCGCCAACGCCACGTCAGCCAAGCCAGTGCCTGCTAACGCCACGTCAGCCAAGCCAGCGCCCGCTCACGCCACGTCAGCCAAGCCACAGCCTGTTAACATCATGTCTGCTTCTCCTGAACCTGCACCAGCTGCGGTTCCTACTAAGTCAAGTCAAGTCACAGCCATTCCAGCCAAGCCAAGTCACGTCACCGCTGTTGCACTAAAGCCAAGTCAAGTCGCAGCTGTATTTCCTGAGTTAAGTCAAGTTTCCAAGTCAAGTCAAGCTACGGCTATTGTTCCTGTGTCAAGTCAAATTACAGCTGTCGCCCCTGTCTCAAGTCAAGTTACAGCCATCTTTCCTGAGCCACTGCACAAGATGGCTGCCATGCCAGAGCCACTGCACAAGATGGCTGCCGTCCCCAAGCCACTGCACAAGATGGCTGCCATTCCAGAACCTGTGGTCCTCACCCGGACGCCACCTGTGGTCATGATGGCCCACGTGCTGGACACACCCCTAATGACGGTATGAGCAGCTAAAGTGGCGCTCCTTCATGTCGCGGCAGCTACCCCTGAGTCAAGCCAAGACACAGAGTCAAGTCAAGACACAGAGTCAAGTCAAGACACAGAGTCAGGTCAAGCCAAAGCTGTTGTTCTCCATGAGTCAAGCCAAGTCACAGCCGTCGGTTTCCATGAGTCAAGCCAAGTCACAGCTGTTCCCCATGAGTCAAGTCACGTTACAGTTGTTGTTCCTGAGTCAAGCCATGTTGTTCCTGAGTCAAGTCACGCTACAGCTGTTGTTCCTGAGCCAAGCCATGTTGTTCATGAGTCAAGTCCCGTTACAGCGGATCTCCATGAGCCAAGCCAGGTTACCGCAGATCCTCATGAGCCAAGTCAAGCTGCTGCTGTTATTCCAGAGCCAAGTCAAGCTTCAGCCGCTGCTCCAGAGTCAAGTCAGGCTACAGCTGAAGCCGCCAAGTCCAGTCAAGCCGCCAAGTCCAGTCAAGCCGCCAAGTCCAGCAACGTCAAGGCTGTCGTTCCTGTGCCAAGTAAAGTCATTGTTAATCTTCACAAGCCAAGTGAAGTCAGGGCCGCTCCTCCTGAGTCAAGCAAGGTCACAGCCGTGGTTCCTGAGTCAAGTAAGGTCATTGATCTTCACGAGCCAAGTCAAGTCACAGTTGATGTTCACAAGCCAAGTCAGGCCTCAGCCAGTCACCACGAACCAGGTCAAATCACTGTTGATCCTCATAGGCCAAGTCAAATCATTGCTGGACTTCACGTGTCAGGTCAAGTCACAGCAGCACTTATTGAGCCAAGTCAAGGTATTGCTGTTGTTTCAGAGTCAAGTCACGTCCCGCCTGACGGCCCAGAGTCAAATCACGTACCGCCTGACCGCCCAGAGCCAAGTCACGTCTCGTCTGACCTTCCGGAGCCCCGTCACGTCTCGTCTATCTGTCTAGAGCCTCACCATGTCTCGTCTGATCGCCCAGAGTCAAGTCACAGGATGTCTGCCAGTGTGATGGCGATCACCATTCTCAGTATGTGGGCCGCACACTACGCTCCAGAGCTCCTGTCTGTTCACAAGCGCGCTCCAGAGCCCCTGTCTGATTACAAGCCTGCTCCAGAGCTCCTGTCTGTTCACAAGTCTGCTCCAGAGGACCCGTCTGGTCTCAAGTCTGCCCCAGAGGACCCGTCTGATTTCAAGTCTGCCCCAGAGGTCCCGTCTGATCTCAAGTCTGCTCCAGAGGTCCCGTCTGGTCCCAAATCTGCTCCAGAGGCCTTCCCCATTGGAGAAGCTGCGCCAATGCCTCCAGAGGTGTCGGTGCCTGCTGTAGAACCTCTTATGGAGGGGGCGTTAACCGCTAAACTCTCTGCTTCTACCTTTTTTCTGTCTGCATCCTCTGTCACTGTTCTCCCCAGGTCCCAGTCTATGACGCAGCCTCCTGTTCCGCCCCGGAGGGCTGCTGCGCCTCCTGCTCTGCCTTCTGTTCCGCCCTGGAGGGCTGCTGCACCTTCTCCCCCTATTCTGTCTGCCTCCTCTGTCCCTGCTCTCCCCAGGTCCCAGACCGTGACGCGGATTCCTGCTCCACCCCGGAGGGCCGCTCCGCCTACTGCGGCGCCTCCTGCTCAGCCTCCGGCTCCGCCCTGGAGGGCTCGAGTGTCGCCTGCTCCGCCCTGGAGGGCTCCTGGGCCTTCTGCTCTGCCTCCGGCTCCGCCCTGGAGGGCTTCTGCTCTGCCTCCGGCTCCGCCCCGGAGGGCTCCTGCTTCGCCTCCGGCTCTGCCCCGGAGGACTCCTGCGCCTCCTGCTCCGCCTCCAGCTCCGCCCTGGAGGGCTCCTGCGCCTCCTGCTCCGCCCTGGAGGGCATCTGCTTGATTGGGCGCCTGCCCTGCCGGTTCTGCCTCAGTCACTGGGGCCTCCGCACGGACCTGGTCCTCCGGCCCTTGCCCTGTCTCACCCCCGCCCCACCGCTCCCCTGGACCATGGTTCATTTGTAGCGTCTGGAAGCCGCTCTTTGGGGGGGGGGGGCTATGTTACAGATCTGGTCGGTGAGCCACAGACTGCTCACCACCAGATGTCGCTCTCACTTTGTTTGCACACACGGACTGTTGCACTACACCCCGGACTACATTCCCCATCAGCCTTTGCACTTCACCCGCATCCAATCAGAGACACTATAAAAGCCCCGGTCTTCCTGTCTCACATCGCTGAGTATTGAGTTGTTTATCATTCGTACAAAGCGTTTCTCCTTGCTATTCTGTGTCTAGTTTCCTTGTTGTTGAACTCTCGCCTGTCTGACCATTCTCCTGCCTCGCCCATTGGATTACGTTCGCCGCTGACTGACCCTCGCCTGCTTTATGGACAATTCTTCCCCTTGCTGTCTAAATACCTGTCTGCCGTTGTTTGACCCTGCCTGCCTGACCATGTCTATGTCTCGTCCCTACAATAAAAGTTCGCATATGGATCCGCTCGTCTCCCGTCCCTCTGTGACAATGTCTCATTTTAGTTTGGTTTTAGTTTTGTATTTATTCCAGTTTTTATGTGAAAAGGTTCATGTAACGTAGATTAAAATTCAAGTTGTTGAAAGCATGGTGGTGGTGATGTTGAAGGCGAACGACCGTTCTGTTCGTTTAAGTTTATATATAAACTTAAGCTAAGTTTAGCTTTTAAGTTCTGGTGCTTTTAATTAGGTATCAAAATTCTAATTAGGTTTCATGACGTCACGCTAGCACAGAAGGGCAGAGGCAGAGATAGCGTTGAACAGTGGTTTAATAGTGCAGGTGGATACAACAAGGAGAGCAGGTGCAAAAAGGTAAGTAATACAGTCTTTCCGAGTAGGAGATTCACTCCTGTTTTGGTCAACACAGGTAAGTATTCAAACAAGCAAGTAATTCAGTCTTTTCCACATGGAGAACTGCTCCCGGTCCAGTCAACATAGGTAAGCATCCAAATAGGCAAGTAATCAGTTCACAAGCATAGTTCAGTCACTTCCCTTTAAATGTCTTTCAATCTCCTTCCCTCACAGAGAGAGAGAGGGGTATAACTGCAGCCTGGAGATCTCCAATTGGGGGCGGGAACTCCAAAATGGGGTGGGCGCTCCAAAATAGGGCACATGACAGGCACATGACACGCATGCGCAATTTCCCCCCTCCAATCCACTTCAACGCAATCTCCGCCCCACAGCTGATTCTAAAGATTTTATTGGTTGTGTCAATCACAGTGTTGATTTCCTACACTATGCTACACAAATGCTAACCCCTAAACCTACCCCACACCTTACCCTAACCTTAACCAGTGAAACTGACTGCACAGCGGTATTGGCGTTGGCAGATCTGCGTGGCAGATAAACACTTAATAAGGTTATGCGTTATGAGATCGTCAGGCCGTTCTGTAACTCCCCAACCGGACCTCACCGGAAAATTGGACCTTTTTAGTTACATCCAGCATCACTGCCCACTGCTACCCTGCAAATTCCAAGCCCCGGGATGCCCCCGTTGCTTAAAACAAAGAGATAGAATAAAGCCTTTCCCCTGCGCTTCACTGGGACGGCTCGCGCGAGAGTTCATGGGTGATTCACGTTTATATTATTAACCACTGTCCACGAGCTTTGGGGCTTTGCTCACACTGAGCATATTTATTTATATAACATAGTTTATTATATTTCAGATGAACTACAAACAATGTTTAATTTATAAAGTTTAGTTTTGAAATGTAAGTCAATAACAATAGGCTGAAGCTAGAGCCAATGGGGAAAGCCTTTGCGTGACGAGACCCCACCCCATTTTGGAGGTTTTGCCCACTTTTGGAGTTCCCGCCCCATTTTGGAGATCTCCGGTCTGCAGTTATATCTACTTGCACAGAGACGTTCCAGTCCGAATCTTCCTGGAGAAACTCGTGAAGAGAGAACACAAGCGAGGAGTGTGCATCCACAAGTTGCATCCACTTTTTTAAAAAGGGCAGTTGTTTACATGTATATTGCAGATGCTCGTTTTGGTTTCAATAAAATATGTAACCATTTCTGTGTAGATGCTCCATAATTCACATCACTGCCATCCACATCTGCAGGTTCAGCCTCCATTTCTATTTTCTGAGAATTTCGGGACTCATTACCTTTTCATGGGACACAAACAAGAATAGCACAATTATCAGCACAGATATGAACAAAATTTACAATTTATTTTTTTTTTAATAAATAGGTTAACCATATTTTATAGTTCTAGTCTAGACTAGACTACATCTCAGAGATAAATTATAATTTTCATCCATTACTTTTGTCAGACAGCTTTAAATAATTTCCAAATGTGGCATTGCTTATCCAGTGAAAACAATGAGCTCACAGTATCTCTACAGATAAACCTACCCAATAGTATATAGTTAAAATTAACTTTAACGCGAGCAAATTGCAAAACACATTAGTGCATCTGTAATCATAACGTCATATATAAAACAATGACAGGGAATATTTAAAACATTCGCTGATCTATATGGAGACAATCATATAACACTTAGTTTCTATGCGGTAAAGTTGGTTTTATGACATTCGGTCTTTACTTCAGCATTAATTTATATGTAATCGCATAATAGTCATGGATCATGCTGTATCTCGTTCAGATCACGTTTAAAAGCATAATAACAAAATTAATAATAATTTTATTCGACGATCTAACTGTTTTATGCGTCTGAAGTACTCACAACGATCCCCACTTGCGCACATCAAGTTAGGGAGTGTCTCAAAAGTGCAAAATCCACTAATAACCTTGGTTAAATATCTGCATTTTCCATTAAAAAACAAAACAAAACAAACAAAAAAAAAAACAGTAATACCGTGATCCTTTTGCATGTGTACACTGTAAAACCCGATAAGTTCAGAGTACTCAAAACTTTTGTGGAAACTGATTACCTAAGATTTTTTAAGTAAACATACTTAAAAATTACAATTACACTAAACTTAAATATTTTTCTTTCCTTTTTTTTTTATTTTAAGTACAGTGTACTTAAAACTTTAGTGTAGGATATGTAAAGTTTTTTTGTTTTTAAAACTTACTGTTTTTAATTAATTACCACTTATATAAATAAAATATTTTAGTCAATAAATAAACTTTTGAATAACTCATAGCCTGATACATATTTGAGTTCAAAATACTAAAAAGAAGCACACACAGAACTGTTGACATATAATTAAAGGGTTTTTATTTACTATTAAATTCTTTGTCTATTTTGTATGACTGTTTATATAAATCTCTGTAAACATGTAACAAATTAAATTAGAAACTGTTAAAACATTGATTACAATTTTTTTTTTACACCCATGGCCATTATTTTGCAACATGGCAAATCAAAATAAATCAAAAAAATAAAAAATGATAAATTATAGGAAAAAAAAACAATAAATGAATAAGTCAAAACACAAAAAATAATACATACCTGATTTCAAAACCAAGTATTTGTTGTATTAAATATGCAACAGAGATAGATTGTACAAAACGTAAATGTAAACATTTAAATGCTTTAAACTACATGTTCCATTGTGTAAAGTGCAACTGAGGTACATCTAACAACTTACCAAATGTTTAAACTACATGTTAAACAATATACACTTGTAAACAACCTTAAAATAAACAAAATCTGATTACAAAAATCAAGTTTCTGTTGTAAGAGTGCAACTGGGGTAGATTTGGTGCAGAAGACAACCTACCAAATGTAAAAATGCTGTAAACTACATGTTTAGCTTATAAAACAAATTGAGATAAACAAACAAAGGAAGTGACAATATTAAAGTAACAACCTACCAAATGTTTAAACTACATGTTTAACAATATACACTTGTAAAACACCTTAGAATAAAAAAAATACAATCTGATTGCAAAACGTTTTTGTTGTAGAAGTGCAACTGAGGTAGATTTGGTGCAGAAGACAACATACCAAATGTGAAAATGCTTTAAAATACATTTTCTACAACATACGCTTACAAAACTACTTAGCAGGAACTAACAAACCCAGAGTGCAATCAAGATAGATTTGGTGGCCAGGACACATCCTACCCAATGAAAACATCCAAGCACTTAAAACAGCACTTGTAGACAAGATGGAATTTGCCTACAATGTAAGTAATAGTTCATTTTTGAGATTGAGTAAGCAGGGTTTCAGAGGTTTACCATCATCAAGCCCCATCAGCATTTTCTGGATGAATGTGAAGGTGTGAATCAATTTTCTTGGGTAATCCAAATGCAATGCATACATTAACCCAAAGAGTAACACAAAGGCCTCAGGGAACGTGGGGATGTCACTCAGCACAAACTCATCTTCCACCACAACAGCGGTCTTTGCCGGACTGAAACAGACAGGACCAGTGTTCTCAGTGACTTCCATCACAAGGGCAAGAGGGGTACCAGTGATGTCTGGCTCATCCGACTCCTCCACCTGGAATGCACAGAGAGGGTCCAACTGTAAACATGTCTAGTAATGAATCATCAGCTATTTCATCAGAATTTTTTGGTTAACTATCACTTTAATATAGTATCATACTTAACCAGGCAGGCCTTTTCAGTTTACACTGAATTGACCCAAATTTAAAAACTAGACAAGAACATACATAGAGAATTTGCAAAAGTAGAGTGAAAAAGTTGAATATATATTGTTATGGTAATTCGTTAATGAAGCAAAGACTAAAAAAAAACCCTGGTAAGCACAAAAACTGATCCTGTTTGGTGAGTGCACTGAATACTTACATTCCATGTCTTAAAAAACTGTGGGTCATCTTCGCGCAAGTATATTGCTAGGGCACGAAGAACTACAGTGCGCTTTATGTTGATATCATGCATATCCTTGAAAGACAAGCAAAAATAACAATGAACAAGGAGGCAAAGTTATTCTGGGTTCGATACTACAGGTGTACTAGGGTGTACAGGTTAACTCACCTCACGATCATAAATCCTGAGGATGTCACGCAGCACCTCCGAGACCTTGCCAGTATGTGACGCTTTTTGCCTGTACAAGGCAAATAGTTGTGGCGTATGCCTGTCCAATTCGGCATAGAACTGGTTTCGAAGATTGGTGTTTGTGATGCGATGAAACTCTGCACAAACCTACAAAACCATAAATACACAAAATGTATAAATAACATCAAAACAGCCTTAGAGAAACATACAATGCAATCATCTTGATAGAAGTTAAGCATTACTCTCCAAAAAAGTTTTTGATATCTTTGAAAGATTAGGTAGTGGCCAATTCACACATATTCAACAAATTTCAACAAATGCTAATAATCAGCAACAAACCCCAAAAGTCTCATTGACAAACTAGTTTGTTAGTGTTTGCTGGAGCCGGACAAATAATTTAAAGTTGAGGCAGAAAAGAGAAATGTAGATGTTTTACCTGCGACTCAATCTGAAGTGCTGGCCATTTCACCAGGAAGTCCTTCAACAATGGGTTTTCCTGTACGATCTCCTGGCGACGAAGGGAAAATGTCATCTGCATAAGATTATCTATCAACAACAGGTTTTTCTCACTCTTCTCAACTTCGTGTAGAATGTTTAGTCTCATTTCTTCCAAACTGGCCTGGTTTTGTCCCTTTGGAAAGTTTGGAAGGAAGTTCACTTCTGCTCGTCTTGCTCGTTTTATGTTGGAGTGGGGAGGGTCTTTGTCAGGATTGTTCTTACTTCTTTTGCCTGTGTTGACCGACACCACCAGACATCCAGATCTGGCTAGCTTGGTACGGTAATTGCCCATTTTGAATTTAAGGCTTATCTTCCATCCATACCATCCATTTTCACTTCCAGGCTCTTTAAGGCATGGATGAGCTTTAACAAGAGCCTCTGCTGCCATACCCACATCCCTGTCACTTGGGTAAGGTTTGAAACCATGGATTACTGATGCCATGCTCTCTAGGATGTTGTGCTTTTGGGCCCTGGATAATTTCAGTGTCTTTCCAGATCTGTCATAGGCAATATTTCCCTCTTCAAGCACATGCTCGACTTCATAGGAAAAAGTAGGCACAGGAAAAATGTCAGGCCAGGTCTTCCGACACTCGCTTACAGGCACATGAGGAAGGATTTCTGTATCAGAACTTGCAAGTGAGCTGGCATCAGATTCTGATCTAACAACTTTGAGTGTTCCCTTCTCTGGTAACTCTTGAATATCAATCAGACAGCTCAGTTGTCCATTAAAATCTGCATCCTCATACTGCAGGGTAAACTCAAAATCCAGTCTTGGCTTGACTTTCTCTCGCAGTATGGCGATTAGATCATCCACTGATTCTGGTCGTCCAGTCAAAGTTACTTTCACTGCAATATCTGTGGCAATGTAAACACGCAGCATGAATTTCTGGGGTGCTGCCATCGTCTGGAAGACAAACAAAACAATTGATGAAAACAGGCATGGCATATTTATTAACATTTTTTAAACACATACAGAAATTAAAGTTATTCTCACACTATTATATTATGACTGATTAGTATAAAGACCTTAGAATGTAAGGATAAAGCGCTGCAGATTTTTGTTTTTTTTAGGCTTTGCTGACCACAAAATAAATCAAATTCTAACAGTTTTTTTTTTAAATAATATTAAAATCTGAACTACAGTCACAATCTGCAATTGGTTTAAAATTAACAGTCATACATACACTATTACTGAAGAAGTATGAAGTGTTTGGGTGTCAACAGCACTTTTCCTTCAACCCTGTATGCACAGAGGGGTAAAATGTCATTCAGCTCGGATAGGCTGTGGACAGTCATATTCCCTGGGGAAAGCTCATATGACCTCAGGTGTTCAATGTACCATGACTTGTGTTCTCGGCAAAGAAATGTCACATCATTGTTAACAAGGAGAATCGATTCAATTTTGCTAAACTGGGGAAGTCCCCCTTCCTGTCCCACAGACACAAACATTCCAGCATCAAAATTAGTTCCATCAATAATGATCCTTGAAGTGCTGTAGATCATGTTGCTGTTTGTTTTTTGTTCAATGTGAACTTTTGCAACTTCAGGAAGCGATGACACCAAAACAGAAGAGACATCTGTAATCTGCTGATGTGGTTTGAAGAATGATGGTGTATTGAGGAAGTATGCCACCATGTGCTGATGCCGAGTTGCTAGTGTTTTCAGCACATTCTTGAAGTTTTGTGTATCATGAATTACACGCTTGAAAAAGCGGTGCTTCCCTTCAAACCTCATCGTCCACAAATGGACAAGAGGCCCAAAACAACGTATTAAATCTGGATAATGCTCCAGATAATGATGCTTGGGGAGCAGTCGGAACTCTGGAAAAACCTCTTGAAGGATTTGTCTGTGGTCCTGTATCTTCGTTTGCAAATACTGAATGGAATCTTCATCAAATTTTGGAGATAGCACCACTTCCACAACTTCCTTCAAATCCATCAAAACATTCCAAAAACAGTCTTCCTCAGGAACCATATTGCCAAGCATCAATGGGAGTAGTCTCAATAATGTGAGATTTTCGTGACCATTGCCACCAATGGTCTTCTTTCCTGCAAAGTTCTTGGGAATGGGATGTGGCTTGTCAGTCTTGTCTGCATGTTGGTATGGGAATGTCACAATTTTCTTGTTCAAATACTCCAGGGTAAAATATTTGAGCTTAATCATCTCCTGAATACACAGGGCCAACTCCACTGGAACAATGCCTTCAAAAAGATCATGAAGGACATCAGGCGGGAAACCAGTGATTGTGTGAAAACACTGCAAACTCTCTCTCAAGACACAGTCTCTTTGGACACCAAACTGACTGTGACCATCCCCTTGTAAAACATCCTGCAGGTCATGATCATGGCTGGCTTTTGTCCTTGGGGTAAATTCGCCATCTCCAACAGCAGAAGACTGAATCTCTTCTCGTGTAGCTTTGCAGAATCTACAAACATATCCAGCTCTGAAAGACTGCACAAAGCCTGCTAAGGAATGGGCAGCTAGATTGTCAGCCACAACCACTGAAACAGTACCCCGAACTGACTGACCAAGGGACTCGATAAAAACCCCATCATGTTCAAGGCAGCCAAGGTCTTGCAACAAAGGAGAAAGTGCTCTTTGGTAGCCACAGCTGTGAAGGTCTGGTACCTTACATAGGGCAGCAAGCTGAATCACATGCAATGCAGACCGATATTTAGATGGCAGATCAGCAAACATCCAATAGACTGAACAGAGTTTGTGGATCTTACGTGAAGTCCCAAGTGGATTAGCGATTTCTAGATCATCTATGTATAAAATCAATGGCAGTGACAGTTCTGAAGATGACAACAAAGTATTCTCCTGGAAATACTTGCCATCTTTATGGCTCATATAATGACCTTCTTGTGATGCCTTTGTTTCCTTTATTCGGTCAAGGATGTCAGTATGTTTGCATATTTCCTGGATCATCTGAAGTATTGGGACATAAACGACTGTGCGCCCAGGCTCCAACACATACTGCACTGGCTTTACCACAGGAAATGTTTTTTCGAAATATGTTTTTCTTCGTTTATTTGAAGACAAGTCCTCACCTTTAGCTGTGGCACTGACAAAAATGTTTGTGTCATTAACAGCATTTACCAAATCATTCAAGACAGCTTCAGTAGGAGATACATGATGCTGTTGTAGTATCTCTTTTATAGTATCTTTGATAAGAGGTTGCGATAAGGAAAATATCTCTGACAGATGATCAACTATTTCCTGACATGCCATGTCAGAAGCATGAAGAACAGTCTGCATCTTCAGAAACAGGGAAGACAAATTATGGTGTAACTGGGCTCTTAACTCTCCGATGTTGACATTTTCAGCCTCAGGAACAAAAGTTGAAGTGTCCGCAATCAAACAAGGAACTGGATCATCTGCATTAAGGTCTGCAGTGCTTGTGACTGGGGGACTGTCATTTTCTATTGATACAATATGATCACAAAAGTCTAAACTTCCAGAATGCTTCCTACTTTTGTGAGCATTAAATGATGAATACACATTGGTGTGGTAGGTACAGTTCTTAAACGGGCATGTCACATTTTCATGGTTCTTTAAGTGGCTCCTTAAATGGCAGAACATGTTCGATTCTGAGAAGGGCTCTTTGAGGCCACACAAGGGACAGGTAAAAAATGAAGATCCTGTTTTTGATCCTTCACTATCAAGAGTTCTCTGTGTGTCTTTGTGAATCCGTGACAAATGAATTTTCAGAGCATTAAATGACTGAAATGTGCAAATGCAAGAGTCATAGAGGCATGGCAAAGGGCTAACTCGTGAGTAATGACTGTGCTTTAAACGGTAGTGCCGAAATAACTGTGCCCGGGTGTCTGAGGAGACAGCACACAACTTGCACTTCCACTCCATTGATTTTTTTGAATCCTACAATTGGAGTGAATACTTTCATTTTAAAACCAAGAAATTTAGCCTTAACGTTACATTGTGTTATGTAACTTACCACTGGAATTGAATCAGATCTTCACAATAACTGGGACTCTACATCTATACAGGAAAACAAAAATAACAGCATTTCAGTTTTCATTATAATAAATTAGATCTGGCAAATGCTACAAAGTCGACCAATGAGGCCAAAGCCAATGCACGTTTCAGTCATTGTTTTGTACAATTTGTACATTGCTTTGTAAACTCTGAACACATGTTATTCTACTTCACTCAGTTGTTAATTTGATCTGTACAAAATTAGATAAATATTCAATGCAGGGTTATGTGTGAAGCTGCTAAAAATATCTAAAGTACACGGAAAAAAGGATACTTACCAAGTTCACAGACTCTGCATCCACTTTAGCCTACAAGGCAAAAAATATGTAAATGTTAATACGAGCTTGCCGGTGTCTCTACCATCCCTACTTTTCACAACTCTTATTATTAACTATTTTACCAATATATTGCTAACTTTGTGTCATTAGCCTTAACATAATGGATAAAAGTTACAGCTAGCCACAAGTACATTAACAGCTGAAGGCAAGCATAAATTCGCATTTTCCAAAACAGATCGCTTAACAAAAACAGAATAAAAAAAATATGACTTCCCAGACAGCAAGCAGCGTTGTCCCAGATCCGTCTCACATTTGGCCTGCATGGATTTCACTCAGTCCAGATATGGACCGGATCTGGGCCAAAACTATGTTACTGACTGGGTTCCGCCGACTAACTGATTACAATATTAACGTTACATATAAATTAAATATGGCAGTGGGGTTAATGGTTAAAAAATGCGCGCGAAGCAGAGCACTGCAGAGACGCTTGTCGAGCTTTCTACATTAACGTTACCGGTAAAAAGACAATAAAGCCAAACATGAAACATGTTTAAAAGATATACTTGTAGTTATTATGATAAAATAAAAAGCAGATTAAAAAACATTTACTTACAAATCTCCCCACGTGCGTCCAGACTCGCACGAGTGTCCACCATCTTGGTTATGTTTTCTGGTAGTCAGTTAGAACGATGGCGTACGTCCTGACGTAGATGACGTCATTGAACGTTACTCCGTATACTTAAAAATATCACTTCAGTTGCAATGTATACTCAAAAATGATGAGCAACTCAAAATTAAAATTAAGTCATTTGTTCAAAAAATGCTATAGTTTTAAGTTCAATAAACTATGTAACCGATTTTAATTATGGTGTTCTCATTTTTTATAAGTTAGTAGTACTGTTCGGGTTTACAGTGTAGTTTATGTTAGCAAATTGATTAAGTACAGATAAGGATGATTTTTAAATTTTAAGGTGCGAAGGCACCTATTGTATCCGTTGGCGTTCTTATTATTCTTCTTCTTCTTCCGCTCTTGAGTCTATGGCAGCCCATAGAATCGCTTGCGGGAAAGTTGTGTAATTTGGCACACTCATAGAGCACAGTCTCATCATTAACCATAGCAAATTTGGAGTCTCTAACTCAAACTCTCTAGCGCCACCACTTGTCCAAATATTCAATAATTATATGCTAATAACTTTTGAACCATAAGACACAGAATCAAAATTCTTTTCTATTCTTTTTTTGAATCCTTGGGTGATGCTGGGTCAAATGAAGTCCAAAATTCAAAAATTGTAAGGTTTCGTTTTTTTTCTATGAATTTTTGTTCGAAAAACCTACTTTTTCGAACTCGTCCTAGATGGTTTGTTTGATTTTCGTTTTCGAATAACACGTGAACAATATCTACGAAAAGCAGGCAAAAAATGGTGGCGATGCTATATCTCTGCAACGATTTGGCGTATTGAGACCAAACTTGGTGTGTGTCATAACAAGCATGACCTGAGGTTATCTGCAGTGTTTCGGCACAGTGCCACCTAGTGGTCTGGAGATATGAAAAATGGCTATTTTTGCTTATAACTTCTGAATGGTTTGGCCAAAAATCACAAAACTGGTCTCTTCAGATTCAGTGCATCATACCGAGTCCAACCATACCCAATTCCTATGTCAGCCATTTTGGGTGTCGGCCATATTGAATTTTGCCCAAAAATGCTATTTTTTTAGCGCATTGACATATCGTTACGAAACTCGCTATGTGTCTTCGGCACCAAGCCCTGACAATACTCCAAAAGTTTGGGGACAGTGCCACCTTGTGGCCAAGAGTTATAAAGAAATTTACAAAAATGCTAATAACTTCTGCTTACATTAGCCTATTGTAATTAAAGTGATCTCAACAGATCCCTTGGGTCAAGCCGAGAACATTGATATCCATTATGCCAAAATTGGCCAAACATCCTGTCCGCCATTTTGATTAATGTTGAAAACCTACTTTTTCTAACTCCTCCTAGACCGATTTTCAGCATTTTTCAGCAATTTCAACTGATATCATCCTAAAATGGCTTTAATTGCTCATTGTTGAAGTTGGTCTGTTGCTCCTTGCCATGCTTAGCTCCTCATTCTGCCGCTTTTGTGCTTGGCCCCGCAATTGCTGCTTGCAGCTATATTTTAGTAATGTATCTGTTATGAATATGTAGCCTAAGAAAACTGCATGTCTTAATGTGGTTGTGGTTGTTTTATCTAAATGGCTCAAATCGCCTACAATGTATTTTTACATACATGCAGCATTAAATGAAAAAATATATATTTTGTGCATCTATTATATATGGCATGCCATTCAGGAAATAATTATATTTAGAATATGAAGTTTGAATATATGGAATGAAACTCTGAATATATGGAATAAAAGTCAGAATATATAGAATGAAAGTCAGAATATTTGGAATGAAAGTCTGAATATATAAAATGAATGTCTGAATATATGGAATGAAAGTCAACATATATATAGAATAACAGTCTGAATACATGGAATAAATGTCTGAATATATAAAATGAAATTTATGGAACAAAAATTGTAGCTATTGAAGGAAATCTGATGCACTAAGAGTGTTGCAATAATGGAAATATTATTATCTCAAGATTATGTGATGTACTCTAAACTGCACTGTAAAAAAAAAAAACTATTTTTTTTTGGTTTAGTCAACTTGACATTTTAAGTTACTTAATGCTAATTTAAGTGACAACTGGAATATTTTAGTTGACTTTTTTTATTTATTTATTTTTTTTAAGAGTGTGTTTGTGTTGTTTGGTGTATGACCAGCTGCTGCAGTTCAGCAAAGTATTGGAAAATTTCTGGGAATGACATTTTAAATGAATCACGATTCAAAAGCCTATTGCTCTGATAATGAGGATAAAGCAAGCTATATATTATTCAGGGAGAATTGTTTAATTTGCACTTTCTTTCCATATATTCACACTTTCACATACATTCAGACTTTTATTCCATATATTCAGAATTTCATTCTATATATTCAGACCTTAATTCCATATATTCAGCTTTGATTCTATATATATACGAAGAGTTCAGATGCAAAACCAGCTAAAAGCCATCTCGGTCAAAAATGAGATAATGATACTGAGTGAATGCTCCTGACACATATTATACGTCCATCAAATATTTTTTGTTCAATCTCACTAAAATAGCAGCCTCAGCCCAATCAGAAGTACCGGTACATAGAAACCTATACATCTGAGCCTGATAAAAATGCATTTTTTAAACAAAGACGTCAGATGAATTTTGCTGGTTTTGTATCTGAACTCTTCATATATATATTCAGCCTTTCATTCCATATATTCAGACTTTCATTCCATACACTCAAACTTCATATTATAAATATAATTGAAGAGTTCAGATGCAAAACCAGGGGTGCTTCTCAATATCCCTCCTCGTCTCCTCGCACCTCCGTCCTCCATCCTATGACCCGGAAACCTATCGAGCTCAGCCACCTCATAGGACATCTCAATTCTCTAATTGCACCACGAGGAGGCGAGGATCGAGGAGTGAGGAGGCTGCCTGAGGAGTCATGAGCGAGGATACACAGGTGTATCCTTTGCGGAAGTTTTTTATCAACTAAACGTGACGCATGTATAAATTCTCCTCCCCCTTCACATCTGTCGTAATAATTTACATTTGTATTTTACCTTTGCAGTTTAAATAATGTAATATATTTAAACTGGGCATCTTGCTTTATTCATATTTATTATGAATGCCTTAAATAACGAACTTTAACAACATATGGGCAGATCCCTTTAGCGCAGCTGATGACGCTTTGAAGTGACGCTTGAGTGGTCAGGAATATTCCAATGTTTATCCTTTGATTCCTCCATCATCGCGTCTTTTCCTTGCATCCTTCCCTCGTATCCTGAAGGGGTGGAGCTAAGACAGGAGGAAACGAGGATGCACAAATAAGAAATGAGAAGCACCCCAGCTAAATCCATCTGACGTATTTCTACTTTGTATATGTGTCACACCCCTGTGGACTGTTTTCATTGTTTTTTCCCTTGTATGCCCTAATTTGTCCTTCCTGTTCTGTTTTCATTTATGACGTCATTGTTTAATCATTCACACCTGTCCTCGTCTAATTAGCCTGGGTATTTAAGTTTGGTTCAGTTCCTTGTTTGTTTGTCGGTTCTTAATGTCTCTTAGTGTTGTTTTCGTTGTGTTGTGTGTGGATTCCCTGCTGTTCCTGTTCCGTTGTATGGATTATATAAATAAACTGCTTGTTCCTGACTTCCTCGTCCCTACTCCTCATTCCCGCACATGACGCTTGTGACTATGTTTCTATGTAAGTACCGGTACTTCTGATTGGGCTGAGGCTGGAATTTAGCGAGTTTGAAGTAAAAGTATTTGATGGACGTATAATATGTGTCAAGAGCATTCACTCAGTATCATTATCTCATTTTTGACTGAGATAGCTTTTAGCTGGTTTTGCATCTGAACTCCTCAACTATCTCCTTTAAAAAAAAAAAAACAAATTTTACTGACCCTAAACTTTTAAACAGTAGTGTTAGTCAAACAATCCTGAAAGTCTCACAGGTTCCAAGAAATGGTAAGCAGCACATTGATAATACGTTGATAATAAATCAGCATATTAGAATGATTTCTGAAGGATCATGTGACACTGAATACTGGAGTAATGATACTGAAAATTTAGCTTTGCATCACAGGAATAAATTACATTTTAAAGTATATTAAAATAAAAAAAAAAACCTTTTATTTTATAGTGTAATAACATTTTGTGATATTACTGTTTGTTTCTGTATTTTTGAACAAATAAATGCAGCCTTGATGAGCATTTAAAAACCATTAAAAAACGTATTGATCCCAAGCGTTTGAGCAGCAGTGTATGTCTGCACAACAATATTAACAATCCAGGGCCTTTCAGTCCAGATGAAGTGCCAAGTCCTTCAACAAAGCCCCTGTTTTTGCTTTTACTCAAATGTTTCATTCTAAGTTTAAACTAATTTTCCATCCATTTAAATTACATAGATTTAATATAATCATATTAATGAATTTAATGTGATTCATATACATCAGTCATATGTGAATGTTGGCAGTGTTAAATAAGCGCTGCTCAGTGTTCATGTGTTTCCACACTACAGAGTGTTCAAGTATCATTGAATCAGTGTTGGAGTTAAGGAGATCATTATGTCATGATTGACCAATAATGATGAACACCAGCAGAATCACAGAAGGAAAGAGAAACACAAGACTTCAGCCACAGTTGAAGAAGAAATCAACTGGGGAAAAAAAAAAAAAAAAAAAAAAAGACGAGACATTAAATCTCTCTAGATCTGATTAAACAAACAGTTTTACCAGCTTCACTCATTACTAACCAGAGTGTTCTTACAGGCTTTTTTGTGACTTTTTAGCAGCTTGTTTTGTGACGTTCAGAGATTTATATGAATATTTCATTGATTGTCATCGTTGTTGAGAATCATACACTGATTCTTGATGTCTGTATGTTCTACATTGATGCTGTAATCAAAAACTTTACACACACAATGCTTTCAAAATCTTTCATGCCTTCTTAACAACAATAATACAATTTTAATAAAAAAACAATCGCATAATTAATATTTAAATTAAATCAGACCATAATTATTATTTTCTCTCTGCTTTGCAGACCATGCTAAATGAATTTAACAAACACAGTCTTAACAACCACAGAGAAAAAGAAAAAACAGGTAAAAAAGTCAAGGATCAAGAGCCCAACAAAAGGAAACACTGGTCTCCTTGATGTTGAAAAAAAAAACAAAAAACTAAATTTTAATTCTCAATAAGAGTTTCTCTAGAAGTCTGACAGAAATAAAGTCAATCTGGTTAATAATGATTGAAGCTGGTAAAACTGATTTACAGATTTAATGTCTCTCTCTCTTTTTTTTTTTTTTCCCCAGTTGATTTCTTCTTCAACTGTGACTGATTCTTGTGTTTCTCTTTCCTTCTGTGATTCTGCTGGTGTTCATCATTATTGGTCAATCATGACATAATGATCTCCTTAACTCCAGCACTGATTCAATGCTACTTGAACACTCTGTAGTGTGGAAACACATGAACACTGAGCAGTGCTTATTTAACACTGCCAACTATTTCATTCATTTTGCCTGTTTCATTCACATATGATTGATGTATATGAATCACATTAAGTTTATTAATACGTCTATGTTAAATCTATGTAATTTAAATATGAAGAGTTCAGATGCAAAACCAGCTAAAAGCCATCTCAGTCAAAAATGAGATAATGATACGTCCATCAAATACTTTTACTTCAAACTTGCTAAAATAGCAGCCTCAGCCCAATCAGAAGTACTGGTATTTACATAAAAACCTATACATCTGAGCCTGATAAAAATGCATTTTTTTCAAGAAAGACGTCAGATGGATTTAGGGGTGTCTGCATCTGAGCTCTTCAAATATAGAAAATTTGCATGTAATGGCATTACATAGTTTAAATTTAGAACAAAACATTTTTTGAGTGCAAGTGCATTTTCATTTCGAGATTGAATCTTAAAAATAAGACTTCAGCATTTAGAAAATTTACATAATGAATGTGATATGTAGCTAGCAGGAAAATAAGGTTTATGAAATAAATATTACTTTCCTTTTCAGAATTATGAAAAAAAAAAAAAAAAAAAAACTATATGTAAGTTTGGAATCAGGATACACATTTGATAAAATGAAGAATATCATCAAAATGTCATTGTATGAGCAATTCCAAAATAAATAAAGATGTTTCAGAACATATATATTCATATATGAATGCATATATATTCTTAAGGCTTATAGGAGAGCACTTATTCTGCAGAAAATCTATGAATCAACTTATTTAACTTTAACTTATAACTTTTCTCATTTTGTTAGTTATCAGGTATTTGCAAAGTAATGACCAAACTGTCTTCAAAACGATTCTAGTTGAAGATTACATAAGGCACAGAAACAGACTCCTCCTAAAACAAAAGTGTAATTTTCTCGTTTTTTTTTTTTTTTTTAGGTGATGAAAGTCACTGTTTACCTTTATAAATATTTTACATAGATCCGGTCAGTGACAGAGATTGGAGGGGAAAAAAGACTTCTTAAAAGCGTGAGAACTGCATGTTTTTTTTTTTTTTTTTTTTTTCAATGCTTTATTAACAACAAATAGCATGTACAATGGCATAACTCACTGTAAAACAAAACACATTTCACATGTCTCAAAATAAAGGAACAAGGAACAAGAAGAGGGAAAAAAAAACACACACACACACACAAAAAAAAAACAAAAAAAACAAGAGAGGGTACATAAGCAGTTTACAGCCAAATATATCTTACTCAAATATTTACCTTCTATATGATATTACAATGAAATGTTAATACAGAAATATACTTTGCAGATTAGCACCATTAGATAACCTTATTTCATGTGAAAATGTTAAGGGATGAGCATATATTAATCGTTTAACCGCTTTACTATTTTTAGATTTTGACATCACATCTATATACATTTTAATCTCTTTTTCAAGGACTAGAAAAAGAGGTTTGCACTTTGTAAACTTGCATTTATGAATGTGAAATTTACATAAAAATAAAATACAATTTATAATAAAATAAACATCCTTTAAAGAGCGATCTTCAATAAAATAACCCAAAATCACATGTCTATAAGATAAGGAAAATGTTTTTAAAATATTACCATCAATGAAAACTTTCACATTATTCCAAAAATGCTGGGTATATTGACAGGACCAAAACAGATGAGAGATTGTTTCAATGGAGCATTCACAAAAAGAGCATTTTAAATCGGTATCAATTTTACATTTTTGTAGAAATTCTTTTGTAGGATAAACTCTGTGGATTAATTTATATGAGATTTCCTTAGCCTTATTTGAAAGGAGAAATTTTTGAGATAATGACCAAACTTGAGACCAATTTACATTATTAAAGATACTGTTCCAGTAGAAAGTTACAGAAGGTGAAGAAATACTCTTATTTAAAAACAAGGATCTTATAGTTATTAGGTTTAAGCCCAGAGAAACAGATAGAGCTAACTGAGGTATGTTCAGGTCTAGGAGGACCGACATAAAGTGCTGTTGTCCATACACTGCTTTTAAAAAGCATATGTACACCTGCAGGTATGGCCCTAGTAAGCACCTTGAATTCTGTTAATGTAACAGGTATATTGTATCTTGAGATAAAGACTTCAAACGTAAGTAAAGTCCCTTCATTATTAATAACTGACTTACTAATAACAACCCGTTACTAAACCAATTGTGATAAAACAAAGATTTATTGCTATATAAAATATTAGAATTATTCCAGATGAGAAAACTTTGAGGGGAAAAATTGTGTTTATAAATAAAATTCCAGGTAGCAAGTGCTTGTTGGTAAAATTTAGAAAGTTTAATTGGAAGTTTTTCTATTTTATAATTACACATTAAAATAAATTCTAACCCACCCAAATGAGAGAAAATAAACCGAGGAATTATATTCCAGACAGAAGAAGGATTTTGAAGATATTGTCTTTTTAAATTCATTTAAATTTAAATTCAAGTTACTGTTTAGAGAGCTAAAATCGATCAAATTCAGACCACCTTTATCAAGGCAAGGCAAGGCAAGGCAAGTTTATTTATATAGCACATTTCATACACAAAGGTAATTCAAAGTGCTTTACATAAAAGCACTTTGTCATATATCATATGAATTCAGAATTACGGATTTCTTAATATAATGAATTTTGTTTTTCCACAGGAATTTTGTTAACATGCCTTCAATTAACTTACATGTGTGTTTGTCCACAGAAATCGATTGAGCAGCATATGATAATCGAGAGATGCCTTCTGCCTTAGAGAGCAGAACTCTGCCCTTGAGTGTTAAATCTCTTTGCAACCAATGAACCAACACCTTGTGTCTCTTTTCTATAATCGGAAAAAAATTGGAGAAGCATCTAATTTTATCGACTTTAATTATTTTAACTCCCAAATAAGTAACACTCTCTCTTACAGGAATATTACTAATTGAAGATTCCAGGCAATTACCAATTGGAAGCAGCTCACATTTGTAAATGTTGAGGCAAAGACCTGATGCTTTAGAAAAGGGCTTAAGAGTCTCTAATGCTACAGCAACCTGAGAGGCATCCTTTAAAAGCAAAACAGTGTCATCAGCTAACTGACTTATTACCACTTCAGTACCAGCAACAGTTATTCCTTTTAAAGGGCTTTCTCTGATATACAAATTGAGAGGTTCGGTGGCTGTCAGAAACAAATACGGGGAGACTGGGCATCCATAACTTTAGGAGAGGTACCGCTGCTGAGTTTGATAGAGCTATTGCAATTAGTATAAAGCATTTTAATAGACCTACAAAAGAAGTCACCAAATCCCACCTTATGAAGGGTCTGTAACAAAAACTCATGCTCCAGGGAGTCAAAGGCTTTATAATAATCTAAGAAGAGAATAAAACTATCTTTAGAGAAAAAGTCAGAATAATCTAAAATGTCTAAAACCAGACGTATATTATTAAATATGTGTCTTTTTTTGTAGAAAGCCAGATTGACATTCATCAATTAAATTATTTAAAGCACATTTTAATCTTTTGGATAAAACCAAAGCTATGATTTTATAATCGTTATTTAGCAACGTAACTGGCCGCCAACTATCAATTAACAAAGGGTCTTTATTTGGTTTTGAAATTAAAGTTATAAGTCCCTGACACAGAGTCGGAGGAAGCAAGGCTCTATCTATGCTCTCTGTAAACACTTCAAACAAAAAAGGAGCTAACATTTTGTTAAACGCTTTATAAAACTCAGCAGTTAATCCGTCCGTTCCCGGAGACGTATTATTTTTAATGGCATCAGTAATTTTTTGTAAACTAAGAGGGTACCTCTGTACCTCTAATTATACATTTCACTTTAGAAAAATCAATGAAGATGTGTTAGTTATGCAGAAGATCAAGAAGAGATTATTTTAGTCCTTTTTTGTTTTATTCTGCTATTCAGACCTTAAACATTTAATTATCTTGATATGTTAGTGTAAACATTGTAACAATTAATATAATATTAATAATGTATTATCAATTCTAAATTACTGTATTCTTAAAGCTGGCTGAGCTGACCTCGGTTATAGTTATTTGACATCAAGTAAAGAAGTAAAACAACAACAACAACAACAACAACACATTAATTAACACATTAATTTAAACGTTTTGCAATACATGTAACCCATCTTCAAGTATAGCTAACAAAACGTATATATTCCCTAAAGCTTATTCAGGGAAAATTTGCATTATCATAATAAAACTCTGTGGCGATTTAATCTAAAGACAACAAATTATATATTTGCAGAAAGCAGAACGTGTTACATGCAGATTAACGTTAGATTAATTTGACATAAATATTCCTTTTGCCCTTTTGAATGCATATGAATCGCACATGACCCGTGTTATGTTTATTAGCATATATTAGCTTTTCACATCCATTAATTATCTAAATTTCTATCATACGTATGATTAATCCTCTCAATCCCAACGTGAATTCAAGGTATTTGGAGGCTTTATAGAGTCGATTTCTTCACTGATCTGACACTTCTTCCAAAACTTCTCACATACTGCTAATATTGCTAATCTTTCGAAAGTAATACATTACCTACATTTACTTTGTCGCGGTCTGTCTTCGAGCTTCTTTAATCGCGGATAATGACTGCGTGAATATATCTTTTAACGACTACCAACAAAAGACAATGCATAGAAAATAAGCCATATAGACTGGACTAGTATTTATAAATCAATATATAAATCTAAAAGGGGTCATCGGATGCTAAGTTTACTTTTACATGTTGTTTGAACATTAATGTGTGTTGGCAGTGCATGTACAAATCTACCCTATAAAGATAAAAATCCATGCAGTGGTTTTTAATTGATCTGTAAAAATAGTTTTTCAAATCGAGTCATTGTGGCGTCAAACCGACAGAGGCCGCTCCCACAATAGTTGATAGTGTTTTACCTCAGATCATCTGTAACAGTCCACCCTCTTTGTTTCGATACCAGAGCAGGGATAAAGTTAGACAAGAATATCTCCGATTGAGCGATTGAGGTGTTGTGCTGCTGGATGTAATAATGAATATAGTGGTCATCATTTACTCCCGACATCTGAGCTGCTGAAGATGCAGTGGATTACATTTGTTTGTGAAGGGAATGCGCCTCCCGATCTACATATATCCGTCTATGTTCGCGTGAATCATTCATGATCCAGCCTCACTTACAGCAGAAGTGAGTATAAGGGTTTTTTTATGAATCTTTTTTGCGATCTACTAGCCAGGGTCTAAAACGTCTATCAGTGACACGTTAAGCTGCTGACTATACAGGCAAGGAAGCAGTTTACCAGCGACATACTGTATGTCATCTGCAGAAAGAGCAGAAGATGTGCAACTCATCAACCAAGCAGAATACCTTAATATGACAGATCAGCATCTGGAAACATCAGGGTGCATACTGAAAGGGATGATGATGACCTACATGCCCTTAAGACCACTGTCCTTGTAGGCTGGCCTGATGAAAAAAGAAAAAAACCTCACACCTCATCCCAGAATTCTGGCCTCATCAAGATTAAAAAGTACACAAAATGGCATCTTGTATCAGGGACAGAAAGATATTATCCCCAAGTCACTATGTACAGAGATGCTCAAGTGCATACACTCAAGCCATATACGGGATGTGACGCATGTTATTGTCAAGCCTGTGACACATTATATTGGTCTAGAATGCAAGCAGAAATCAAATACTTTGTGAGCTTTGTGGGCTTTGTCGGGCCCGCCAGGCACGCCCTGTGGCGGCTCAGGCTCCCCGTGGGTTCCTCCACACGGACAGCAATCGGAAGAAGAGAGTGAAGAAAAAGAGTAAGAGGGAGGCGATCAATTGTTTAATGCCTTTAAGGTCTCTGGTGGCTGTGCCTCCAGGAGGTCCAAGAACCAATAGCAACTTTCACCTTTGGAGGAAAAGTTTACGACTCTTTGTCTGTGAGCATGGTATTTTGCATATATAACTCAGTTTGGGTGTTGATGCAAAACTACTAATATGTTGCAAAGGTATCAACGTATAATATACACCATCATTTAGATCATTAAAATACAAATTCAAAGAGACCAAACATTGCATAGGTAAGTTATACTACTAGTTATTTATCATAACAAATGCATATAACAGTGCATAATGAAAAACACAACATTACAATTCAATAATAATAAAACTATACACAATGACCTGGGGCTATGTGTGATAGGAAGGTCAAGAATAGGTTTGTCTGTGAATGAATAGGAAAGAGTGTTAGTTGCTTTGTCTCCAGAACTCCAGCATATAGCTGGCTTGTTGATTTTAAAGATTATTTGTTAAATGTAACAAATAACTGTATGTCTGATAACTGATTGGTCCAGATGCTACAGAACCTTTGACTGACTGGTTCTTTGTGTAATCAAAAATGGTTCTTCTATGGCATCGCTGTGAAGAACCTTTTAAAGCATCTTTATTTTCGAGTGTAGGGTGATCACAGATAATGTTATCAGTTTGGTGATCTGTTTAGGCACTTTGCTTCCAGCTGACGATCTGAGCATATCACTTCCTCACCAAGACTTCCTACTGTAAGTCAAATGGAAAGGCTAAGTCAGCCATCAAGATTGCCAAGAGCCTTCTGCACAAAGAACTGACCCTTGGAAAGCAATCCTTCACTGGAGAAACATCCCAACTGAAAACATGGACAGTAATCCTACCCAAAGGTTAATATTGCAGAGAATGAAGATGTCTCTTCCAGTAACAAGCAAACCCCTAGAGCCATGTGTAGTGACTGGAGTTGTGGAGTGGCTTCGCTACTGAAAGCAGTTGGCAAAAGCCTGCTATGATAGGTCAGCTAATGGTTTGCCAGAGATGAACATAAGAGAGAGGATCTGAATGGCACCACACTCTTATCTTGTGAATGTGTGTGGATCTATAGACACGAAAGAGTGCATCTAAGAGCGGCAGATTCGTCCTCTTCACAAACATTGGGAGCTTCATCTGACCCGGTCAAACCTTCTTCATCAGAAGGACACACATATACCAGATCAGGCCGATTGTCCAAACCACCCAAGAGGCTTGATCTGTAGAAAGTCAGAAATGCTGCTGTGGCACTTTGGAAAGAAAAGCGTGTTAACCTAATGAGGACTCTGATAATTCAGTTAATTAGTGCCAGAAATGTATTTCATTTAAGTTGATTGCATTTGCATTAAATGTTACGAGGACTAAAATTGAATATATTATTTTGTTCTCACACTTGGGATGTTACGGGATGTAATATATCATGGGATCAGCAGTCGATTGCTTTTGGCTGCCTTGTTCTTGTCTGTCTGTTGCAGTACAGTTGCTGATCTGCACTAGTGTGTCCACCTCTTGTTTTTTGGCTTAAAGTGCTGCATAAACAGATAGAGATGACAGAAGTATCATCTGTCATTACATAGGACTTTAATGTGTAAAGATGACGTGATCTTCAATATTTCTCACTCCAAAAGGGCTCCTCAGCTTGTTAAAAGAGACGGTCTGAGCACACAACCTCATCTGTCCCACCTGTTGTTTACCTTGGTTGTGTAATTGAGCAACTTTTTGAATGTGGTTCATAAAGCTACAACTTTTTTCCCCCCTCAGAATTAACTAAATTTAAATAATAAGGAAGTACATCATAAATACATCTTTAAAAACATGTTTTTGATTTACCCTGAATCGCTATGGTAAGTATTTATTACCCTGAATGATTATTTGTAGTTGTTGGGACAGAATTTGCAGCAAACTGCATTTTTTTAGTCATTCATACGTGTGTGTATACGACATATCTGATAAATAAAGCAAAGAAGGTCAGCTACCACTATGTGCTGCAGAAGGTGTCATATAATAGTAGCTTGAAGTCAACAAATGAACCTTGAGCTTCACAAAACAATGTTTATTTTGATAACAATGATAATCTCAAAACTAGTCACTTTGTTCATAGATAAAAATGTTAATAACAAAAAGATTAAAAAACTTTTGCCCACTGAGGTCATTTATATGGTTAAAGCTGAGCATTGAACCAATTTAAACTGTAAGTGATATATTTGTATATTTGAATCAACACAAAGTCTTTTAACAAATGAAGCTAGTAGTAATAAATTTTAGCAGTAAAGTTTTTTTTTTTCTTTCTTTTCTTCATTTTTTTTTATTAATTACAAAAACTAAATAAAAATAAAATATATAACATATAATATAATATATAACAGTGATTTTCCCTAAGAAAACAATGCATATTTTAAGCACCAAGTGAGACCCAAGAGACTCAGTTTAATGAATTTTAATGGGAACAAAAATAATTAAAATATTATTAAACAAAAATATGTTACACTGATTTTTAAAAAACAAGAAAAAAAAACAAAAACAAAAACAAAAACAAAAACAAACAAACAAACAAACAAAAAACATATTTTTCAAGTACCAAGTTGTCACACCCCTGTGGACTGTTTTGTTGGTTTCACCCTCTTGTGCCCTTATTTGGTCTTTCCTGTTCCGTTTCTTGTTACGTCATCATTGGTTAATTCCTTACACCTGTCTGTGTCTCATTAGCTACCCGAAATAAGTTTGATTCAGTTCCTTGCGTGTCGTCCATTCTTAATGTTAGTTTCCGTCGTGTTGGCTTGTGTTTTTCCCTTCTTTTTTTGTTTGTTCCTGTTCCCTTGTTGGATTACATTATTAAAACACTTTTGTATTATTTCCTTGTCCCTGCGGCTCCTTCCTGCACAAGACCCTGTAGTAGTATCATTAAATCTCCTCAAAATAAATAAAAAAAATAAAAAAATAAAAATAGTACTGAATAAAAATATATAACGTATAACATTGATTTTTTTTTTTCTAAAAAACAAAGAAGACCATGTTTATTCTTAATATTTGAATGAAGGATCTCAGTTTAATTAATTTTACTGGGAAAAAATAGCTAATAAAAATTGCATAAATGTTGCATAATATCATAAAATCTCATCTAAATTATAAATAATTATAAAAAGGATTATTAATCAGAAATATATTAAATTAATTTTCCTCAATTAAAGAAAAAAACATACAAACAAACAAAAAACACTTGCATTTCAAGTATCAAGTGTGACCCTAAAATGAAGAGGCTCAGAGGTTTAAATGATTCAAAATAAATGTATCTAAAGTACAGCTGCTTAAACATTTTTTTTTCTGTATCAGTGCTTTGAATGTTGGTTTCAAAACAGAAGAAGAAGAAAAAGAAAGAAGAACAATTACGTAATTTTAGTTTAAATTTTATTACACTACAATTACATGAACTCCTGAAAATACGGCCTGAGAAATATGAATATTGTAAATCCGGCATATGATTTTCCACAAACACTAGTGTTTGTCAGTATTAGTGAGTGATTTGTGTTGGACTGACAGAAACACAGAAAGTGTCTCTGACTGGAGAAACATCTTCATCCTGATGATCTGAAACAGGAAACTGTCTTGTGTGTCTGATATTGAACTTCCTGAAGCCTGTGATTAAAACACACACAACAACAGCAACACTTTCACATCATTACACTCACACTGTGTCCACTAATGTCTGTGTGTGTTTAATGTCACACAGAGACACTGAAGAGTAGTAATTGACATAAAATCCAGCGTGTAGAGTTTGAGTAAATGTGTGTGTGAATGTGTGTAAGCGTGTGAGTTTGTGTGTGTCAGAGACGCTGTAGAAGGACAGAGTGCCGCCAGACACGTCCACATACACTCCTACTCTCTTACTGGACACTGAACCAGCAGATATAGTGTCCTTACAATTGTGACGGGCAGTGAATCTGTGATCAGAGCAGATCAGACTCCAGGAGTTCACATTACGTCCAAACACACAGTCATCACTCACTCCTTTCCTCTTGATTTCTTTATATGACACTGATATATGAACATAATTTCCACTCCATTCAGTCTCCCAGTAACAGCGTCCAGTCAGACTCTCAACACACAGAACCTGATAGTTAGTCTCATCAAATCTGTCTGGATGATCAGGATATGACTGTGGCTTATACACAAACGTCACCTTTCTGTTCTTGTCAGACAGTTTGAGGTGTTTGTTTGCTGTGTTTGTATCCAGTGTGAGATCACAGGCATCTGAACACAAGAACACACATTACAAGAGACACATTTACAACAACTAAACAACAAACAACAAAACTGTGTGTCTGTTTGTGGACTTACATTTGTGGAGTCCTGATGTGATCATCAACTCTCCTCCATGATCCACACTAGAAAACACACACACACACACACACACACACACACACACACACACACACACACACACACACATTCAGTCAGTCAACAAACTGTTGCTATGCAGTTGCTAAGATACTGAGGGTGGTTGCTAGGCTGTTGGCTAGGTACTGGAGGTGGTTGCTATGCAGTTGCTATGCAGTCACCAGGGTACTTGGGTGGTTGCTATGCAGTTGCTAAGGTACTGGAAGTGGTTACTAGACTGTTGCTATGCAGTTGCAAAGGCACTCAGTGTGGTTGCTAGGGTGTTCTGGGTCGTTCCTAGAGTGTTGCTATGCAGTTGCTAAGGTACTGAGGGTGGTTGCTAGGCTGTTGCTATATGGTTGCTATGATACTTGCTGTGTGGTTGATAACACATTTTGTGTGGTTGCTAGATATGATCTAGATATGATAAGATATTTGTGCAGTGTAGACAGAATCAACTCTGAGCTCACGCTGAACTGTGATTGACAGATCTGTGATTATAATGGATTATATCACACACCGGACGTGTTCAGTTCAAGACAGCAGTCGAAAAACAGTGACTCTAATCATTAAACAGGGAAAAGTTTGTTTCAAGAGTGGTTTGGTGTTCAAAAAAGCAAACAGAAAAAGAACAATCTTTAAAAATGCTGACTGTCATTCTCACATTTGGAAAATGTTTCTCTTGCTCTGAGTAGTTAAGCAAGAGTTGCAAAAGGCTCAGTGTGATTGTGGAGTCAGATGAGCTCATAGTGTGGACATCTTCATAGCAGGTTTGCATCTTTTATACTTGGATTTATTTTAAGAACATGTATGCTTTGTATTGATCATTTCCCAATTGATTATGTAATTGTCATCATGCATGTTTTACCTGCTTATTCTTGGATTCTGCTAGTAAATTGAGAGGAGTTTGGTGTTTCAGTCAGTAACACTTTTTAATAACTTCCATTAATAAATCATTAACTAAAAAATCTATAATAAACAACATACTTCGAGTTGCTATCTGTGGTATATCATTATCAAATTAATAAATAAAGGTAAAAAATTAAGCATAGGTTAGCTAATATTAGATGAAGTATCCAATAGTTCACACAAAATATTGTCAATATTGAGTCTTTTGCTCCAAAATAGTCCAAACAGAGTCACAGCAGAACATTTGCATCTCACGATCAACACAGAGATGTTTAGCTCTTAAATGAGTAAATGATTCAATATCATTCATAAGGAAAGAAAAAAAAAAAAAACAATGGCCCTGAAAATCAATTTAAATATTACGCTTTAATGTTGAATAGTGTAATTATCTTTTCACTATTTAATTTAAACCAGCTTCACTGTTTTCTGAAAAATCTTCCCCTTTTTTGGTGTTATAGAAATGTTAAACAGCCCACAGTAATATCCAGGAAAGGAAACTACTGCTCATTTTTGGCAAATTTCTAGAAAGGTGGTCAAACACTATAACCACTAGAAAAGCACCATAAAGACAGCCCTCATAACTTATGTGTTACATTTATGTGCTACGTAAGTCCATATGAAAGCAGTTTGTCATATTTTGACAGATTTTTTGGTAGGCTACACCTCAGCTTTAAAAAAAATAAAAATAAAAAATTCTATTTGCATTGTTCACCAGTAATGACTGAACAAATTATAGCAAAGACTTAAGCCAATCATTTATTAATGTGTTAACTGTAAGCACAAATAAATAAATAAATAAATAAATAAATAAATACATTTAAATCTCATATTTCCTTATTGTGTTGTATTTTTAAGTTAATAAGAGGTGTTAAAATTGCTCTATGCAAAATGATCTGGTGTGTTATATGTGGTCCTTTTAGTTTCATTTCGTCCCTGATTGAAAGCTCCAGCAGTATCAAGTGTTTTGCTCTCAGGTTCAGTCGTTGTGGTTGCATTAGTTCATTTTAATCTGACTCTGGCTCAAAATAATCTAATAACAGAGCTGACCTTCTCAAGCATCAAAACACACGTCACACAGTGGCTGTTTGCCTGCATTTCAAAATATTTTGACAAATATTTGAATTAGAAAAACAAACAAACAAAAAAAACTTCATAAGCTAACCTCCAAAAACATAAGTAAATCTGAAAATGCATTTTATGATCTTTTAAAAGTTTAATAATGCTATAAGTTTAATTACTAGTGGAGTCAATTGATTGTTTTTTTCCCCTAATATTTAACCATTGACTATAGCCATTCAACATTACAGTATAATTGAGAGCTTTTAATCTAACATTTACTAGACTTGTAATTTAAGTGAACTTAAACAATCTTCACATAAACCCATTTTAATAACTGTCACCTGTGTATAATAACCTGTTCCCTTCAGCAAGAAAATATAGCCAAATTTAATAAAGTTATCAAACACTAAAGCCTAAATTAAATAAAAGATAAAGTTTAAAACTACAGAAGTTATTGATTTGCTTTTTTTTAATTTTTTCTTCGATTAACAGACATCACAGCAGCTGCTTATTAGGATATTTTGGCTGCTGTTACTTTAAAAGCTGCCGCTGCTGAACTTGAAGCGGATCTGACACTGCTTTAAATGTGACTCTTAAATAATAAACACGTACTTGCACAGTTTTAAGGCACCTTTAGTCGCCTTGTTTGTAACTTCATGACTTAACTGACGACATAACTACGACTAACTACATACTCGTAGTTTCATTTGGGTTTAAATATGATACAGCGCGTGCCGGCATATTTGTGCGTGCACTTCAAGAGCACGTGTTACGAGCACAGTGTTACGACTGACAGGACAGGAAGATTCGTTTTTACTGACATATGACCAGACAACATCTCATCTGACCACAGTTCACTGATTTTCTACTGAAGCTCCTCGTCACCGGTACCGTTTCCACACTCGTTTGACTCACGCCTTGCGCTGAGGTGACGTTGAAACGCGCGTCTGAAAAGTCTCCCGTTTGATGTGCTCGTTATTACATTCTGCGTCTAAATAAACGCAATTCTTTAGTGGTTGTGGGTGGGTGATGTTCATGATGTGAGTTCTGTAAAGAGTTGGGTGACGTTATTTGGAGAATCTTCAGGGATTAACACTGATCACAGTGTATTTGGTCCCACAATACAGAGTGTTAAAGTAACACTGAAGCAGAGTTGAACTTAATGAGAATGTTAACAAGCAGAATTACTGAAGGAAAGAGAAACAGAAAAAAGAGAAGAGACAAACAGAAACACAACTGACTTACAGTCACAGCCTTAGATGAAATCAGCTGCAATAAAAGACATTAAATCTCTCAAGATCTCAGCAGAGGATGATTAAACAACTCCACAAACAGCTTCACCAGCTTCACTTATTACTAATCAGTTTGTCTAAAGTAATTATTTAGAACAAAGAGGTTTAGATGTTGAATTTGTTTAGTTTGAACTTACCATTAAGGCGATCAATGTTTGCTTTAGTTGGGCTCTTGACCCTTCAATTCATAACTTTTGTTTTCTGGCTGCTGTAAGTCTGTGTCTGCAAAACACACTTATTGTTGCAAAAAAGCCAGAAAAAAAACATTAATTGAAACGTTATTAGTCATTAATAGAGATTTACTTGTTGTGTAATATCCTGATTCACTGATCCGATCAAAAGATGGAATTTGTGGTTACGTTCAATATATTATAGCAACATTGTTATATTAATTTGTTACTGTTAAAATCAAATAAGATAATAGATTTTAAAAATACTTTGCTCAAGACATTTTGAACACCTGTGTGATTTAGACAATAGTATGTTCCTGCACAACCTGAGAAGCTGCACTTTCAGGACCGCATTTCTAGGTCTCTAGTTTTTTTGTAAAAGCGCCACCTACCGAATTGGATCACCAAAGATGGACGACATGGACTGCAATCAGAGTGTGAGTAAACGTTTTTCAATTGAGTTTTATTTTATAACATTAAAACGATGCAAAGTTTACATAGCCAAAGTGAGAATTGCTAAGAAATAATAACGAATTCCCACAAATTAATAATTTGTTTGCTAGTTTTATTGATTATTACAACGTTCTTAATGCGTGGCCATGATTTAATTAAACCTTGCTGATTTAATGACTATAACAAGTAAATCTAACCAGCACATTCATTAAACTTAAAAAGATAATAAAAGCATGTTGATGTGAGATGTGTCAGATTTACCTGTAGCTTACTGTATTAGTGTGAACATTTGTTTACTCATTGATTTACCATGTTAGTGAAGTATAAAGTCATGCATATGGGGGTAAGTTACTTTAACAGTGTTCGCATTTATTCATTAACTGTTTTTGCACCATGGTTTGCCCATGGGGTGTACTCAACGGGAAGCCCTCTAAATTCCTTGCGGTGAGGAACAACAGGACATCCTTTTTGTCTGTCTGAGAGGAGCACTGCACAGGACACCAACACAACTGAGCTTCACAGATGGAGTGCAGTTCATCTGTGGCTTTCTTTTTCCAGAGGTATGCTGGACCATGTAATGTGTTTGTATTTGTTCCTGCTCCGGCACTTACAAAACCTACTGTATAAACTGCATGCTGGTGCTACTCGTGTATGGATCCAAGTATAATGGCTTGCTGTTCAGTAGTGGTATAATAGTATGCTTTAATTATTTTTTCATAGGCCATCATATATGCTGTCCTACAGAATTTGTCCTTCCAGGAGGCTGAGCAGGTCTTCCTTTCTGGTCCAGATTATCATTACAGGTCAGAGTTGTATATGAATTATTTGTGCACATTGCCCAGTGCACCCTTTTGTTACTGATATTCCTGCTAACCTAACAGTGGTTGTTCTCTGATACCTATTTCAGTAAAATGGAAGATTTTAGTAGAAGGACTGACAGTAACATTTTCTATAAATCCCGTAGTTATAATACGTTAGGGCAGGGGTGGGGAACGTTGATACTGGAGGGCTGGTGTCCCTGCAGAGTTTAGCTCCAACCCTGATCAAACACACCTGAACAAGTTATTCAAGGTCTTCAGGATACAGATAGGTTTTTTTATTTTAGGCTTGAAGCTAAACTCTGCAGGGACTCGGCGCTCCAGGATCAACATTCCCCACCCCTGCGTTAGGATATTCTTAAGGCATTATAATGAATGAATGAATAATGCGTTATAAGAAACCCTATAAAATGTTGCATTATCTTATAAGTAATTATAAGAACAGTTTTAAAGTGCCCCTATTATGCCATTTTAAAGGCTGATAATATTGTTTTAATAGACTCCCAAAACAGGTTTACATGTATGCAAGGTCAAAAAACACTTCAGTTTTCTCCAAAAATAGATTTAATTTTACCCCATTTCTAAATGATTCCTAAACGACTTGTGCGAAGCAGTTCGAAGAATCAGTCTCTCTAAACCCCTCCTTCCCGTGAGCCCTCACTGCTGTGATTGGTCAGATGGTGCAGTCCTTTATGATTGGTCTACCGTGTACAGTGTGTCGGAGAACGAAACGCCCATTGCCATTACTGACTGACAGCCTTGGATACTTGTCAATACATAAAGAAGATGGCATCGATTTTGCCATAGCAATTCGAGCCAGAATCTGATGATGAAACGACTGAAGTGGCTGATCGACAAGTTACCCCGGTCTACCTTGGAAAGTGCTCGCAATTTGCTTATGTTAGCGAATCGGGCACACCTCTATGTTGTAAACTTCAACATTCTATAATGCATTAAGGCGGCTTTCACACCGAACGCGGAAAGCGCTGCGCTGCCGCTGGGTTCAGTGCAGCCCTTCAGAGCGCAGCGGCAAAAGTTTATTTGAACAACTTATTTGAACTCTGTCCGCGGCGTGTGCGCTCCACTGCGTGTCCGCTTTGGTCGAGGCAGAAACAAACCGTCCTCGCAGGGCGGAAGACATAGAAACGAATGGGTTTCATAGCACAGCGCTTTCCGCATTCGGTGTGAAAGCCGCTTTGTACGGCATCCTTTATCATTACTTAAACTAATGAGACAGACAAGCTGCATCAATCACAAACTGTCAGACTACAGTGGGTCCACAGCTGAACAACAGAACTACAAAAGCGTGAGTTAGCTGGTTAGCAAGACATGTGCAGGGTTGTTACACAACATAACATACACAACTACGTATTTTGAACGATTGCCAGAAAATACAATCTTTGTAGATTCATCTTTTGGAAGTGAATATAAAACAGTTTTACTCACAGCTTATGATACAGCGTCTTCTGTATAATGTACGTGTAAATTTCCATGTGGCGTAAACCACATGGAAATTTCACTGTGTGTGTGGGCAGACAAGTTGTTCGTGACGTAGAACGTGGGCGGGCATTAAGCAAATGTGTTACTTCGTGACGTTTGGCCGTAACAGTAAAAGATTCGAATTCCTGACGACTCATTTAGGCAAACGTGAGCCGACTCTTTTTTTTGATAGACAGTAACTTTATTTATCGTGCACTGTCGGCTTCACAACTTTGCAGATAGTTTATGTTCACATACAGCTACATGACACACTGCATGAAAGGACATATTTGAAAAGGCATAATAGGGGCACTTTAATGTATTATAATACTTATTTGTGGTTAAGAGTATGATGATTTATAACATACAATGAACACGTTGCATTCACTTAAGTTCAATGGATTATAATGTATTATATTTATATTGTATTATAGGTCTCATATCTTGCCATTGTTTAAGATCTGCACAATAACATATTACTTATTATTAGTGTTTTTACCAAAAAATATCAAATACAAAGTCTTCATAAAAACATTCCAATAGTCTATAATGTGGTCTTATTAATTATAAGTGGTCAGTGTCTGATTTAAGTGAAGTAACTTCACTGTACTTAAAGCAGACAAAGACCACTTATAAATGAATAATAATAATAATAATAATAATTTTTTTTTTTCTCAAACAGCAATAAGATCAGGTATCAGATCATATGAACGTGTACACATTTGCTTTGAACTATTTTTTATTGTAATTTCAGTTTGATTATTTTTATGGTACCCTTTAGATAACTGTTAATAGTAACTCTGCAACTACATGTCAACTAACAGTCATTGGAGTATTACTAGACTGTCTGCTTAATATCTGATAGCAATTTATTTTGATGGTTCCCCAACAGACATTCTACTGACTGTAAGCAACTTTGCAAATGCATCAACTTATGCTACCAACCCCAACCAAGTCTACTAATACTCTGAGAGTTAGTTGACATGTAGTTGCAAAGTTGCTTATAAAGGGGACCATCAAAATAAAATGTAATCTAATATCAAAAAACTAGCTCACAGCATAATTAACATTAACCTCACAGGAAACTCTTCTAACCACTCACAAATTGTAGTAAGATACTGCCCAGATCTTAAATAATGTCAAGATATGAGATAATCCATTACAAATTAAGATTTGTTACAAATGCCTAAGTATTATAATGTATTATAATTGTTGTTATGATTACTTATGAGATGATAAAACATATTATAAGGTTTTTGATAATGCTTTATGCATTAACTATAACTCCTTAAGAATACCCTTATAATGTATTATAAATACAGGCTTCATTGAAAGTATTACTGGACTGACAAACAACTGAGGAAAATGGGAGAACAATCAGTTGCTGGGTATTGCTCTATATACTTAAATTTGGAGTTTAGTGTTTGGATTTAGATGTCAGTAACAATTATTCTGTTTGGTTCTCTCTCTTCACAACCCCAACAGTGCTTAAGTGTTAAATATATAAAAATATATTACAGAGTTAAACATGTTAAAGCAAATGTTTCTTATTTAATTCACCCTCCCTCTCTCTCTCTCTCTCTCTCTCTCTCTCTCTCTCTCAGGAGTTGAAGCCTACAGCTTTTCTGTCCATGCAGCAACTGATGGAAAAAGTCTTTTTTAAATTATGATGTTGTATTATGTGTTATTGCAAAAATGAGTATATTTATATATAAATATACATTCTTGAATCATTCTTGAGTCTTGTGTCTTGCCTCTCTACAAACTTTTAAATATCTGGCCTTAATTTAATGACTGGAAATGCTGATTTCATGTGATTCCATCTTTATTATAACTGATAATAAGCTAAATGGTTGAACTTAAGGGGGTTAATCAATATACAGTATATTTCAAGAAACTAAGACTTAAGATACTCCACTCTTTCAGTTGTTTAAAGATTGAAATATTTTTTTCCCTTTATATTTTAAGCGTAAATTTGTTTTAATTTGAAATCGTGACTCAGAAGCAGGTATTACACACTTTGTAATCAACAAATCACAGTGGAAATAAAAAAAAAAAAAGTTCCTGAGATTCAATATCTTTAACAACATGTACAAACAGTACTACAAACTAAACCACTAGAGTCCTAGAAATGCGGTCCTGAAACAGCAACCTCCACTATATCATCCAATTCGGTAGGTGGCGCAGTTACAAAAAAATAGGATCCTAGAAATACAGTTTTAAAACAGCAGCCTTGCCAGTTGTGCAGGCACACCCTTCTCAATTTAGATGCAAACATTCATCAAGAATCAGCATATGAATCTCAACGATGGTGACAATAAACAAAACGCTTCATGCTGCAGTGCATTTTGGGTGAACCAATCAAAACTCATCCATGGCTCCCAGAATGCATTGCAATATTAATAAATTATGCACCTGAATTGTCTTTGTATTTTCAGGAGTAAGTGTTTATTCTTACAATTTGCCTTAATTTTTCGCTATTTTTGTTGTGACTTTTTAGTAGCGTGTTTTGTGATGTTCAAAGATGTTTATTTGCATATTTTGTTGATTGCCACCATTGTTGAGATTCATATGCTGATTCTTCATGTCTATGTGTGCCATAAGCAAAACCTTTTTGTCCACAACTTTTTTTTTTTTTTTAAATGTTTAAATTGCTAGAATACTTTTACGATTCAACTTGTAGAATCAAAAGGCTTTTATATTCAACAAAGTATAATACCAGTGAACCAAGCCAAGACATGATGATTATTTCCAACATTAAACAACCAACCACCACATCACTTTTTCTCTAAAGACAAAGTTGTTTTATTTGCTATTATGTGCTTTGTAAGCACATAATTACAGCAGAAATGTTACAAAATTAAGGGTCAAGAGCCCAACTAAAGCAAACACTGACCACAGTGATGGTGATGTTTTGTGAAATTAAACCAACATCTAAACCTCTGTGATTCTCATTGACAACTTTTGTATGACAGAAATAAAATCAAACTGGTTAGTAATAAGTGAAGTTGGTGAAGCTGTTTGTGGAGTTGTTTAATCCTCCTCTGCTGAGATCTTGAGAGATTTAATGTCTTTTATTTCAGTTTCATCTAAGGCTGTAACTGTAATTTAGTTGTAGTTGTGTTTCTGTTTGTCTCTTTTCTTTTTTCTGTTTCTCTTTCCTTCAGTAATTCTGTTTGTTAACATGATATATAGTGTCATGGTATATTGATCTCACAGACCAGTGAAGAACAGCATGTTGACAGGACCAGAAGTGAAATGTTCTTTGACAAAACGGCTCTTCTACATTGATCATGGGTCTGTGATACATAGAATAATTTTATATGCATATATAAACTGTCATATTTTTAATGAACTTCCCATACATTTTTTTTTTTTTTTTTTTTTTTTTTTAAGCTTCTCTTGACAACCACAAAATAATGACAAATTCCCTCACATACACAGCAGACAGGATGATTGTTACTGCTCAACTTACTTGAGTTTTTCCAGGTGGCTGAGCAGCTTCACTCCTGAATCTCCTGGGTGATTGTAGCTCAGATCCAGCTCTCTCAGGTGTGAGGGGTTTGAACTCAGAGCTGATGCCAGAGCAGCACAACCTTCTTCTGTCACCATACAGCCAGACAATCTACATCAACAGTGAGTGTTAGTGTGCTTCTTTTTTTATAAATACAGTAGCCATGCGACATGTAAGGGATAATATGCATCCAGCAAGTTTTTACAAAAAAAACACTAACTTTACAGGTATTTCCTAGATTATTATTGTGAACATTCTCTGTAAAATGTACATTTCTTACAGTTAACCATTAGATAGCAACAGCACACATGCATGAGCTAATGTAACTATCACTGCATCAGCAACTACACAGTTACTGCCTTTAAAGGCTTCAACGCACTTCACAATTTTAGCAGTCCTATAAGATCATTGCTGATCACACTGTGTGACATGGATTTAATAAACTTGGGTACGACATGCATGTAGATGACACCTATTGACTCGCAGGCTATGAAAAAAAGTGTAAGTGGCAAAAGAGGAAGGAATAAGAGCTTGAGGTAAACAGTTTTTTTCTTGTTGTTGTTGTTGTTTTAGCGCTATGTCACGTTGATTTCAAAAAGCATTTTTATTGGCTGGTCGGTAAATGTGGGTTGTGACAGCAAACACACCATGTGATGATCAGGCTGAATTTCTGACACTGTCAGAAAATGATCGTAGGCTATCTTTGGTCACAAGACCGTGACAACGGCTGTCTTTGAACCTCTCTCACTATAAGACATAGGATCACAGATTAGGAGCCACGATCACAGAAATCACCACGATTGTTTCATGATGCCAATATTTTCTACAGTAACAGACCATATCATTGCATCGCCTGCGAATGGCATCATGCACACTTGATTTATACTGTTATGTGTTTTATTAGACAGGTGAGCAACTGCTTGGATACAAATACAGGCAGAAAAATAATCTCTTTTAAATAGCTCAACACTGTACAGTCTTACTGTTTCAATATCATTTTCTTGATTTACCGCAAGTATCATGTTTTTACCGTGCCTCAGAGAGAATATTATTTTGTCAAGTGGTTAACATTGCAAAGTCATATGCAATTTTATTTGTATTAATAGTAATGAAAGCTTCATACAATACATTTGAAAATTAATTGCATGCCATTGAGCAACACAAGCCATCCAGCATTTATTAACATCATATATCAAAGCAGCTTACTGCAGTGTGCAACAAGTACATGTGTGTGTGGTGCTGCTGACGCAGGAGTTTTGGAGCCAGAGTTTTGAACCCAGATGTGCTTCGCCTTGTTTATAAGCACACGCTACAGGAATGCACATGTATGCATTGTGATACTCTCATGTACGTGCATAGAGGACTGACACAGAAGAAAACAAATGGTTGAATAAAGTTATTATTTTTTGTTTTCTTTGCACACAAAAACTATTCTCATTGCTCTTTTAACATTATGGTTGAACCACTGATATCACACGGACTATTCTAACGATATCCTTACTACTTTTTTGGGCCTTGAATATGTCAGTTATGTTGCTGTCTATGCAGGGTCAGAAAGCTCCTGCATTTGATCAAAAATGTTTTTATTTGTGCTTCGAAGATAAATAAAGGTCTTGTGGGTTTGGATTAATTAATGACAGAATTGTCTTTTTTGGGTGAACTATCCCTTTAATGCTCAGAGAGCAAACACATGATACAAATCAAATGTTATTAACAATTAAAGTGCTCAAATCTAATAATTACACAGGAATATGTTTAGCCACTCTCAACTGCCCCTCTGGAGGTCTGTGCATGTCGCTGATTGAGTTTAAGAAAATTGTCTTACATCTAAGATTTTATGTTAGGATTAGGGCAGATGCTGACATAAATCTGTAATCATCAGCATAACAATGAAACGCCAGACCAAACTTTCAAATAGTAATGTAACAATTCTGATATTATTTCCTCACTTTTATTTTTTGACAAAATGAGATTTAAGACGAATTATAAATGTAAAGGTGTCCTTTTATTATTTTTCAGACAAAACACTGCACATTTCTTTAAGAAATTGAAATATGTCAAATAACAAAGCCAAATTGAAATTTTAAAACAAACAGCCAATCAATTAAATGAATAAATACAATCATTCTCTTCATATAAACAAACTAAGGCTTTCCTTTGCTCTTTCCATTTAAAATTAGGCAGCCACTGCATTGGTGACTCTGAGATGATGGTCTGTGAAATACCAGTAGTTCAGCAGTTTCTGTATGCTGTCACATGACTGGCTGATTAGACAGTTGCGTTAATGAGCAGCTGAACAGTTGTACCCAGTAAAGTGTTCAGTGAGTGTACATGTATATGTTACAAAGAACATTTAAATACCCCATTAAATACCTCAGTATGTTGAGTTGACAGTTTGGACTCTTCAGTCCAGCACACAGCCGTTTCACTCCTGAATCCTGCAGGTCATCGTTACTCAGGTCCAGCTCTCTCAGAGAAGAGTTTGATGATTGTAAAACTGAAGCCATAGTTTCACAGTGCTGATCAGTGAGATTACAGCCTGCCAATCTAAACAGAGTAATGAAAAATAATTAATTATATACACACAGTTGACACATCTGTTTTAGGTTTTGTTAGTGTTAATGTTTTCATGTGTTTAGGTATGTTTGAGTTCATGTGGTGCTGATCAGTGAGAGTTGCTGTTTGCAGTCGGGGGCAGAATTTAAAGCGGAGACGTGAAGTCGGACACTTTCTGCTCCTCATAGTGATGCTCACATAGTGTTTGTATACTTTATCTCAGACGAAGTGAATTAAATGCATTATTTGTCAAATACACAGATGTTTCAGAGATGATTTCATAAAGGAAAAATACTTTTCATGTACTGTTTAAAAGCACAAAATGTAAGATTTTTTTAAATTAAAATGTTCAAAAAAACCCCACTAAAACAGTGTTACATATTTTGCTGACTTGTGTACTAACATTATCCTAGATGTTTCGAAGAATGTTTAAATCCAGAGAAATAAGCAATTTTAGCTAGTGTAATGGACCGTGTCATTGTGTCGTATGCCAATGACGTCATACACCCTTGATTTTCCGATTTTATTTTATAGAAAACGTGGAAACCCCAAAGACAGTTTAATATGTTATGCATTTTATTAGTCAGATGATAAACGCACAGAGTACTATTATAACAAAACTTTCAACACACAGTCGGATCTACAATGATAAAACAAAAATGCTTTTTCCTACATGCGCACGACCGGAAGAAGCGGAAGCTGTCGTCTGTGGCATAATAAAAGCTCCGCTGCTTTCAAGCCATGTCTCGCGCTCGTCTTCATTAGCAATCGCTCCAGCGTCCTCTTTTCGCTTCCAAGACTTTCAGCCTCACCCTGCTTCATACTACAGTGACCTTGATAGGTTTTTAATACATTAGCTCATCCATGGACATGATTTCTGCCCGTGTCCTGTCGGATTGCATCAGCTGTGTAGATGAAAACTACAACTCCCATGATTCCACACTCAATCACAGCATCATCAAAATACTTTGTTTGTTTTGAATATACACCCTCTAGTGGTGAAAACTTACAGATTGTGCCTTTAATACAGTGCAATCTGTACAAGAATAAAGTTCAACATAAACCTATATTATTTAAATAAATGTTTTTTTTTTTTGTTTTTTTTTTTTTAATAAACATGACTCAATATAACATTGCAGCTACAGTAAAAGAGCTTTTACTGTTAAAACCCCTGAACTGACATCTCTACCATATAGTTGAGCTTACTTTGATAGGGAATAAATATGTTATTTCCAATTGTTTAAATCTAATAATTACACAGGAATATGTTTAACCACTCTCATCTGCCCCTCCGGAGGTCTGTGCACACCACTGATTGAATTTAAGAAAATAGTCTTACATCTAAGCTTTTAGGTTAGGATTAGGGCGCCTGCTGACATAAACCATTTTTTTTTTTTTTTTTTTGGCAACATGACATTTAATTATGAATGTAAAGGTTTCCTTTAATTATTATTCAAACAAAATGCTGCACATTTCTTTGTGAAATTGAAAAAATGTCAAATAACAAAGCTAAATTGAAATTTTAAAAGAAATCCCAAATCAATTAAATGAATAATGCAAATAAAAGAAATCTCTTCATATAAACAAATTAAGACTTTGCCTTTGCTCTTTCCATTTAAAATTAGGAAACCCTTGCATTTTAATCACGATCAAAACAACGATGAGTTTTTGATTTAAATTAGATTGTATAATTTCAAAATTTGAAGCAAAAACAGAATGGTCTGATTTTAGCTTTGTGAAACTATTCTACAGAAAACATCTGAACGAAACAAACACCAGACATGCTGAATGAGAATGCATATTCACTCTCTGACAGTAGGTGGCGCTTATGGAAAAGCAGTGACAGTGTTTTCTTGGTTACTGCTGTAAACTAAGCAGTGCTGTGTTTCTAAACAATACTTTTAATATGCATTATACACAGGCAAGATGAAAAGAAAATCTAAACTTTCTGAAGACAGTTCCCCTTAGACATTTCTTCCATGACAACTCTTGGGAAGATTTTATCATGGTAATGTATATGACAATGTTAATGTATTTGGCGGAATAGATCTGCTGCGCTGCTGCTGAATTGCTGCTGCTGTTGGTTATTGCTGTAGTTGTAGGTTATTGCTGCTGCTGCAAGCAAGTACAGGAACTTGCTACTGTCAAAGCATATGGCAATACGGTGCTGTGAGTATTTAAGACATACTGCTGCTGCACAATAGCATACAAGATAACCCCCCCAACAAAGCTGAAAAGAGAAACGAAACAGCTAAAATATGCATGCTGCTGTAAGCATGAAAGCACACTGCTGCTATACAATAAAATGCTTGTAATTATCCTTATAAAGGCAAAATAAAGAGACAAAACCCCCCAGAATAAGCAGATCTATTGCCAAGACATATGTACTGCTGCTGCTCCAAAGAGCCATGAAACCGTGTGTTTGCTATCTATGTGAGCCTGGGCCAGCTTTGTTGAATGGCTTAACACTAGTGGACTACTGCTGTGTGTACCTGATCATTTGACCAGATAGCTTAAACTAGTGACCTGAGTTAATGTGTTTCTGGGCTAGTGAAGCCCAGATAAGTTAACTAGTGGCTTAGCAATGTGAACCTGGGTGCTGTACCCTTAGGTTTATTTAATTAATGACCTAAATAACTATGTGTGTCTGAGTCAATAGCTCAAACTTACCTAGGCTGAAACGCACACTATGTGTGTCTTTAACAAACAAGAATCACGCTGTAGGCTTGATGGATGAAGTAACCCCCAGCAACCCCCTGGCTCAGGCTTGGGTGGCCTGAGCAAATAGTTTAAACTTTAATACATTATTTTAATGCAGTGTCTGCTTTGCAGCAACTATGCTGTTATATTATTGTTATAGCCATCTCGTTTCACTATACATACTGCTGCTATTTATATTAATGGTGAACGGATAAAATTTGTGACCTGAAATGCTATAAATGCTGCTGCTGAGAAATGTATTATTCTCTATGACTGGCTGCGGCTACTGCACGAAGAAAACAAAACTGCTGTAAACTCTGTTAATTAGGCATACAAGCAGCTACGCAAGTTCTGTTTTACACTAATACAGAGTTGCCGCCAACGTGAGCTGTTAATGCTATTCACAATGTTGTAGTATGATTACTGTGCAAGCTGCTGCAGTTACAATATTTTAATCAGAATCTGCGAAGCATAATCTACTGCTGCTGCATGAAATCTGCTGTAAACCCTGTTGAATAATCAAAAGTCAAAAGTAATAAGGTACCTACTACATTTTAAGAGTTAATTTACCGTCTATTAGTTATCACTGAAGCGCTTTTCTGCTGCCGTTGCTACAGTACATTAGCAATAACAATTTGACTTGCTATGCATGCTGCTGATAAAATTATTATTTGTAACCTTGCATATGAATTTGCAATATATGGCACACTATAACATTTGCAGACATTTCAATCTGAATAGCTATGCATACAGCTACTACAGCTGCACGAAGTACTTAGAATTGCTATAGCCCCTTTATTATATAAGCAATGCAATGGCATAATACTTATTTCGCTTTGGAGTTCACAAATCTGCTGTAAGCCTTGTTAAATAAGCAAAAGTAATAAAATGCCATTTCACCTGTTTACTATCCATGTGTTATCTTATCAAATTTTAACCAACTAAGGTACTTCCTATTGCCGCTGCTAAATTGGAAACATAATAATTGGTTTGCTATGCAGACGCTGCTAACATTATTTGTTACATCACATCTGAATTTGCTATACATGCCGCTGCTTTTAAAATTCACTAAATGTGATCTAAATATTCAATTCAATCTAAATTTATTTGTTAAGCGCTTTTCACAATACATATCGTTGCAAAGCAACTTTACAGCAAATTAAAGTTTTACAATATCATTTCACTTTGAAGAGTTTGCAAAAGTACTGTAGCCCTGTTAAATAAGAAAAAAGTAATAAAAGCCTATTTCACATTAAAGAGTTACATACCCCATACTTTGAATGCCATTTTTTAAAGCACTTCCTGCTGCCGCTGCTATATTATCGATAATAATTTGGCTTGCTAAGCATGCTGCTGCTATTTCTAACATTGCATCTGACTAGCTATGCATACTGCTGCTACAGCTGTACAAGTACTTATGATTGCTATAGCCCCTTTATTAATAAACAAAATGCTAATAATTCCTATTCACTTGAAGAGTTCATGTAGAGTTCATATTTAGCCATTGAAACTTCAATTATGGTTTATCTATTGCTGCTACTAATAAATGATTTAATTGCTACGCATGCAGCTATTAATAATTTGCTAATAACGCAATCTGAATTTCTATGGATACTGCTGCTACACTTTATGAAAGTACTAGAATTGCTGTGAGCCCAGCTGAATAAACAAATAAGAAAATTCCAAGTTTAGAAGTGCCCTACTATAATGCTGCATTGTAAATGGGCTTCTAAACTGAACCAATGTATTATTGGTAATAGTAGCCTTATATTTTAAACAAATTACTGATTACTCATTATCTTTAAACTACCACTAAACATGACTTTCATAATAAACACTGCACTATGACTGAACCAAATGTAACGAGTGAAATAGAGATGTGGCCCCTTTAAGAGTGAGCGCTCCCTTCTGAAGTGGATTGCAATGCACCACGAGTACACCTATAATAAAAGCGGGGATATTATTTCTTTTACTCATTTAAGTTGTTCTGGTTTAAGAAGTAGCTGATGACAAAAGGACGTTTAAGAAATACCATAATACAGGTTCGCCTTGACTTAAAACTATAAAAGACTGTGAATGCCACTGCAGCCGATCCCACTGTGGCGATATTTTTTGATATCAACCCGCTCGCACTTAATATAGATGAGAATGCCCAAGATAATATTAAGACATAAAATGTTTCGGGCAAATAGGGTAATCCCCTTCACTTTACTGTTTTACTAGGCGATGTATTTTCACAAACATAAACTATTAGCCGCCGCTGCTGCTGTTATATGAACACGACATGCTTAATAATTAACGTTACTTCTCTCGCGAACAACCCGCGCATTGTTTTACGACCGCATGTTTTATAGTTTTAGAAATGTAAGCTGACTAACGCAATAAAGCCCTAGAATAAGAGTGAGAATGTTTACTTATCTAGTTGAGTTTCAGAGGACCTCAAAACGCGCTGCTGCGAAAGGCTCAAGTGAATCCCAACCAGTCTTTTAAAGCTAAAGGTTCAAACTCATGGCTGCCTGCGTGACGTGAACCAATCAGCTTGTGCCAAGTGGTATAAGGCTGTGAATATCAGTTACGTTAACACCCGTCAACCTGCGCCATCTAGATTTTCATGGAAGAACTAGGCATTCATATAAATCCTCACTGCCAAATGTATTGCGATTTCGTTTAACATCTCAACCGACTTGAATAAGCACATATTTTTTATTGATTTTCATCTGGCCCAGCATGCATTGTCACATTCCTACTTTCAAATGATCTCTCCCATATAGGCTACATATAAAGTATATGAACCCTAGCACAGACCCCTGCGAGACCCTGCCGAACTAGTCCTGGTACAGGACTAAAAACATTAAAAACAATCAGTGAGGATTTAAATCATTTAAACACAGCGCCAGCACCTTTCAAGAATGACAATATAACAGAACTGGTGACTCTGAGATGGTTGTTTGTGAAATACCAGCAGCTGAACAGTTGTACCTAAAAAGTGTCCAGTGAGTGTACATGTATATGTTACAAAGAACATTTAAATACCCCATTAAATACCTCAGTATGTTGAGCTGACAGTTTGGACTCTTCAGTCCAGCACACAGCCGTTTCACTCCTGAATCCTGCAGGTCATTATTACTCAGGTTCAGCTCTCTCAGAGAAGAGTTTGATGATTGTAAAACTGAAGCCATAGTTTCACAGTGCTGATCAGTGAGATTACAAATTGCCAATCTAAACAGAGTAATGAGAAACAATTAATTACATACACACAGTTGACGCATCTGTTTTCGGTTTGTTAGTGTTCATGTTTTCATGTGTTTAGGTATGTTTGAGTTCATGTGGTGCTGATCAGTGAGAGTTGCTGTTTGCAGTCAGGGCAGAATTTAAAGCGGAGACACAAAGTCAGACACTTTCTGCTCCTCATAGTGATGCTCACACAGTGTTTGTATACTTTATTACAGATTAAGTTAATTAAATGCAATATCTGTGAAATACACAGATGTTTCAGAGATGTTTCATAAAGCAAAAAACACTTTTCATGTACTGTTTAATACAGTACCATCTGTACAAGAATAAAGTTCAACATAATAAGTTCAACCTATATTATTTAAATACCAATAAAGTGCTTTTTGATACAGTAAAAGAGTTTTAACTGTTAAAACCCTTTAACTGACATCTCTACCATATGATTGAGCTTACTTTGATAGGGAATAAATATGTCAAAAGGAAGACACGTCGTTTTAGAAGCCTTTCCCCTAGAGTAACACCGAAAAACATAACCAGGCCAAAAAAAAAAAAGTAATTTCATAAAAGAGAAACTGGTCTTACTCTAAAAACTCCCGTTAATCCTGTAATTGCAAACAATTACATTAATTTATATGTATATTAAATACCAGTAAATATAATGAAACATGCACAAACATTAAACATTATATAGCCTATTTACTTCCCCTCACTCCACAACTAATTCTTTAAAATTAATGGTATTACAGAACAAGAATGAAAAATGAGTAGCTATAAAATCATATATTAAACTATACAATAAAACATTAATAAATACAAATGTAAAGTTACTTAGAGTGAAACTGAAACGGTATTGGACTCATTAGCTTCTCATTCAACAAGAATCCAAATGTTTCCATTTTTGCCATGTAACATTTGGGTGCTTAACTAATATTCATTATGTAAACAAGGCTTTGTACTTCACTCCTGTTCCAATATCTGTGTAAAAAATTATCCATCTATGTGCAAAAATGTGTGTGTGGGCGCTACACACTGATTTTAAATTAATCAGTGTAACTTTATGTTTGGTTGACTGCATTTTAGTTTGACTAATGGTTGAATGGTCAAGTTATCAACGCTGATATTTTTTGTGCGCGCGTGAGGAACAGTTGAATTTAATAAAATAAAGATTTAAAGAAAACAAATAAAATGCATAAACAGTGTCACATAATCAAAAGTAGCCTATACTTGTACAGCTTTTTTTTTCTTTGTTAATCTTTTAATTATTTAAAAGAAATAGTCCTAATTGTGTAGCCCTATTTATTTTGTTCCTTATATACTTAATTTCTGTTTTTCTCTGTTCACAGAAGCTGCAGGTGTGTGATGCGACGATGTGTGAATCCTCATAATCTGTTTTTTTTATGCTGCTATTTGCCCATATAAAGCTTGAAGTCCTGAAACAAAAGCTTTGGTTCTCAGTCAGGAAAATAATATAATGAACAAAATGCTGTCGTTATACAATTCTCCGCATAAATTCTCCAGCTTGCGTACACAAGCTGAGACCAGACTTGAGATTTGATCGTAGCCACCGTTCACGTCCATATTGATACATTCCAAGTTTTGTATAGAAACAACCGTACACCCAATTTTCTATCGTATGTTCGTTTTGTAAATGAGGCCCAATATGAATGTAAAGGTTTACATCCCATAATGATGTTCAGTTATCTTGTTTGAAGGTAATGATGACGACATCTTGTGTAGTAACTGACAAGCGATCATTGATTAATGGTCACATTCTCATTGTTTTCATCCTTTCAATGGCTCTTGATCATTAAACATTTATGAATCAAAATAACCAATTAAAGGTAGAACAAAAATTGGACTCTAAACATACAAAAACATGAAAGAATCTGCTATATAGTCACATTATCACTAAAGTATGAATTCATGTATAAGTCAAACCTCAGTATGTTGAGTTGACAGTTTGGACTCTTCAGTCCAGCACACAGTAACTTCACTCCTGAATCCTGCAGGTGATTGTTACTCAGGTCCAGCTCTCTCAGCGGGGAGTTTGATGATTGTAAAGCTGAAGCCACAATTTCACAGTGCTGAATTGTGAGATTAGAGCCTGCCAATCTGAAAAAGGGAGGGATTTGGTTAAAAAGCATGTTCATAAGATAGTGTCCCCAAATGACTACAAGACTATAAACAGTACATATGTCAAAAAGACTGCAAAGTAAACGATATTCACCTCTAAATTATACACCATTTACTTTCAAAATTACAGATTAGTGCTATCTCTTGTAATACAACAAGCCAACAAAAAAGCATAAATAAAATATTGCAAAGTGCTTGAAAAAGAAATAAAAACCTCAAACAAAACTATGACATTCAACAAAATTACACTCAATGTTTGTTGCATGTTATTGTTCAACTGATATAATGTGTCCTTGCAGTGTCATGTTTGTCAGTTCACTTCAATTACAAGTCTGAGTGACTTTATTTCTATCCTAAACCTTAAACTGTATAACAGAAAAGAATAAACTGCCGTTACACTTGACATTCTGTCCCCATCATGTCCCTGTATATTCACTCTCTGGACTTTACAGCAATTAAACTTCCTCAACGACTTATTGCCATCATTTATTAAACTTTCCCAAATATATGAGTAAATTTGGAGTACTAACATATTTATTCTGTGTACAGGAATGTTGTGGGATCTTTGGACTTCATTCTCGGGTTTGGCAGCAAAGCATTGCATAAATGCAAAAACTTATTGGTCATATGCCTAAAAAAGATCTTTCATATAGGGGCGGTTTCCCGGACAGAGATTAAGCCTAGTCCTAGACTAAAATGGCCCTTTAAACCAGATTTACAGAAATCTGCTTTCTCTGTCATGGTTTTAAATAGTCTTAGACTTAGTCTAGTCCAGAATTTAATAGGCTGATTTCCTGGAGGAAGACTAGAGCTACTTCAGGACTAAATTGAGTCTTAAATTAAACCTACCAGAAGGCAAGTTTAACTTTAGATTAACATAAGATTAACATAAGATTTTCAGTCTTTATATATCAAAATTATTGGTACTCTTGGTAGATATAAACAAAGAAGTGTGTGAAAATAAATCTGCAATGTTAATCATTTGATCTTTTATTTAATTTTTTTTTTTTTTTTTTTTTTTTTTAATCAGCCAAGTAAAATGGAAGTAAATGGAAATCATTCTAAAAGGTTTTTATTTATTTATATCTCTAATTGACCACAACTAACGGCACCTTTTTATTCAATACTTTTTGCAACCTCCTTTAGCTAATTTAACAGCTATGAGTCTGTCCTATAATGCTTGATGATTTTAGAGAACAAGAGATCAGAATCCATTCCTTCATCCAGATTCACTCCAGACCCTTTAGATTCCCAGCTCCATGATAAACTCTTTCCTCTTTAGTTTTCAAGAGGGTTTAGGTCAGGGAACTGGGACAACAATGGTAGAACCTGTATTTTGTGCTCAGTGACCCATTTTTGTGTTGATTTTGATGGTCCCTTTGGATCATTGTTCTTTTGAAAGATACAACCATGGCCCATTATAAACCTTCTGACCTCAAGACTATTTTCTGTAATTCTGCAACAGTGATACTTGGAGAGTCTTTGGCCACTCAAACTATCTTCCTCACATTGCAGTAAGACAGTATAGATTTTTTGTTCCCTCATATTTTATATTAATGTGAAAAAGGAAGTCATGGCTGAATAATTTCATGTTCCTATAGTCACCCTGGTGTTCTAAAAAATGCAGAGGAGACCGGGGAGTGTTGTAACACAGGGTTAGTTGTAACTCTGTCAGTTTAACAAATCAGAAAGGAGCTGTGGTGATGTCATCAATATCATACACGCCATTCGCATTTTTAATGTTACAGGAGAAGTGACGTGAATGTGAGCAACATTGTAGATTTTATGACCAAAACAATGATTTTCAGGACAGAAAGTAATTTTTTTTCATTAAGATTATTTTATGCCCAGCAATCATTGTGTTGTAGATACAATTATTTGACTTACATAATCTGAAGTAGCTGTTTCTCTAGTTTAATTTGATACTTTGCATGAAGTAACTTAAAACTCACATGCTAAAACAGTTTGCTATGTTATGGCTGTTTGGGGTGGGGATAGTTGTAACAGTTTATTAAAAATGTTAAAACGAAATCCTTATGATGATTCCAATGAGTCCAAATATTCAGTCACATCCTCTATTGAGGATCATGTGAGGTTTTTGTTGCACATCAAGGGATTTATGTAAAATGTGTTTCCATCATAGTTTATGGACATCTTCTTATTGGATAAAAACACTATCCGCCTCAAATGAGCACATACATTTTTTTTTTTTTTTTTTGTGCACGTTTAGAATTTATGCACATCTTGATATTTCCATCCAGCATTTTTTATGTGATATTCCAAAATTCAAATAAAAATAGGTAGATGGCAACATAGCTAGTGACTGAATACAGTACACACACACACACACACACACTCTCACACAGAAATTGTTTTTGTGCTAAATTCAAAGTCCTAAAATGAATAAAGTATACTGTATTTGTCACTTTAAATGGTTCACTTTATTAAAAAAAAACAAAACAAAAAAAAATCTTTGTTCTTCAATCAAGTTTTTGCATAATTTGGAAGTGTGGGTCTTATTTCAGCAAATTACTTCACACAGTCACATCTATCTCCAGCCTATACAACTCACACCAGTAGTGGGGTAGGTTGTAACAACGGAACTCTTTTCGAAAATCTGTGATTATGCAGTACACGTCCAAGTTAGTTTATTTGTAGTAGACAAATGTGGCTACCATATATCAAAGTTTGAGAGATCTAGCACAAACCACCGCTGAGTTACTGATGCTCAAACAAAAAGTGTTACTTTCATCCCTGTTCTCCCCTATACTGTATATGAATAGGAATATACAGTGCCCTTCACTAATATTGGCACCCTTTGTAAATATGAGCAAAGGCGGCTGTGAAAATAAATTTAGATTGTTAATTCTTTTGATCTTTCATTCAAAAAATTCACAAAATTCTAACCTTTCAATGAAGTAAAACAATTGAAAGTTGGGGAGATAATCTCATGATAAAATAATGTTTTTCACTAATGCATGTTGGCCACAATTATTGGCACCCTTAGAAATTCTTATGAGCAAAATATCTCTGAAGTATATTCCCATTCATATTTACATTTTAGCACACCTTTTCCTTAATCGTTCATCACAAGGAGTAAAACCAAAGAACATAGTTCTGATGTGCAGAACAAGATTGTTGAGCTTCACAAAACAGAAAATGGCTGTAAGAAAAGAGTTAAAGCATTGAAAATCCATCATCTCCATTTCCACCATCAGGGCAATAATTAAGAAGTTCAGATCAACTAAAGATGTTACAAATCTGCCTAGAAGAGGACGTGTGTCTATATCGTCATAATGGATAGTGAGGAGGAGACTTTGAGTGGCCAAAGACTCTCCAAAGATCACAGCTGGAGAATTGCAGAGATCAGTTGAGTCTTGGGCTCAGAGAGCCTAAAAAATATATCAAACAGCCCCTACATCACTACATGTTGTTCGAGAGGGTTTCAAGAAAAATCCTCCTTGCTCATCCATAAACAAACTCCAGCATATTCAGTTATCACACACGACTGGAACTTGAAATGGCACTGGCTTCTATGGTCAGATGAAACTAAGAAACAAGATTTTCGGCAGCAAACCCACCAGATGGGTTTGGTGCAAACTGGGATAAAAAGTACCCCATGTCCACGTTCAAATATATCTCTGGATCGTTAATGTTGTGGGCCTGTTTTTCTGCCGGAGGTCCTGGACATCTTGTTCAGATGCATGGCATCATGGATTCTATCAAATACCAACAGATAACAAATCTAAACCTGACTGCCTCTATTAGAAATCTTATAATGGGTCATGGTTGGATCTTCCATCAGGACAATAATCCAAAACAAACATCAAAATCAACACAAAAAAGGGTCACTGAGCACAAAATGAAGCTTCTGCCATGGCCATCCCAGTCCTCTAACCTGACCCCAATAGAAAATGAGTGGGGTGAACTGAAGAGAAGAAGCACCAGCATGGAGCTGTGAATCTGAAGGATCTGGAGAGATTCTGTATGAGGGTCTCTGATCTCCAAGGTGTTCTCCAAACTCTTCAAGTGGTATAGGAGAAAACTCAGAGCTGTTATCTTGGGAAAAGGACATTGCAACAATTGGGTGCCAATAACTGTGGTCAACATGAACTAGAGAAAAATATTTATTTCATAATGAGATTTTCCCCCCACATTCGATTGTTTTACTTCAGTGAAAGGTTAGAATTTTGTGAATTTTTTGAATGAAAGATCAAAAGAATAAACAATGCACTTTTATTTTCACAGCCGCCTTAGCTCATATTTACCAAGGGTGCCAATATTAGTGGAGGGCACTGTAGATCTGCAGAAATTTCACTCATAACAATATACAGGAATACAAATAATTGTGGCCAATGTGTATTAGAGAAAATATATGTATTTTCATAATGTGATTTTCTTAATTTTTTTTTGTGAAAGATCAGAAGGATAAACAATACAGATTTATTTTCCCAATCCTTGTTAATAATATTTTTAGGGTGCCAATATAATTCTGACCATGATACCCAGTCCCACCTGATGAAAGAGTGTTGCATATGGTCATCTCAGCAGCGAGTCATGTGAGCAGCATTATGCCGTCAAGGTGCAATACAGTGATGATACACAACTACTGTGCAAACATACACTCTTGTTACCTGTAATTATTGTGTAAGTGCAACATCTGCAGGCTGTAATTTAAAGTGAAGCCCTTGTTACCCTCTTGTTACCTGTAGTTACTGTGTAAGTGTAACAGTAAACAATTTTAGTTATGCTGCAATAGATATGTTTCAAAGTTATTAACAATGAACTGTATTACATTGTTAAATGCAAGGTCCAAAGACCTTAAGTTAACAAAATGTTAACAGAACTTTTCTAAGAACAGAATGCAGAAAAAAAAAAAAATACAGCCATTTATACAAAGTACAAAGAACAGTAAAAGCAAACAAACAAACAAACAAAAAAATTATGTTCTAAATTTATTTTTAATAGGCATACTGTCAATTATTAATTTCAGCTGTGGGCAGAAGACAACGAATTTCTGAAGATCTTTTGCATATACTTGCAAAGTTCTCCCTGCAGTATATGAGGGAGAAGAAAAGTCGTCCCACTCTGATAAAGCAATAAATAATAAAATAACAAAGGACTACAAAACTTACAGAGGTAACTGGAAAATAACAAACAAGAACTTAATAGAACAAAACTAAATGGAGAACATGCACTCCACTCTGATGGGCTAAAACATGTTTACACTGTAGCTAAAGAAAAAAAATAAATAAATAAAACATTGTTACTATAGGTAATCAATGGGTACCGCAAAACAGCCATGGTTGTGTTGCAAAAACTGTGGTTGAAACCTTTTCAGCCCTGTTGCACAGTTTGCATTTTTACAGAATCAGACATACCTGAAGTTGAAAGAGTGCCCTACACACAAACATTGGATGCATTAAATTGATAAAATAGTCTCTATGTACAGAAAACCCTTTAACTTAAATTTTAACACATATTGTATTTGTTCATAATTTTACAACAAACATAAATGGAAAAAAAAAATCCTGATAAGTTACTCACCCTTATGTCATCCAAGATGTTCATGTCTTTCTTTCTTCAGTCGCAAAGAAATTATTACATTTTTTTTTAGGAAAACCAGGATTTTTCTTCATACAGTGGACTTTCATGGTGGCCAGCGAATTGAAGGTTAAAAACACAGTTTCATTGAAGCTTCAAAGGGCTCTACACGATGCCAGCCGAGGAATAAGGACTGATGAAAGAAAGACATGAACACCTTGGATGAAGACGGGGTGAGTTTAAATTAAAGTACGCCTAACTCTGTGAAAATGCAAAATGTACAACAGGGCTGAAGAGGTTTTGCAGAACAACCATGGCTGTTTTGTGGTACCCATCGTTTAACTATAATAACAATGTTTTTTTTTTTTTTTTTAACTACGATATAAACATGTTTAATTTTCATAAGGTATAGGGTATACCCAGGAGTTAAGGTAAGTTTGAGTCAATCAGAGTGGAGTTTAGTGACACCTACTGGACACAGATTCCTCACAAAAGTCTTTATTTTTATATTTGGTTAAATATAAGCTTTGTGCAGTACTTCTTAACATTATGTTTTTTTTTTTTTTGCAATGTTTTTTTTTCTCTGATTGTGATCACAGCTGAAAATTGCATCAGAGGGGGGCGACTTTTCTTCTCCCTCATATACTGCAGGGACAACTTTGCAAGTATATGCAAAAGATCTCCAGAAATTTGTTGACTCTTGCACACAGCTGAAAAGAATAACTGATAGCATGCCTATTAAAAATAAATTTAGAACACAATTTGTGGTTTGTTTGTTTTTACTGTTTTTTTTTTTGTACTTTGCATTTGTTTTTTTCTGCATTCTGTTCTTAGAAAAGTTCTGTTAAAATTTTGTTAAATAATAAAAATATTTCATTGTTAACTTAAGGTCTTTGAACCTTGCATTTGACTATGTAATACAGTTCATTGTTAATAACCTTGAAACATATCTATTGCAGCATAACTAAAATTGTTTACTGTTACACTTACACAGTAACTACAGGAAACAAGAGAGTAAAAAGGGATCACTTTAAATTACAACCCGCGGATGTTACACTTACACAGCAACTACATATAACAAGAGTGTATTTTTGCACATAGTTGTGTATTATGATGTTATATTTATGTTATATCCTGGGAGCAGCTGGAAACAGGTAATGTATAGTTTTTCACTGTATTGCACCTCGACGGCACAATGCTGCTCACGTGACTCGCTGCTGAGATGACCATATGCAACACTCTTTCATCAGGTACATTTTCATATGGAAATTTCTAAACCAAATCATATCAGAAACCCATTACATAATTTCCCCATACTTTCAGCTATCTGTATCTATGTCATGTAAGATATATGTTCTAATAATACAATAAGTACCCAGTACGTAATGTTAAAAAAAATATATTGCATCATATTTTTTTGTGTTATTACAATAAGGCAACTTGTTCTAAATCATACTGTTGTTTCCTAACATAGTAGATAAATACTTCTTAAGTTATGAAAATTTCGGTCTGTGTGTCATACATACCATGTAATTTCAGAATAGGTGCCCTTTAGTTATGAAATACTTACAGTATAAATGCTTTATAATTTTGCAGGTTATTACCCCCTTATTCCCCAAACGTTGCGTATTGTTCCCTTATACCTATGAGTAGGTACTGTGGAGGTACTCTATAGTTACAAATAGGTACAGTGTAAATTCAGTTTAATTACGCGGTACATTGCGGGCTGTAATCTAAAGCGTTACCACAAGTTTACCAAATGAGCCAGACTTACTTTAGTTATTCTGACTTATTATCACTTGATTTGGCTCAAAATAAGTCAGACTAACTGAAATAAACCAGGCTTATTTGGTAAACTTGTTTTATGAAACACCCCCCAGGAGTTAGTCATCTGGACATAATCTATATTCCAGAAAGCCATTTTTAAACCATCTACTCCTGTTAATTTCACATTTAACTAATTGTTAACTAATTACTTTTTTTATTATATGAAATTCCTAAATTTGATGACTGAGGCCCATTATGACATCCCAGTGTTTGTTTATACAGAACTTCTACTATTGTGGAAAACATCTTATTAGCCGAGTATTATCATTATAAATATTTTTTTTACAGGAATGCATTGGGTTTTGCTGGTCTGTTGACCTTTTCACCATTTTGGCTGATTGCAAGTGTCGATACCAATATAGTGTTGTTTGTTTGTTTGTTTGTTTATTTATTATTTTTAACAAATGTACTGTTATTGTAATAACCTTACTTTTTCCCAATAAAGACAGGAAAATAATAATAATAATAAACCTTTACAAATATACAGTTTTTTTTTTTTTTACCACCACCTTTGATCTCAAAGGTGTTGATCCAGTATAAGAAATGAAAACTCTCCATCTTGACTGCATTGTTTTTACTCAGGACTTTGTATTGCCAATCGGGAATTGATTGGATTGTTGTGGTTTGCTGATTGCTTCGATCATTTCATGAGTGACTTGAAATGTTTGCTGGGTGCAGCCCTAACACTATATATATATAGTGTTAGGCTGACTTATATAGTGTTAGGGCTGCATGATTATGACAAAATCATTATTGTGGATTATTACCTTGAAATGATTAATTACGATTATCGCAAATTACATTGAATGATGTTTTTAATAGCTTTATACCACTGTTTGAAACACTGCATGCTACATTTTTATATATAGTTTCTTCTTTAAAGGGGTCACATAATTCAATTTCACCTTTTTAACTTTTGTTAGTGTGTAATGTAGCTGTATGAGCATAAACAACATCTGCAAAGTCACGAAGCTCAAAGTTCAATGCAAATGGAGAAATTGTCTTTTAAAGAATTAGCATTGCATCACCTACAGAGAACGGCTGATAAGGGACTACAACAAACTAATTACGGGTTAATGACATCATACACCCAGATAACCCCGCCCCCGGGAACATGCAACGAAGGGTCCTTAAATGCTGCGCTGCTTTGGAGAAGAGGAAGACGACTAGGGGTGCACGTAAAAATCTATTCATATGCTGTATGAATCACAATTCTGTCTTCTACCCATTCTAATGGATTCACAAGTTTCAAAATCAATGTTCTAAAGCAGCAGTTCTCAATCCTGTTCCTCTCATCCCCTGCTCTGCACACGCTCTGCTCTGCATCTCTCTCTCTCAGATCAGCTCAGCTGCTCCAACAATGAACTATTCCACTTATACACTTATTTTCACAAAGCTATGACAAGCATTAAACATGGATGTGTATGCGGTTGGTGTTCTGTATTAAAGCTTTAATCATGATAAATCCATATCTTAAAAGCTAGCATAAGCAATAGCTTAATAACAATGTATCTAAAAGTATGAGGCAACAACAAACAAAACATAGGCCTACCATTAAGAGCTGTGCTTGCACAAGTTCTGCACGATCCTCTTCACTAATATCCTCTGTGTCTCATTCGGTCTCAAACTGATAAACAATATAGACGAGAAGGGTGTTCCTGCACAACCGGAGGCTGCAGTTTCAGGACCGCATTTCTAGGACTCTATAGTTTTTTGGTATTATTTTACTTTATTTATTGTATATATGTATGTATTAGCGTTTCATACTATTTTCATTAGCCGCGGCACTGCGATTCACGTCTGATGTGTGACACACATAAAGTGCAGTAAACGGTACAGAATTGTGCTACAAAATAGTGTGTTTATTTGTACATTAATAAATGTAAGATCATTTGAATACAAATGCTAGTTTATAACATTCAGCAGAACAATGAACTGTTTTGCACAGCTAAATAGGCTAAATGGAGATTGCTGACACCGCCTCGAACACAAGTTCACACCAGCTCTTACATTAAAAAAAGATAAAAAATAAATAGTTTTTGTTTTATGCTTGAATCAGGTCTCCTCTAGATGGTGCTGTTACAAAAAACAGGGTCCTAGAAATACGGTCCTGAAACTGCAGCCTCCGGTTGTGCAGGAACCTACTCTTGATATCCACCTTATTTTTCCCGTAAGAGTGGGTGCAGCCATTTGTAAATTTGTTGTGTCTGGTTTCCGGTCTCATCCACTTCCAGCTATTTTTAGCTGCACAAAAAGCTTGTTTTGCTGCTCGATATTGAAAACTGGTGTTTACTGCACTTCGATATTCTTCTCGTTATTTCCCTATGGCGGATTATGAACCGGACGTCTAACATATTACCAGAAAACAGCTTACTTTAACCGGAGCACATGCGGCTGAGGGGCGGGACGTTTAGACGCGCACTAGAGGTAGTTTAGCCAATCACAACACACTCGGCCAGCTAACCAATCAGAGCCCATTGCGAACTTTTGAGGGAACAGGAAATCGACCGGCTGTTTTTATGCTAGTTGAAAAGCAGTGTAAAATAAAGATAAGATATTTGAAAAATAATGTGATTTTTAAAAAACAAAGCACGAAGACATAAACACAATCAAGCCTTCGAAAAGATCCATTAGATCACCCATTTAAATATAAAAAATTAGGTAAAAAATGTTTAATTAAAACAACTGTAAATGTTTTGGAATGAACCGCACAGGTTTTAATTGTCTAATAAAAGAGCCAATCAGGTGAAAGAGCCGAAATGAGCTGAAATCACAGAATAAGAGGAAGTGGTGAGAGAGGAAGCAGCAGTGATGTGTTGAGTTGTGAGAGTGCAGACAACAAGTGACGCCGTTACCAGGACGAGTCAAGGGCAAACTGAAATCAAAGACATGCGGGTTTGTGCTCAACTAAGTAGTTTCTTTTTTTGTTTGTTTGTTTGTTTGTTTTATAATTGCAATTGTAATCACGATTAGAAATTCGATTCAGCCCTAAGTCGTGTGTTTATTTTCTTAATATTTGATCAGTTACAGCATTTCTATCTTTTTTTTTATTCAGCTACAGCGATCGCTAGATGCCTTTGTCCATATTAAGGATTTTCTGGAACATCTATGAAACAGACAGAATCTTAAAAAATATATAAATAATAAATTTTTGACCAGGAAGGGATAATGTTTATGATTAAAGATTATGAGGTCACATGAATAAAAAGAAATAATTATATTAATGGTGACTAAGAATATTGAGTCAATCAAAACAGGAGCATACTGTGGCTATTTTAACCTGTCAAAACGAAACCAACGAACAATGAACAAAGGCACATCACCAAAGATACATCACAGCTGATGTGCCAATAATAGTGCGCATCCCTAGTTTTTAATGTTTTCTTAAAAGACATAATTTATATTTTATGCTTATGAACACAAGACCAAATAATACTCTTCACCTCCATCAACCATCAAAATGTAACAAATGTATGTTCATATTTTCACACTTACAGAGCTTTTCTGCAGTTCCTCACAGCAGGTAACAGTCTCCATCGACACTGTGTTGTGTTGAAGTTGTACTTGTTAAGGTCAAGCTCATCCAGCACCTCCTCTGACATCAGGATCATGTTTGCCAAAGTTGAACATTGTGTAAGAGAAAGACTTTTTTCTTTTGATTTAGAGTTTAAAAATGCCTGCATTTCTTCAACAACAGAGTTATCCTTCATCTCAATCAAGCAGTGAGACAGATTTATCCATCTGTCAGGACTGACATCGTTTTGTTGATCTTTTTTGAGGTTTTGGATTATTTTATTGATGCTCTCTGGGTTGTTCTCTGTGTGTATCAGTACATCCTGTAAGAGTCTCTGATTGGACTCCAGTGAGATGCCATGAAGAAATCGAAGGAAAAGATCCAGGTGTCCATTTTTACTGCTCAAGGCTTTATTCACTGCTCCCTTCAGAAACTCATCCAGAGGAACATTTTTACGAGTTCTGGACATTCCAGTCAGGAACATTTTCAAAACCTTACTGTTCTTGTGTAAATAGCAGTAAAACACATACAGTGCTGCAAAAAACTCCTGAAAACTCAGATGTACAAAGCTGTAAACCTTCCTGTGATTAATCACAGATTCCTCCCTAAAGATCTCAGTGCAAATCCCAGAATACACTGAGGCGTCAGTGACATCAATGCCGCTCTCTTTCAGGTCCTCCTCATAAAAGATTACATTGCCCTTCATCAGCTGATTGAAAGCTACTTCAGCAAGTTTCACAATCACTTCTCTGTTGGACTGCAGGAGTTTCTCTGGATCTCTCTCTTCATATTTCTGGTTCCTCATATTTGTTTGAATGAGCAGGAAGTAGATGTACATTTCAGTCAGAGTTTGAGGGATTTCTGCACTGAGATCTTGTTTCAGGAGGTTTTGAAGCACAGTGGCTGAGATCCAGCAGAAGACGGGTATGTGACACATGATGTGGAGGCTTCTTGCTCTTCTGATGTGTGAGATGATTCTGCTGGCTTGATGCTCATCACTGATTCTCTTCCTGAAATATTCCTCCTTCTGAGGGTCATTGAATCCCTGAATTTCTGTCACACGGTTGATGTATTTAGAGGGGATCTGACTGGCTGCTGCTGGTCTGGTGGTGATCCAGATGAGAGCAGAGGGAAGCAGATCTCCTTTCATGAGGTTTGACATCAACACACCCACTGATGAAATCTCAGTCACATCAGAAACTTTCTGACTGTCTGAAAACATCAGTGAAATTCTGTTTTCATCCAGACCATCAAAGATGAACACAACTTTACATTCATCATAAATCTTTGAGTCCAGATCTTGAAGTTCAGGATGAAAATCAAGCAGAAGTCTGTGAAGACTGTACTGATGATCTTTAATCAAGTTCAGCTCTCGAAATGGAAGCACAAACATGAAATCTACATCCTGATTGACTTTTCCTTCGGCCCAGTCCAGAATGAACTTCTGCACAGAGACGGTTTTTCCAATTCCAGCGATGCCTTTAGTAAGAACAGTCTTTATTTTGGTCTTTATTTTGTCTTTCTTCTCTCTTCTCTTCTCTCTCACCTTCTCTTTTCTCTTCTCTCTTGTCTTCTCCTCATATCCTGGTTCAGATAAAGGATTAAAGATGTCACTGCAGTTGATTGGAGTGTCTTGGAGAGTCTTGTAACTTTTCTCCATCTGTAGCACCTCATGTTCTTCATTCACTCCTTCACTCTCTCCCTCTATGATGTACAGCTGTGTGTAAATCCTGTTCAGGAGGGTTTGATTCTCTTGTAGTTTGATTCCCTCAAATAAGCTCTCATACTTGCTCTTCATGCTGGTTTTGTGCTGGTCTTTGACTCTCTGGAGATCATCATGCCCTGGTTGGTGAGAATTGAGCTGCAGATCTTCTGTGTCATGATGACTGATGTGACAGCGACAGTGTGAGGACTTGCATTTCTGACAGGACACACATCTGATCTGGTCAGCTCTCCCACCACTGAAAATACATTTAAAAACACTGAAGCAGAGTTAAAGTTAATGAGATAATTAAGTGATCAATTAAATTGAGAATCAGATGTCGATGTTTTAGTGGTTAAAATGATGCCACAATCATGGAGATCAGCATTTGCTTTAGTTGGACTCTTCACCCTCGACTTTCTGGGCAAGATCTCTTTTTTTAGCAAACTGTATAGAGCGGTCAATGCTTTCCATTAAGCACATAACAGCTGCTTTTATATGATGATACATTTATCATGAGCTGATTTGAATACATCTGAACTAATTTTTTCCCAATTTATGCATTTAGATTTTGCATACACAACCCTGTGAAACTACAGCAGGCAAAAAAAAAACAAAAAAAACAAAAAAAAAAAACCCTCCACTCTTGAGGATCGTATGATAAGTGTTCATGTGTAAAAACCAGAGCTGATGCAGCTCTTTATTTTCAACACTAAAGTATTGTGGTGATGTTTGTTTAATAGGATCTTTTCTGTAATATGTCAGTCAATAATCCAAAGAGAAAAAAACACTTCATGACCTTCACACAAATGAGCTGCAAGCTGTAAAACAATCTGCAACTTCAAACATTTGAGTCAGCAATACACAAATGTTTGTTGTGAAACAATATTGCAACTGCTTACAAGTATTTGAAATTACTAAAAATGGTCAAGAGACGAACTAAAGCAAACCTTTACCACAATTATTATTTTTTTTTTAATTATTAAAAAATATTTAATTAATCATTAACCAATAAACCATCAACTTCTAAACCTCTGTTAATTCTCAATTAGTGCTTCTGTAGACATACATTAAAGTCCATATTGTAGGTTAAAAATGTTTTCCAAATAAACATATATCCTTGTATGAAAATACCATATGAATCGTTTATGCAGGATTTTAAAATGTTTTACAAGACACAAGGGCACAAATTTAGAAGAAAAAGTGGCGATTTCCTTGACAGTTCTCAAAAAGCGATTTTTTTTAACATCGTGTCATATGACGTCATGAGAGGGAGTCGTTTGTCGCGGTCTATAGACCAATTTCGAGTAGACGTCACAGTGATGTCACTTGCAGCTGCGTGCGCATAGTGGTTGCAGAAAAACACTGGTAGTAAGTGGATGTAAACGGGAAAACTCCATAGAATAAGAGAAAAAAAAATATTTTTGTGCCTTTTGATGTCAAAATCGGAATGCAAATAATTTTTATACAATACTGTAGTCAAAAACGCCATTTGAAGCTAATCGCAGACGTTTAAACAGACATACTATGGATGAAAACTGCTATGATTACTCTACTTTTAAAGCATAAATTTGATTTAAACAATAGGTCTACATAATATTCACATATGCTGTTCATATGGGATGTACTGTATTAGCCCTACCGTTACAGCATGAAATATTATTTAAACCTATTACTATAACCTTTTACCGAATTTTTTTTATTTTATCTCACAATTCTGACTTTTTTTTCCTCACAAATGCAAGTTTATATCTACTAACTCGAACTTTATAACTCGATTTAACAAAACTAATGAGTGAAAAAGCCAGAAGTGCGGGATATAAACCGAGGGGAAAAGAGAGAATGACGAGTTGTTTTTCCTCTTGATTTGTATCGCATCCCGATTCTGCTTGTTAACGCATCCCGAGTGTTTACAAACAGATAATTGGTCTATTGGTTTTCACTAGGAGCGGTCTTGAGTCAGTCTGTTTTCTGTAGCTATTTCTTTTTTTCAATAGATTATCATCATGTTAAATTATTGTGTTTTTGGAGGTTGCCCAAACTCCAACCTGTCAGGACATCGAGTCCATGGGTTTGCTAACAAGGAAAAGGACGGCGCTATCTTCCGTGTCTGCGTGCGTTTGTGCAGGTGAAGAGACGGGCCTTTACTAACCCACGTAGGAGGAGACGTTCTCGCAACCTTGCGCAACGTTCCCTAAAAGTTCTCTAAAGGTGACGAATGTCCCTAACCTTTACAGACCATTGGAGACGTTCCTAAAACGTCCTCTTTTGGTTAAGAAAGTGCTGGTACTCAATGTTCGTTATACGACTTTAGGGGGACGTTCCATTTTGGTTATTTTTTGGTCACATAAGAACGTTACAAAGATGACATTTGGGACATTAACAGAACGTTCTCACATGTTCCTCTTTTAGTCTTATAATAACGTTCACAGTACGACTTTAGGAGGACGTTCTATATTGGTTATTCTGTGGTCATATAACAACGTTACAAAGAGGACATCTAGGACGTTCACACATTGAAAAAATGTTTCCATTTATCCAATGAAAAAAAATTTGATTGAAAAAAATGTTTTCATTCATCCAATTAAAAAAATAATAAATTGATTGAAAAAATGTTTTCATTCATCCAATTAAAAAAAATTAGGGTAATGGTTCACATCTATATTTTATAACTTGAGCCAATGAAAAATAAATAAATTTCACTAAACAAAATTTCTATGAAAATTATTTTATAAAACCTGGCACGATAGTATATTTTTCTTGTCAATTAATTTAAATTCTAGTTTTGATCTAAGCAAAAAGATATAGATTTAATCAAAACAAAAATTCCCATTTAAGAAATAATTTATTAAAACAATTTATAATTACTACAACTGACTTCCAGTCAAATCAACTGAAATAAAAGATTAAATCTCTCAAGATCTCAGCAGAGGAGGATTAAACAACTCCACAAACAGCATCAGCAGCTTCACCCATTACTAACCAGTTTGACTTAATTTCTGTCATATGTGTAAAAAAGTTTTTATTGAGAACAGAGATTTAGATGTTGAATGGTTTGTTTGAAGTCACCATTAATGTGGTCAGTGTGTGCTTTAGTTGGGCTCTTGACCCTTGACTTTTTAATATCAGCTTTTCTCTGATTGTTGTAACTCTGTGATTGCAAAAGACATTTGTTGTTGTAAAAAAACCAAAACAAAACTTATTTGATTGTAAAAATGACTTTATATTGTTGACAAAAGTAATACTTTAATTTGTACATCTGTTCTGTTGAACCACACACATTCATCAAGAATCAGCACATGAAGCCCAATGATGGTGACAATAAACAAAAGGCTTCATTCTGCAGTGCATTCTGGGAACTCCAATCAAAACTCAATAATGGGTCCCAGAATGCATTGCAACATGAATAAATTATGCACCTGAATTGTCTTAGTATTTTCTTTTATTTTTACTATTTGCTTTAATTTTTGCTATTTGTGTTGCAACTTATTAGTAGCTTGCTTTGTGATGTTCAAAGATCTGTTTATCTGAATATTTTGTTGATTGTGACCATTGTTGAGATTCTTACGCCGATTCTTCATGTCTCTGTGTGCCACAACTCAATCTTTTTCATGCAAAAAACAAAACACCGATGAACTACTATAATAAACAATGCAATGAGTCAAGCCACTATACAAAGATTTTGCCAGCATCAAGACACCAACATTACCAGACTGCATTTTATTTATTTCAACACAGAACTGCAGCAGCAAAAAAAAAAAAAAAAAACACCATGGTGTTATACTGTCAACAACCAAGTGACCAACTAAAGCAAACACTATTCACCAAAATGGTAACCTTCAAATGGCATTCACTAAAACTGTGAAAATAAACCTCTGTTAATTCTCAGTAAGAACTTCCGCATGACAAATAAAGTCAAACTGTTTGTGGAGTTGTTTAATCCTCCTTTGCTGAGATCTTAAGAAATTTAATGTCTTTTATTTCAGTTGATTTCGTCTGTGACTGGATGTCAGTTGCAGTAATTCTAAATAATTTATAATCTTATTTCTTAAATGGGAAATTTTGTTTTGATTTAATCTATATCTTTTTATTTAGATCAAAACTAGAATTTAAATTAATTGACTTTCTTCAACAAGAAAAATATACTTTCATGCCAGGTTTAATAAAACAGTTTTCATAGAAATATTGTTTAGTGCAAATTATTTATTTTTCATTGGCTCAAGTTATAAAATATAGATCCGAACCATTAACGTCCTGGATGTTCTGTGAATGTCCTCCAAATAACGTCCCCCAAACCTTTAAAGAACTCCACATCGTGACCGTCTCAGAACGTTATGGGGACTTCCTTGACACCAGAGGGGACGTTCTGAGGACGTTCTGGGAACGTAAAATTTCCAGCGGGGTGAACCCCAACCGTTGAGCAATTGCTTCATCACTTTTAAAATCAAGTCCTACAAACTTGAAGGAACTAAAGTTTCCTCCAAGAGCCAAAACAAAGACTGTGGGTCTTCTGTTTGTTTAAAAACAAAGAGACTCCAAACCTTGAAAATGTTCCTGTAAAAAACTGGCAATCCAGAAGTATTCAGTTTTGAAGAGTCCAACAGAAAAAGAGTTTTGTCCAGCCCCAGATTCTCAAGCTTGTGTAAAATCACATATGCAACAGCACACCATTTAAAATCAAGTGAACCAACTAGTAGTCTTTGAATACGCTGCAACCGAAAGGCTGCTATCCTGCTTTGCAAATGTATTAAGCCTTGTCCACCCTCTTCTTTGGGCAAGAATAACACACTTTGCGGGACCCAATGCAGTTTATCCCAGAAGAAATCTACCAAAGTAGCCTGAATTTTAGATAACAAGTAAGAGGGAGGATCAACACATGCAAACTTGTGCCATAAAGAAGATGCGACTAAATTATTAACTATTAAAATGCGCCCTCTATTCAACATCTTTGGACACAGACATTTCCATTTTTCCAAGCGACCTTTAATTTTCTCAAGGACCCCTTGCCAATTTTTTTGCACTGTTAAATCATGACCCAAAAACACACCTAAATATTTAAAACCTGATGTTCTCCAAACTAAGCCCTCTGGAAGGTCCGGTTTGCCTACCATCCATTTACCCAATAATAATGCTTCGCTTTTCCTCCAGTTTACGCTTGCAGAAGATAAACCTTTAAAGGCCGAAAGTAGTTTTACTAAAACCTGTATATCACTTTGCCTACTAATCATAACTACCACATCATCAGCATAAGCTGACAATATGAGATTGTTTTTGCAATTTGGCAAACGAATACCGTGCAACTTAGCTCTTATTTGATTTAAAAGAGGTTCAATCGCTAAAGAATAGAGCATGCCAGATAGTGAACACCCCTGCCTAACACCTCGATAAACTCCAAAAGGAGCACATAAACCACCATTGATCTTAAGAATACTCTCAACGCCACTATAGAGAACTTTGATATAGTCAATAAACTTTTCACAAAAACCGAAAGACTCTAAAACCTTCCAAAGATAACAGTGTTCCACACGGTCAAAAGCTTTCTCCTGATCCAATGAAATAATACCGCAATCCAGATTAAGCATCTTGAAGACCTCAAAAATATCACGAACTAAAGAAACATTGTCAAATATCGACCTACCGGGAACACAGTAGGTCTGATCAGGATGGATGACACAATTCATGACCCCCGCTAACCGATTAGCCAAAACTGGAGAGCAGCTTGTCAGTACAGAGCAGTGATACAGGTCGCCAAAACACTTGATGTCAGTAAGATCACCTTTCTTCACTGTAAAAAAAAAAATGTTGCCAATACTGAAAAAATCAAGGCAACACATTGCATTCACATTTTTATGTTTTCCCAACGATTGGTGTCAAATCCAGGTGCCATGAGTAAAAGTCCTCCCCAGTATTTTGTTCCAATCACCTGGATTTGCTAATTAGCACAGTTTTTCAGCCAGGAGGTCCGAGATTGGACCAAGTCGTTCCTTTTAAGTCTCAAGCAAGTCTCAAGTAAAATCCCAAGCCCCTAAAGAGTTAAAGTTGATGAGATAACTGAATGATGATTGTGTTAGTGATGAACATCTGCTGTTATTACAGAGGATCAGATGTTGATGTTTTATTGGTTAAAATGATGCCACCATTGTGGAGATCAGTATTTGCTTTAGTTGAGCTCTTCACCATTGACTCGTGGGTTAGAGCTATCTCTGTTATAATGCGTATGGTCTTGTAAAGCAGTGAGATCAGAGCTGTATGGTGAGCAGCTAAGCGGTGCTAGGTGATCATCGTAAGCATACCTGAACACCCCCAAAATAATTTTCTTTTGTAAGGTAAGGTTTTGCATTATCAAATCTGCAAAACTACAGCATAGTGATCTTCAATAAGTCACAGTGAATTCATTTAAAACCTGTATAATGCATATAAACATCTGTAGTATTTAGACGCACAGACATCAAGAACCAGCATATGAATCTCAACAATGGTGACAATCAACAAAACGCTTCATGCTGCAATGCATGCTGGGTAACAGCATAGTAATGCACTGCAGTATGAAGAATTATTGTCACCACTGTTGAGGAGCGTATGATAAGTGTTCATGTCTGAAAGCCTGAGCTGTCGTAGTTTTTTCTTCCAATATTGAAGCGTTACAGTGACATTCGTTTAATAGGATTTTTTTGTTGCAGTTCTACAATCGCTAAATGTCATTCAGCAAGAGAGTATTTCATGTTGCTGATCTAAATTAGTTGTATATTGTGCGAGCGTGAGCTAATCTGCTGCTGCAAGCTTGTGACTCAGCAATGCACAAATGCTCGCTGTAAAACAGCAGAGATTACTCCAAGAGTCAAGAGACAAACTAAAAACCACACTTGACCGCAATGATGGTGGCACTGTGTTTTTTTTCTTTCTCTTCTTTTCTTGGCCAATAAAACATCAACATCTAAACCTCTTAGAATTCTCAATAAGAGATTCTACAGACATGAAATAAAGTCATTCTGGTTAGTAATGAGTGAAGCTGGTGATGCTATTTGTGGAGATGTTTAATCAGATTTGAGAGATGAAAGTCAGAGATGAGTCAGTTGTAGTTCTTGTGTTTCTCTTTTCTTCAACGATGCTGCTTGTTAACAGCAGATGTTCATCACTAACACAATCATCATTCAGTTATCTCATCAACTTTAACTCTTTAGGGGCTTGGGATTTTACTTGAGACTTGCTTGAGACTTAAAAGGAACGACTTGGTCCAATCTCGGACCTCCTGGCTGAAAAACTGTGCTAATTAGCAAATCCAGGTGATTGGAACAAAATACTGGGGAGGACTTTTACTCATGGCACCTGGATTTGACACCAATCATTGGGAAAACATAAAAATCTGAATGCAATGTGTTGCCTTGATTTTTTCAGTATTGGCAACATTTTTTTTTTTACAGTGTTGGGCAAGAGGGTTAAAACTGCTCTGCGGCAGCTCAGAGGCAGCTGGCCTTCAGCCAAGCTTTCATTCAAAACCTCTAGCAGATCCTCCTTCAATTCAGCCCAGAGTGACTTATACAAATCAACGGGCAGACCATCGATTCCCGGGGCCTTACCAGACTCCATTTCTTGGAGGGCCTTATACAACTCCCCTTCACTCAAAGCACCTGAGATTTCAGCGTTTGCCTTCTCTGGTACCTGAGGAAGATCTCTAAAAAAAATCACTTCCACTCTCGTATCCTGCTCCAAGTTCATTTTTATACAAATTCTCATAGAAAGAAGCTGCTCTCTTACGGATTTCTGCAGGATCTGTCAAGAATCTACCAGATTCAGAGCGCAAGGCATGAATGGCCCTGCTCTGGCCATTCTTCCTCTCCAAGCTGAAGAAAAATCTGGAAGGCGCATCCATCTGGTTCACACTTTGGAAGCGTGATCTGACCAGAGCCCCCTGCGTTTTAAAACCCAGCAGATCAGCCAACTGTGTCTTCTTATTTATCAAAGAGTCAAAATAGCTTTGGACACCAGTTGACTCAGCCAAATCTTGAAGTTTTAGAATATCGGCCTCCAAGGTGTTCATAACTAAAGTAGTCTCTTTAGTGACGTTTTGAGTATATTGTATATAAAATTACTTCATCTGAACTTTCCCAAAATCCCACCATTGTCGTAAAGAAATAAAAGATCCCTTTGTTATTTTAAATTCACCCCAAAACACTTTAAACATGTCTTTAAAATACTTGTCATTTAATAAGTTTACATTTAGTTGCCAGTATGCACTCTTTGGTTTGACAGAATTTACAAACACAAAACACTGTACCATACTGTGATCAGAAAAATCAACGGTGATTAAACATCTTCTAACAATATTGCAATGGTGCTTATAAACATAAAACCGATCCAACCTAGCCAGGGAGATAAAGTCACAAACATGAGTCCAGGTATACTGCTTTTGTGTACCATTCAATTGCCTCCAAATGTCACACAATTCATGTGCCTTAACAAGTTGAATTAAATGATTACAAGAAGGCAAATGAGGTTCTATATGATTTCTATCCAAATTTGACACTGTACAATTAAAATCTCCACCCAACAAGAGGTATTCATCCGTACAACATTTTTGCATAACGGAACAAAGTGCATTTAAAAACACCATTCTTTCCACTGCTGAAGTTGGGACATACACAAACATAAAAACAAAAATACATTTTTCAAAAGTGGCTCTTACTTTTAAAACTCTGCCTTTAACAACTTCTTCAACCTGATAGGTATGTGTAGTAAAACTTTTAGCGAAAAGAATGGCAACCCCTCCGCTAAGTGAGGTGTTGTGACTCAAAACTGAGACTCCAACCCACTCCTCTGCCCAATCAGCAGCATTTCTTAAATCACTATGGGTTTCTTGCAACGTAGCAACATCAACTTTTTTTTGTTTAATCACCTCAAACACTTCAGCTCTTTTTTAAAATTCCCCAAAACGATTTACATTCATCGATGCTATATTCACCGCACACATGATTGGAGAAAAGGAAAGAAAAAAAAACAAACATAGCAAAACTGCACACACACCCACTGCATTCATAATCATAGTATTAAGTTTTCTCAGTGTCTTCATTAGCATCACCAGACAAGAGTTTTCTCACTATCTTTTTTAGTCGATATATCTCTTTATTTGTAAACAAACCTTCTGCCATAAAAAGCCTAGTTTTGTCAACAAACTGATTCGTGTCTGGAAAATATTCACTTACACGCACCCCTCTTTTGTTCTTAGTAGCCCTTAGAAAGAGTTTAATATCCTAAACTTCATAACTGCGAGTAGAAAAGTCACTCTGAGACAAACTAACGCTAGAATCAGAGGACTCACTGCCGCTTTCCATTCCATCGTCACAATAGACATCTTCCACGTCTGCTTTCTTTGCTTAACAGCTTGAAAATCACCAGCCTTCTTTCTCTTCGTTGGAACTTTAAATTGGCTCTGTTCTGTCTCTGTTTCAATACCATCCCAACGCAAATCGGACTGCAAAACATTAGCCGCGCCATCACCTTTTTGCGGAATGATACCACATGCTTTAAAAGAGGGGACTTACAGCCAATTGGTATCATCTTGATAGGTGATACTAGTTTACCATATCAGGACATGATTCTCACTAAAGTTTCATCGCTTACGAAAGGCGGAACATTAGACAACAAAAACTTTCTTAGATGGACCGACGTAAAGTTGGTTCGACGTTTGACATTGGATGTTAGACAGATATTCAGCCGCGAAAAGCTTCAATACATTTTTAGGAAATGAGTACAATTATATACAAAATGTCTTATCTGAAAAGCATTAGAACGTAGAACTAAACACACATCGCAGTTTATTTGTTTTAATGCTCCTTCATATGTTGCAACGCATAAAGGCTCTAGCAGCAGCGAGCTCACGTTTAGGTCAGCTAGGGACCGTCTACAAAATGTGAAAGGCTAAAACGATTAATAGTTTCCCTTTTTTTTTCAGTTAACAAAACAAGAGCAATTTGTGCACCAATGTGTTTTAAAGATAAAATCAAACACTTATAACACTCACTTGCATTTAAATAAGAAATACTGTAAACAAGATATGTGATTGCGGTTATATATTATTACTATTAATAAATAAATAAATAAATAAAGCAAAACAATATTAAAAATCATTATCATTCCATAATACAGTGGTTATGCAGTAGGATTATTCCAGGTCCTTGTGAGAACATTTTGATGTTCATTGTATTCACAGAACTATGACACCAAAAAGTTGCTATTGAAATAAACCAATAAATAAATTTATTTAAAATAAATACACTTCTGTGTCACCTTCATGATGTGTGTCTTGTTTCTGTTTTTTATAAGAACATTTTTATATTTGTTTTGGTCACAGAACTATAACAGAACACATGCTTTTGAAATTCAACAATTCAGACAAAGCTGACAAAAGTGTTGTTTTGCCGTTGTATTGACTTGAATAAATCTAAAAAATTAAAAAAGAAAAAATATATATTTATGTTTTATATCACAACTTTAAAGGGTGTGTCTTGTTCAGTATTGGGCATGTTACTGTAAAAGAGTAATTAGTTAGAGTTACTAGTTACTTCTCACAAATAGTAATACTAATTACTAGGGAAAGTATCTATTGTGTTACTTTTTTTTTTAGAAAAATGCTCAAATATGTCAGGTAACTTGGATGTCCCCAACAGTAAGTATGTTAAATGAATGAAATGGACACTAAATAGAATAAATTATTATTATAAAACATTGTACAGTAATCTACTATAATGTATTTTAATGTTGATGTGAGAGACACCTATCAAATAAAAAAAAATATTGTAAATATTATCAACCTTCTATGGACACCTTGGCAATAGAATCGCCATTGGCTAGTACATTTTTTGTTGTTGCTAGTTTTTTTTTTTTTTTTTTTTAGTGTACTGAAAGTACACTATTGTTGTCAAGCAGTATAATATGATATTATAATAATTTAGCATTAAACTTTAGTAATTAGAGCTACTAGAATAACCATGTACGAATGCATTTGTCATGTTGACTGATCTTAGGACTGGTGGTGGTGCTTAAGATATTGTTTGTCATTTAGTGTATCTATAAAAAAGGGGGGAAAAAAATAATACTGATAAGATAAAACTACTACGAATTCTACTACTAACAACAATATAAAACGCACTAAAGATTAATGATCTGCTGGGTTCATGAATACTAATCATGTTGTCTGCGTTCGCTCGAACTGATTTGCTGAAATCAAAACGGGGACGATAATAGGTGAGCGCCAGCCAATGAGATTGCCGTTTGCGCATTAGTTCCGCCTACTACCGGAGAAACCGGCAGTTCTTAAAAGCTGAAGAATTCCGAACGACCTCTGTTATTTTGACAGGAAAATACAACAAAGAATATAGTTTTCATGTAGCGAGTCAATTCTGCATGATATAAAAGACTCTCTCGCTCTGTATCTTTCTTTCACAACAAACCACAACAAAATCCTCGTGATTCTGATTCTAAGAGAAAGCGACGGCTAGTTGTGTGCCTTCACACTAGAGTCTACGGCTCATCAAATACAGGTACACTACGCATCTATTCATATGAACTGAAAAATAAATAATCATAATTTAATTAAGTTATAATAATTTTTAGTAACGCCACATTTCATCGTCAGTAACGGTAACTACGTTATAACGGGGGAAACAGTAATTCGATTGATTACTCGTTACTGAAAAAAATAACTCTGTTAGTAATGCCGTTTATTTCTAACGCCGTTATTCCCATCACTGGTCTTTTTACAGATTAGCAAACATTTTGGTGGTGGTTTTAGCCACAGAACTATAATAGAACAACCCAGCTAGGAATGTTATTGTTCTACGAATGCTCAGAGATCATTATGCTGTGTTCTGATAATGTTTTCAGTGGCAAGTTTTTAGTTCCCAGAATATTTTCTTAAAAGGTAGAATAAAATTCTCTAAAAACATTCTACAAATGTTTATTAATAATAACATTATCCTCTAACATTCTAATAGATTTAAGTGGGAAGCTTCACATTGGATATTGGATGTGGACTCAAATGATGCTCAGAAGTCAAATTTTGGTCGAAAATAAAAACCCAACCTTTGTTTACAAAAGCTCTTATTGAGTTTAACAGAGGTTTAAATTTTGATGTCAATTTGAAAGTAATAGTTTGGTTTGATGTTACCATTATGGTGAAAAGTGTTTGCTTTAGTTGAGCAAAATTGACTCCTGACTTCCTGTTTTTTTCTCTAGCTGCTATCATTATATGAGAAAATATGGTTAGATGGTAGTGATCTGATTTTATCTAGTCTGACATGTTTGTACATTGTGGTAATTCAATGGTTCTGAAGACAGTGATACAGCAGAAATGTTTGATGATTTAAAAACAAACAAATTTATTTGTCACAAACATCAAGAATCAATGTATGAATCTCAACAATGGTGACACGCTTCATGCTGCAATGTATTCTGGCTGCATCATACAAAACTCATCCAGGGCTCCCAGAATGCATTGCGGCATGAAGCATATCACCATTGTTGAGATTCATACATTGATTAATGTTTGTGTGTGTCGAAGCATTCAGGAGCTCAAAGTGATTCATGAACGGTGTGTTGTAAAAATACAGTTTTTTTTGCTGGACTTCTTTTAAATATATAATGCAGTTTTAATAGCAGAGATTAAACTCTAGATATGATCAGATCAGTACATGATGATACAAGCAAAGTTGCAGCCACCAAGAAAAAAAAAGTATTAAAAGAGTCAAATTGTCCAACTAAAGCAAACACTTTTCACCATAATGGTGACATCAAACCAAACTATTACTTTCAATCAACATCCAAACCTCTGTTAATTTCAATAAAACCTTGTGTAAATGTATGAAAAAATAAAACCAATCTGGTTTATAATAAGTGAAGCTGGCAATGCTGTTTTTGGAGTTATTTAAAGACGCTGGAGCTTGACATCAAACAAAGATTGTGTTTTCACTTTCAACCAAAATTTGACATCTGAGCAATGTAAGTCCACATCTAGTGTGATGGGAATCTTTATTAGAATGTTAGAGGATAATGTTCTTACAATGTTATCAATAAACATTTGTAGAATGTTTTTAGAGAATGTGATCCTACCTTTTAGGAGAATATTATGGGAACTAAAATAAAACTTGCCGCTGAAAACATTTCCAGAATATGAAATATTTCTAGCTGGGACATACTATTGAAAATGAAGCAATACATCATTTTGTTTAAAATAAATACAATCTTTTACCGCAGCTTCAAAGGCTGTGTCTTGTTTCAGATTTCATGAAGAACATTTTGCAGTAGTTTTCATTGTCAAAAGTGATGCAGAAGTCACAATATTGACATTAAAATATCGCTTGCAAAACCTTCCAAAGAGTGTCCTGTATTACTGCCCCCTAGAGGAACATACTGCTGTTTTGACTGAGTTTGACATTCAAACTATTTTAATAAATTAATTTAAAATGCATACAGTTTTCCATCTCAACTTCAAAAGGCTGTGTCTTGTTCCTTGGGCCTAAAAGAGCATTTCCATACCAAGTTTTACTGTCATATGTAAATCAGGATACATGCTATTGAATTAAATTCAAATCTGTTAATAAATTAATTTAAAATGCATTCAGTTTTCTTTCTCAAATCTAAAGGGTGTGTCTTGTTACTGATTCCTAGAAGAACATTTTGGTGGTGGTTTTAACCATGTAACTATAATAGAACACATACTATTGAATATGAATGCAATACATAATTTAGATTGAAATAAATACAATCTTCTATCTCAGCCTCAAAGGCTGTGTCTTGTTTCAGATATAATAAAGAACATTTTGCAGTAGTTTTCATTGTCATTGTTCATTGTGCAGAAGTCCCACTATTGGCATTAAAAAAAATTGCTTGTGCGCAGCCTTCCAAAGAGTGTCCTGTATTACTGCCCCCTAGAGGAAGACACTGTTGTTTTGACTGAGTTTGACATTCAAACTTATAAATTCATTTAAAATCAACACAGTCTTCTATTTCAGCTTTAACAGGTGTGTCTTGTTTCTGATTCTCAAATGCACATTTCAATTCAGGTTTTACTGTCATATGTCATTCAGGACACATGCTATTAAATTAAAATTTAAATCTGTCAATAAATTAATTTAATTGCATGCAGTTTTCCATCACAACTTTAAAAGCTGTGTCTTGTTACTGGTTTCTAGAAGAATATTTTAATTTTGGTTTCAGTCACAGAATTATAAGAGAACACATGCAACTGAAACTGAATTTCCAATTCAATACATCAATTAGACAAAAAAAAAAAAAAAAAAAAAAAAAAAAAGCACAAAAGGGTTTAAAGGGTCTGTTTTGTTTCTTAAAAACACTATTTTTTATAAGTCCATATATAGTATATTATTTTATTGATACCTAAATAGTATAGTCTAGCACTCTTAAGAAAGGCAGTATATTATTCTAGGCTTTTGTTGTTGTTGTTGTTGTTTGAAAGTTACTGTACTTTTGAGTAAAATATTGAGGATGGTCCCATATGTTATTTCAGTGATATGTAATATAGAAAATTAATTCAAACAGGAAATGATACTGCTCAATGAACATTGATATTAAAAAAACTAATAAATAAATAAAATAATAATAATAATAAACCATTACAGAAGGTATTTAAACAGCAAAAATCATGTTTAATAATTACAATTATTGGATGACTGCAACTGACAACCGTGAAAAAATGAGAATTACTGATTTTTTTTTTAATTAATTAATTAATGTATTTATTTATCTATTTAAATTGTTTATTTTGGAGGGTAACATTTAAAATTTTTGATTCTAAGTAACAGTTGGTAAACAATAAATAAATATAAACATTTGCTCGCTGTCATTGAGTACAAAAGGGTCAATTTGACTCCACTACTGGGACTTAGTCTGACTTACAGTTCTGAAGATATACAGTTGTGGTCAAAAGTTTACAAAACCCTGGCAGAATCTGCAATATGTTTTTATTTTATTACTTTTTTTTTTTTTTTAACCAAAATAAGAGGGATCACATAAAATGCATTGTATTTTTTAGAACTGTTCTAAAGTCCTAAAGTAAGACATTTTGCATCAAAGATGTTTACATATAGTCCACAACCCAAAGTAATAGCTGAATTATGTCAGAAGCTTTAGAAAAAAAACTATATGTTTCCCAGAAGACAAAATTACTTCAATTTACCTAAAGAATTTGTGAGACCTGGAGATGTTTATAGAATGTAGATGTTTATATGTTTAAGAATAGTGGACAGTTTAACTACTCCAGACAAATAAAGGGGAAAAAAAGGATTTTACAGGATTTTTTAACATTTAATTCAATAGCATGTGTCCTGAATGACGTATGACAGTAAAACCTGAATTTAAATGTTCATTTGGGAATCAAAAACAAGACACACCTTTTGAAGTTGAAATAGAAGACTGTATTGATTTTACATAAATTTATAAGTTTGAATGTCAAACTATTTATTTTAAACTACTTCATGCATTGGTTTCATTTTCAATATTTTCAGTATGTGTTCTATTATAGATCTGTGACTAAAACCACCATCAACATGTTTTTCTAGAATTCAGTAACAAAACACACCCTTTGAAGTTAAGATAGAAGACTGTACTGATTTTAAATTAATTTATAAGTTTGAATGTCAAACTCAGTCAAAACAGCAGTATGTTCCTCTAGGGGGCAGTAATACAGGACACTCTTTGGAAGGTTTTGCAAGTGATTTTTAAATGTCAATAGCGTGACTTCTGCATCACTTTTGACAATGAAAACTACTGCAAAATATTTGTTATGAAATTTGTAACAAGACACAGCCTTTGAAGCTGAGATAGAAGATAGTATTTATTTCAAGCTAAATTATGTATTGCTTTCATTTTCAATAGTATGTGTTCTATTATAGTTATAGGAATCAGAAACAAGACACATTCTTTGACTAAGCTTAAAATTTGAGAGTCGCACGAACAGTTACTTTTTTAAGGTGAAAACTTTTTTTTAAGTTGAAGTTTTTTATTTTCTTTTTTTTTACAGTGCAGGATCCAAGTGAAAGCAGTGTATTTATTCATACAATGAGGTAATCCAGAGCACAAAAAGGTGTCCAGAACACAGGGATGTGTGTATGTAGTTTACAGTTGTTTACTGAAGGTCCCGACTGAAACCCCACAGTACACCACTGTGATTACTGTATACTCAGGCAGGGTCAAATGCCACTCCTGCATTACTGGATTCACAGAGACTGAAACATGGAGGTGCACATGATACTCACACAGGGTCAGAGGTCACAGGTCCATCACTGAGCTCAGGGGGCAGATGAATGGAGTTGTTACTCTTCATGGACACACAGCTGAATCCTGGAGATGCTGCTCTCTTTCTCTTCCTGTTGATGTTACTGAAAAAAAGACATAAATATTTCATATAGCTCTCATGTAGTTTAACTTTATAAAATTTATTACAGTTTTACATAGAAAACAGACGTTTTTTAGGCACAATATATCGCCAAAAAACTCATCTGAACACAAAATGAATGGCTAAAATTGGCTGTTCTTTTTAATCCAAGAACACATTGTAAAAAAACTACTTAAAAAAAGTTGTTTTAACTTAAAAAAGTGTTTGCGCTGCCTTAAAATGTTAAGTTTACTCAACTTAAATATCCATGTTTTCATGTAGTACAACTTAATTTTTCATTCTTACTAAACGTAAACTTTGAAGGTCGCATGAACAGTTACTTTTTTAAGATGAAGTTTTTTTTTTTTTTTACAGTGCAGGATCCAAGTGAAAGCAGTGCATTTATTCATAAAATGAGGTAATCCAGAGCACAAAAAGGAATCCAGAACAGGGGGAAAACTAAGCAAAACAACACGCTACAACCAAGCAAAGACAAAGACTGACAAAGACTGATTAATGCCATGATCTAGACAAGGTCAGAAAAGGGAACATCCAAGTTTAAATGGCTCACTTGCAACCTCAGGGAGTTCCTGTCAATCACACGTCATGTTAACATATTAACCACATGATGTCGCCATGACACAGTGAGAGCATTTTTTATTTTTGCCTCAATTATGTCATTTGTTTTTGTTTTTTTTAAATAACATAAAATGCTGCCATTCATTTCAAAAGCAGCCTTGAATTAAGGTATCATTTTATAAACTTAATGTTTAATGTTTTTAAGTTTGACATACAAATCTTTTTGAAAATAACTGGGTTTTTTTTGTTTTGTTTTGTTTTGTTTTTTCAGGTTGTTTTCTTTTATTTTGAATTGCAGACAAAACTCTGTAAAATTATCTCTAGATTAATTACTTGGCTGTTATTTTAAGTATTATGACATTAATGACAAATTACAGTAATTCACATTTTTTATACAGAAATCTACTGTATTTTTATACAGTATGTTTTCTGTTTTCTTAAATTACAAACAAATGTATGTAAAATTACAAAAAAAAAAAAAAAAAATCTGTAATTAATACAATAACAAAACCGTAAACTGTCAAATGACTGGCAGCACAGGGTGCCAGACAAAAACCTTAAAATGAAAGTAAAATCTCTTTATAGAAATAAGATGACAACACTGTTAATTTACAGGCATTTCTGAAATTATTACAAACAAACACCTTCTGTAAAATTAACTCATTAACTAATTGATTAATTAATTAAACGGCAGCAACAGAACATGAAACGCTGACAGATCTCTCTAGATCTCAGCAAGTTTGAAGTCACCATTGTGGAGATAAGCATTTGCTTTAGTTTGGCTCTTAACCCTTAACTGTATTATTTCAGTTTTTTTCTTTGAGTGCTATAACTGTGTTTTTGAAACACATTTGTTATAACAAAAATTTTTAGAAAAAAATCTGGTCAGATAAAATTGGTTATTCATTAGAAATTTACCATGAGAATTGCCATGGGGTAAATTTTACCTGTTATTTAAATGTACATAACAGATTTTCAATAAAACACCAAGTCTCTCAGTCATTGACTTTTATTAAAATTGTGTAATTTAAAATCCCCTGGTGTTAAAAAGTATTTAAATAACACCAGATCGAAAAACTGAGCATTTATACCTAAAAGCGCCAGCGCGGGTCAAATTTACCCACTATATAATGCCTGTATTTTATAATCTTGCCGGTTATGTTTTTACATTGTACATTGCTAGGCAGTGCCTTTTATTCACTAAATTAGTGGTTATCAGTTTAATAAATAAAGTCAATATGAGTAAAAGAAGGCAGTTTATTCATGCCGAAGAGCTATTAGAAGCACTAAATACCATGATTATTGGAGAGTCTGTTATGCGTCCTGGGTCGCCTCAGCATCTGACGGCTCATCTGACAGCGATCTCATATTTAGATGTTTTAGCCTAACGTTACACATATTGTTAAATCTTTGGATTATTTATTTAATTTTTGTTTTGCAATTTCTATTGTTTATTGTTCGCTACTGTGTTGCTATTTATTCTAGTCTGGCTGTTTCCTGAAAAAAAAAAAAAAAAAAAAGAATAAAAAATCCGATCTATGTAATGAATACAACCTTTTTTTTTTTTGTTTTGATTAAGTTTACGTTTATTTGTGTTGTTCTCTTATTAAAATTATAAATGATATAAGTAAACAAATTAATCATTCATTAGGTGAAGCTGTGCACTTGAATTTGACATCTCATCATCCTATGCAGTGTGCGCGAGTTATTACACGTTGTTGTCTATGGGCTATTTTAGTAATAAATAATATGAATTCTCTTAATTTATTGAATAATAACAATGAATTCTAATATTACACCACACAATTATGTAGTTACTTCCTTTTAATTCCCTTTGTCAGCGCAGTCTTGTTTATGTTAAATTGACTGTTATGAAAACGGACTCTAGCCTGCATAAAAATCTATAAACATAAAACAACAGGGCAAAAATATAAGTTGATGACTAGACAATCATTTTTTATGACACTAGACACTTCTTTATCAAGACAGTGGCATAATACAGTGAAATAAAATCTTCTTTAGCCATATCAAAACACTTGTTTGCGCGTGGGTAAAATTTATCCGCATGGTGGTTTTAGGTATACAGCGACCTCTGGCAGTTCTAGTGTTAATCAACAAATAGTGGCCTGATTCACTGATCACATCATAAGTATTGTTTGTTGAATATGTTTGGTTTTAGTTTTATCTCATTTAATCTCAGCAGTGATGACAATCAACAAAAAACTTTTTGTGATGATCAGAGCTGATTTGAATCTTTTGTCGATTGTCATCATTGAGGTGTATGAGGTGTATCTGGATATGCAGATTCTTGATGTGTGTGACTCCACATGTGACTCTTACAATTACTTCTCAATCTTTCAAAATATCAAACGCGAGAATGGATTTCATGCATTAACATTATAAGACTACAACCCAATTAAATTATTAATTTTAACAAACATGCTCAGATGTTAGATGCCTGATTTAACTTCATCACATCAGAATCTTTTTGTTGGGTTTGTCACAACAAATGTGTTTTTGAAACACACAGTTACAACAAAAAGAAAAGAGGAGAACAAAAAAAAAGTGATGGGCCAAGAGAACAACTAACATTTATTTTTCATTGCTAAAAGTTGGTTGAAGGTGATACTACACCTGATAAGAAAACCCCTGATGCTGGTTTTGACCAATTACAAATTTTATATTGCAGGAAACATTTGTGTATTGTTGTTTATGATACTCACACAGGGTCAGAGGTCACAGCAGGTCCATCACTGAGATCAGGGGGGTGATTCATGGATCTGTTACTCTTCATAGACACACAGCTGAATCCTGGAGATGCTGCTCTCTGAGTGTCAACAGGATCCTCCTGCTCTCTCTCCTCACACACATTCATTTCACAAGCTGTTCTTCTGCTTCTCTTCTTCCTAGAAGAGAAACTTGATTTCAGGCCTGTATGTGGAAACAGAGAACATGCATTATACACTTAAATCTTAGGAAACTGAAAAACTTAGGAAAATGAATTTACTGTATCTCTAACATTATCACGCACTCAAGCTTACAGTCGTCAAAAGTTTGTAAACACTGTAAACATCTTAAAGTATTTTGAGAACCCTAAGCTATGACACCACTGAACACTATAAATACATACATACATACATGTACATGATTCTAATGTAAACTGATGTATTCAACAATTAACAAAAACTATTTCCCCAGGAGATAATGAATTATATTTTACTTCCGGAATCTGACTGTTGTTCTCGATTTACGACCGACAATCAGTTGGTCATGTAAGTGAATACAAAAACATATTACAAAGATACCAAGAAAAAGGATGAATTTATTATTTCACTCTACACGTAAATATTATTGTTACGGTGGTGCTTAGAAGCCGTTGCACACATACTGCACATTACTAGAGCACCTAGTAGCATCTGGAGTAACGAAAAAGACATTATATAAGTCTGAGTTTAACATGAGATCTGTACCGATATAAAGTTGGTTCGATGTTTGAGGTTTGACATTTGTCAGAGATTCAGCCTTGGAAATCTTCAATAGTTCTTTAACGATTGAGCACAATGACAAGAAACATACTGCGTTCAAACTGTTTTCAAATGTAGAAGAGAACACACAATATGTTTTATTTGTTTTAATCTGCCTTAATGTACTGTAACTGATAGACCTTATAATGTAATAGTGCAGGATAGGAACCGTCTGCAAAGTGCAAAACGAAGAGCAAAAAGTACAATTATTTAATCTAAATGCTTCACTTGTGAAATGTATAAAACATAAATCGCAGATTTAAGGGGTGTGTCTTATTACTAGTTCATAAAAGAAAATTTAGATATATGTTTTATTCACAGATCTATAGCACAACAAAAGTTATTGAAATGAAACCACTGAGAAAAAGCTTGTAAAGCATGACAAAGATTGTGCAGTTTACCGCCCCCTACAGGAAGATACTGAACTTGTTTTGACCAAATTTGACATTCAGAAGTTTAAATAAATTAATTGTAGAATGCACACAGTTTGATATGTAAACTCCAGGTGGTGTGTCTTGTTACTTGTTCAAAGAACAATATTTACAGCCATCTTTCACTATCAAATGTAAATCAGGATGTACACTATTGAATTAAATTTGAATCTGTTAACGCATTCATTTTAGAAACATACAGTATTCCAGCTCAATTTCAAAGGCTGTGTCTTGTTACTGGTTCATAGACGAACATTTAAATGTTGGTTTTATTCACAAAACTATAACACAGCACATGATATTGAAATATCAACGAGTAGGTCAATCAATGTAAAGTACATACGCTCTTCTATCTTAACTTCAAAGAATGTGTCTTGTTACTGATTCCTAGAAGAACATTTTGATGGTGGTTTTAGCCATGTAACTATAATAAAACACATACTATTGAACATGAAAGCAATACATAATTTAGTTTGAAATAAATACAATCTTCTATCTCAGCTTCAAAGGCTGCATCTTGTTACAAATTTCATAACAAATATTTTGCAGTAGTTTTCATTGCCAAAAGTGATGCAGAAGTCACGATATTGACATTTAAAAATCACTTGCAAAACCTTCCAAAGAGTGTCCTGTATTACTGCCCCCTAGAGGAACATACTGCTGTTTTGACTGAGTTTGACATTCAAACTATTTAAATAAATTCATTTAAAATGCATACAGTTTTCCGTCTCAACTGCAAAGGCTGTGTCTTGTTCCTTGGTCCTAAAAGAGCATTTCCATGGAAGTTTTACTGTCATATGTAAATCAGGATACATGCTATTGAATTAAATTCAAATCAAATCTGTTAATAAATTTATTTAAAATGATTGCAGTTTTCTTTCTCAAATCTAAAGTGTGTGTCTTGTTACTGATTCCTATAAGAACATTTTGGTGGTGGTTTTAGCCATGTAACTATAATACAACACATACTATTGAACATGAAAGCAATACATAATTTAGTTAAAAATAAATACAAGCTTCTATCTCAGCTTCAAAGGCTGTGTCTTGTCACAGATTTCATAAAGAACATTTTGCAGTAGTTTTCATTGATAAAAGTGATACAGAAGTCATGCTATTGACATTTAAAAATAGCTTGAAAACCTTCAAAAGAGTGTCCTGTATTACTGCCCCCTAGAGGAACATACTGTTGTTTTGACTGAGTTTGACATTCAAACATATAAATTAATTTAAAATCAATACAGTCTTCTATTTCAACTTCAAAAAGTGTGTCTTGTTTTTAATTCCCAAATGCGCATTTAAATTCAGGTTTTACTGTCATACATCATTCAGGACACATGCTATTGAATTAAACATTAAAAAATCCTGTAAATTCCTTTTTTTCCCTTTATTTGTCTTGCAGTTAAATGTCCACTACTTCTGACGTATTTCATCTATTAGCTTGTCTCGTGGACTATATGTAAACATTGATGCAAAATGTGCAAAAAAAAAAAAAAAAAAAAAAACATTTCTGCAGGGGTTATGTAAACTTTTGACCACAACTGTGTCTCTTCATAGAACTGTAAGTCAGACTAAGTCCCAGTAGTGGAGTCAAATTGACCCTTTGTACTCTATGACAGCGAGCAAATGTTTATATTTATTTATTGTTTACCAACTGTTACTTAGAATCAAAAAATGTAAACGTTACCCTCCAAAATAAACTATTTAAATAAACAAATAAATACATTAATTAATAAATTAAAACTTTTTTTTTTTCCAATAATTCTCATTTTTTCACGGTTGTCAGTTGCAGTCATCCAATAATTGTAATTATTAAACATGATTTTTGCTGTTTAAATACCTTCTGTAATGTTTTTTTTTACTATTATTTTATTTATTTTTTTATTTTTTTAATATCAGTGTTCATTGAGCAGTATCATTTCCTGTTTGAATAAATTTTCTATATTACAGATCACTGAAATAACATATGGCACCGTCCTCAATATTTTACTCAAAAGAACAGTAGGCGGTGGTAATGCATAATGAAATATATTCATGTATGTATGTTTATTTATATCTAGAGCTACATCGTACTTTGCTACATCGTAATTTGTATTGTTCCATACTCATATGATAATTTATGTATTATATATCAATAAAATAATATACTATATATGGACTGTTTTTTTCTCAAAAAACACAAACAAAACAAACAGAAAAAATTAGTGTTATTAAAGAAACAAAACAGAGGAAATTCAGTTTCAGTTGCATGTGTTCTCTTATAATTCTGTGACTGAAACCAACATTAAAATATTCTTCTAGAAACCAGTAACAAGACACAGATTTTGAAGTTGTGATGGAAAACTGCATGCAATTAAATTAATTTATTGACAGATTTAAATTTTAATTTAATAGCATGTGTCCTGAATGACGTATGACAGTAAAACCTGAATTGAAATGTGCATTTGAGAATCAGAAACAAGACACACCTTTTAAAGTTGAAATAGAAGACTGTGTTGATTTTAAATGAATGTATAAGTTTGAATGTCAAACTCAGTCAAAACAGCAGTATGTTCCTCTAGGCGGCAGTAATACAGGACACTCTTTTGAAGGTTTCACAAGTTATTTTTAAATGTCAATAGCGTGACTTCTGCTTCACTTCTGACAATGAAAACTACTGCAAAATATGTTTTATTAAATCTGTAACAAGACACAGCCTTTAAACCTGAGATAGAAGATTGTATTTATTTTTAACTAAATTATGTATTGTTTATATTTTTAATAGTATGTCCCAGCTAGAAATATTTCATATTCTGGGAATGTTTTCAGCGGCAAGTTTTATTTTAGTTCCCATAATATTCTCCTAAAAGGTAGGATCACATTCTCTAAAAACATTCTACAAATGTTTATTGATAACATTGTAAGAACATTATCCTCTAACATTCTAATAAAGATTCCCATCACACTAGATGTGGACTTACATTGCTCAGATGTCCAATTTTGGTTGAAAGTGAAAACACAACCTTTGTTTGATGTCAAGCTCCAGCGTCTTTAAATAACTCCAAAAACAGCATTACCAGCTTCACTTATTATAAACCAGATTGGTTTTATTTTTTTATACATTTACACAAGTTTTTATTGAAATTAACAGAGGTTTGGATGTTGATTGAAAGTAAAGGTTTGGTTTGATGTCACCATTATGGTGAGAAGCGTTTGCTTTAGTTGGACAATTTGACTCTTTTCAATTTTTTTTTTTGTTAGTAGTTGTAACTCTATTTGTCATAGCAAGAACCACAAGAAAAATTGTAGTCAGGTGGTATTGATTACTTACTGATGTTAATGATATCATCCTGTAGTGATCTGATCATATCTAGAGTCTAATCTATGTTACTCATATTAGTGACTGTGGTAATGTGCTTCAACAGTGTAAAATCCAGCCATGCTCTGATCAAATGATCCACATTTCTATATTTACAAATATATATATATTTTTTAAACACACTATTCAAGAATTATTTTAAACAACCGGGTGGGTCGACAGACACAAACATCAAGAATCAGTGTATGAATCTCAACAATGGTGACATGCTTCATGCTGCAATGCATTCTGGGAGCCCTAGATGAGTTTTGTATAATGCACTCATAATATATTGCAGCAAGTCACCATTGTTGAGATTCATACACTGATGCTTGACGTTTGTGTCTAAAAAGCCTACTTGCTTTCAAAACTTAAAAATTTTGTTAAATATCAATCTTCAGGACTACTAACAAGCAAGCGAGATATTCTAGATGAAATCAGATCACTATGTCGCTATCAGTGTTTATACAACAAACAGAACAACAGCAGTTAAAAAAAAACCAGGAGTCAATTTGGCCAACTAAAGCAAACACTTCTCACCATAATGGTAACATCAAACCAAACTATTACGTTCAAATGGACATCAACATTTAAACCTCTGTTAAACTCAATAAGACCTTGTGTAAATAAAGGTTGGATTTTTACTTTCGACCTAAATTTGACTTCTGAGCATCATTTGAGTCCACATCCAATATCCAGTGTGAAGCTTCCCACTTAAATCTATTAGAATGTTAGCGGATAATGTTGTTATTAATAAACATTTGTTTTTTCTACCTTTTAAGAGAATATTCTGGGAACTAAAATAAAACTTGCCACTGAAAACATTACCAGAACATAATATTCTCTGAGTATTCTTACAACAATAACATTCCTAGCTGGGTTGTTCAATTATAGTTTTGTGGCTAAAACCACCACCAAAATGTTTGATTATCTGTAACAAGACACAGCCTTTAAAGTTGTGATTATAAAACAATGTCATAAATATATATTTTTTCTTTCTTTTTTTTTTTTTTTTTGTTTTAATTTTTTTAGATTGATTTTCAAATTCAAGTCAATGCAACGGCAAAACACTTTTGCCAGCTTTGACTAAATTGTTGAATTTCTATGGCATGTGTTCTGTTATAGTTCTGTGACCAAAACAAATATAAAAATGTTCTTATAAAAACAGAAACAAGACACACACCATGAAGGTGACACAGAAGTGTATTTATTTTAAATTAATTTATTTATTGGTTTATTTCAAGAACAACTTTTTGGTGTCATAGTTCTGTGAATACAATGAACATTAAAATGTTCTCACAAGGACCTGGAATAATCCTACTGCATAACCACTGTATTATGGAATGATAATGATATTTAATGTTGTTTTGCTTTTATTCATTTTATTTATTTAATAATAGTAATAATATATAACCGCAATCACATATCTTGTTTACAGTATTTCTTATTTAAATGCAAGTGAGTGTTATAAGTGTTTGTCTTTATATCTTTATCACATTGGTGCACAAATTGCTCTTGTTTTGTTAACTAAAAAAAAAAAAAAAAACATTCAGAAGGGAAACCATTAATCGTTTTATCCTTTTATCCTTTCACGTACTTTGTAGACGGTCCCTAGCTGACCTAAAGGCAAGCTCGCCGCTGCTAAAGCATTCCCACATAGCAATTGACATCTGGCCCAGCTCTGGGCCAAGCAAGCAGTTACACTCAGCCCAATTGCAGCAAAGAATTACGGCCCTTGAGTGGCCCAGATCCGGACTACAGACATGAGCCACACATGAGCCATAACTGGCCCAAATCTCAGCCAAATAGTAACTTATAACCAGCCCTGAACTGGACCAGAACAAGTTTTAATAGTGCTACCCAATCTCAGCCTTCAGTAAACTACATAGAGACCAGTCTATAACCAGAAACCCCAAAACTGAGCCATGTCTAAAGGTGTAACTGTGTGTTTTACTGCCTATTGATGGATCCATGGCTTTTTTTATGGGTCAGTTTTGGGGTTTCTGGTTAAAGACTGGACTCTGTGTGGTTTCCTGAAGGCTGATTTTGGGTCCCAGATAGCAAGAGAGCAGGTGAAAACTACTGAATCAATGTTAAAAATAGTTGCTTTGTCAATGTTAATGGCATTAAATCAATTAATGTTAAATAAAATGTTGACGTTTCAACAAACCACCATTACTGTGATCAGTGATTGTTTTAGTTTGGTTCTTGATACAGGCCTTTCATTAAGTTAATTCTTTTTCTGTGCTACTGTAGTGTTTCATTACAAACACTTAAGTTGTCAAAAAGAGATGTTTTTAAGTTAATTTGAAGTTGGTTGGTGTTTGTGATGGATGTCAAATAGCAATAAAGCTTAGAAATAATACTAAATGCCAATTTTGTTTTAATTACTGATGATTCTGTTCCACAAATCTAAAAGAATATGTGGCAACACACAGAAAGATTTAGACATCAACATATTTCTCTGCTCTTGGCTGACATGTGGCATTGCTATGGCCTGCTTTTGGCCCAGGTCTGGCAAACAGGAGCGGTCCGCCCAAGTGCCATCATTCCACGCTGCATGTGGGCCAGATCATCATGCCACATGTGCCAGATGTGGGCCGGATCTGGGCTGACAATATGTTGCTATCTGGGTTTACTTCCGGAATCTGACTGTTGCGTTCAATTTACGACCGACAATTAGTTGGGCATGTATAAGTGAATATAAAAAACATATTACAAAAATACGAAGAAAAAAGATGAATTTATTATTTCACTGTACACGGGAATATTATTGAAGCCGTTGCAAACATACTGCACATTAGTAGAGCACCTAGTAGCACCTGGAGTAACAAAAATACAGCAACGGGTAAGTCTGAGTTTAACCTGAGATCTGTTTAAACGCAAAACAACAACAAAATAAATAAATAAAAAACAAGGTATATATTATAGCTATGAAACATTATAATGAACTTACCGTAATACGAGAAAGTATTTATTTATTTATTTCATATCTAGAATCCTCTGAAATGGCGTCTAGACATTGATAAGATGCTTTCGATTTCACTTCAGGCAAAAGAAACAGCGAATGAACGTGATGACGTTGCCCCTGCAGGACACTTACGGTATCGGCGTACTAGAAGTGACACTTACTGTTACAGTTGAGGCTGCATTCACAGTATTTCACTTGTCATTCTTGTCAACAGAGGAGACACTCAGTAGTTTTTCTGATCTAGTGTCACTTGAATACAAAAATAAGTAATAAATTGGACAATGTTCATCCAGATGCATTTATTTAGTTTGTAGTAATGATGAGCATTTAACTATTTTGCATGTTCTTGTTATTTCCTTAGTGTTTGTGGTACACATAAGGGTGTTTTTATTTACAGTTTTGCAATGAGCTGAAATTGTATGTGCTTTGATGTTGATAATTTGCTAATTTTGTGGTCATGTTAAAGAAACAATTTTACATTTTATTGTGATTGTAGTATAACCAGTTTTTTTTTTTTTTTTTTTTTTTTTTTTAACTTTAAAATATATTGTTAACAACGTGATCCAATTTTATAAGAAAACTTATAAGATGAAATCGTTCTCTTTAATATGTAGTTAATTTATTTATTTTATGTGTAAAATTGGCGTAAGTGGTTTAAATCTCCGTTGTTTTCTTTTCTTTTGTTCTTGTTGAATTTAACTGTTGTTGCATCCACGGTGCGTGGTGAATTATTCAGATATTTAACCTTGTTATTATGTTGTTGTTTTTGTTTCTGTGTATATAATCTCAAACCATGATGAATGCATGATATTTGTTTTCTGGTTTTTTGTCATTACAGTTGTCCATTGTTAGGTACAACCATATTTTCCAAATCTTATATGTAATTATAAGTTCAGCAATGATAATAATAATAATAATAATAATAATAATAATAATGAAAACAGTGACAGGTGCACTAACACCTCATAGCATCACTAACTCAACAACCCTACCTACCAAGTATGGTTAAAATACATATCTACGTTTGCATTGTCTGCACAAAAGAGACATCAGGCAGCTGCTGAAACATCTCACATTTGGAGACTGTTGATTCTTTCATATGAAAAATGTAAGTATTACTACTTAAAAATTAAGATAACACCATAATGAACTGCATTGCTAGCCCACCCCAACATTTACACACAATAATAAAGATACATGCTAACTAATAATTAATTATATAACTTTTTTTTTTACATAGCTATGCATGAATATACACTAGACAAATGCAGCTGATCTGAATCCATCAATTTAGTTAACAAAATATGTATATTTTATTTATTGACAACAATAGGAAACATGAATAAATGAGTAAAATAAGGAACACAAGCATTACAATAAATACATAAATATACAAGTCAACAACAGATGAAACAGAGCTTTATTCAAACTTATTGATCTAACAATCATGTATTTACAGACGGTGAACCCCACATCCTATTGCCATCTCAGTGCAGCTGTGCCAATTCTGCTGCTGCGCTGTGCTTCACAATCTCACTCTTCTCAATGGGGATGTCGTTGAGCCAGAGGATGAGAAAGACCATAAAGACGCATCAATGAACCCCACAACCTTGAGGCAAGAGCAGGAGAACATGTGCGGGATAATCTGGCTATCACTGTGTCTGCTCGACTACCTGTGAAACATATAAACAGAGTAAAACATTTTACAATTCATGTTGTCAGCATTCCATTTCTTGACAAATTTCATTTCATGTTTACACTCACATGCTAATTTTTGTTGTAGCTCTATTACTTTTGTAGTGGGCTAAACCGCTGAACTGGTAAGCAGAAGGTCGCTGGTTCTGAGCAAGGCTCTTTTCTCCAGGGGATTGGGGGTCCCTGTAATAAGAGCACTGTAAGTCACTTTGGATAAAAGTTTCATGACTTTATTTGTTGATGCTTTTGGAACGTCTGAAAGTCGGCCTCCGTTGACTAATACTGTATGAACAGAAACCGGCAGAACAGAATCACATCCTCAATGTCTTTTAGTCTTTTTCTAGATGCTCTCGCTGGCTCTGGGCTCACTGATGATGAAGAGGCCACAGCAACATCTGGCCCAGATGAGGCAGTAATGACAGGGGGAGTGATGGAGGATCTCATCCATGGCACCAGACCATTTCCAGGATGCTGCTGTGGATTTCTCCTTTCTCACTGCTCACACCAGTCTGCAGACATTTCAGATCATACAAGAAGCACAAATATAATACAAAAGCATTCTAACTTTTTTTTTTACAATAATTTTAAAACTTTTGATTTCTGTATTAAAGTAACAAAATGATCTTACTTTATATTTTTGCTTCAGGTCTTCCTTTCTTCCCACAAATGCTGCCGTCACCTGCTCCACCTCAAAAGATCTGCAGAAAATGCACAGAAATCACAAATCAAAAGTGCTGTAATAACTCAGTTTGATGTTACAATAAATAAAATAAACTACAACTTAAGTTTTAAAAGATGTTTTATTAATTTATGTAATGTATACTAACTGAAAGCCTTTGATGGCAGCATTCCTTCATCAGTCACTCTTCACCGGATAAACACACGTGTGTCTCATCTGTCCCTGTAACATTCAGACAGGATTCAGTTTCCTCTGTGATTCAATTCTGCATTCACATTTTGAGGTAGTTGCTGCTTTGTTAACTGGCTTTTTATCCAACACAAATGCTCCTCAATTTATCAACAGTAATGGACAAATGAAATAGATTAACTCATGTTTAGTTACTTTATGTACATGTGTTTATTTACACTATTTACATTCAACTAAAGCAGTGTTGACAGCAGTGAATTCTACATAATAAGCACACATAACGTACATCACTCACACAGATGTCTGTTTCATGTTGTGATGTGGTTATCTGCAATTCTCTTACAACACTTTACTGTCAGTTGTTAAATAAATATTTAGTAATCGAAGATGTACATGGCTTGTGTAAATTCACTTTGTTGACGTACGTGGGTTTACTGGAGCTCCACTGTTTGCTCTACATAATAGAACGTGTTTTTACAGCAAAATTACAATACACTATAACGTTACTGTCTAGTCTTTGCACCTACATATACAGTTTAGTAAGTCAGCAAATACTATTTTAACACAAGGAACCGTGTTTTGGTTTGCAATACTCACAATTGTAAACACCCTTGTCGCGGTTCTCAATCACGTTCGATGATGACGTATTGCTCTCCCGTGGACTCCTCCTTCATCTTCTTCTTCTTCTTCTTCTTCTTCTTCTTCTTCTGTGTTTAATTAAAAGCTAAACTTAGCTTAAATTTATATATAAACTTAAACGAACAGAACGGTCGTTCGCCTTCAACATCACCAGCAGCATGCTTCTGACAACTTGAATTTTAATCTACGTTATATGAACCTTTTCACATAAAAACTGGAATAAATACAAAACTAGAGCCAAACTAAAATGAGACATTAGTAATAAATAGTACAGTGAATCAATGAAATAATCATAACTCAAGAAAGCATGTTTTTCTGTACATTTCGAAATAAGGTGCATTAAAAGTCAATAAATCCTTGATTAATATGAATATTTTAATTAAAAATGTGTCTCCATGTACTATTTAATACAATTCTAGTGCATTTAATCTATTAATCTAATAATTGTAATATTTATGATACGAACACAGAGAGAGTCCCCGTATCAGCAGGAAAGAGATAAAACGAGCATCTTCCATCCGAAGACTTGTGTTGCGTTTCAGGGCAAAGCAAAACAAAAAAAAAAAAAAAAAAAAAAAAAATGCGGGAAACTATTAATTGGTTATTCTACAATTAATTGTACTATAAATTATAATACAATTGGAAAATACTGTAAATTGATAAACTGTTTGGCGTGATGATGTTTAATGTCGCCGGCAGGGCCTGTAGTCCCATTTAGCAACATGTTAGCAACCATCTTTTTTAAGAAACAACAGTTTTAAAAAAAAATCAAGAGTGGGGTGTAACTGGTGTGTTTTATGTCATAGAATAAAATGTAAAAGTATTTTGAGCTCGTGTGAACCGCAGACCTTATTTTAGGGGATTTAATCAAAATTGGCATTTAAAAACCCATGTCATAATTTCACCCCTCTATTTCTTTTCTCCAGGCCAAAACGATGCACTCATTAGGTATTATGAATGTCAACTCTTTATTTCATTGATGCTAAAGAGCAAATTAAATTGTAACCTCAGTTGTGAACTCTGTCATTGAACATTTGGGTTACTATAGTTCAGTTCTTCATGTATATAGAGGCATGTCATTTGAATGGGCATGTAGGCTGTGTTCTGTTGTTGTTCTGCCGTGTCCTTGTGGTATCCGGGAATATTTTACAACTACAACTTATAATTATTACATAAATAATTAGTATTCTGCAGTTTTTTTTTTTAAATAATCTTTAACTTTACCAACTATGTTTAATACTGTTTAATATGGTAGTTAAACACTAAGATATAGACACACTTCTAACTTAAAAGCAAAATTAAACTTTGGTACAATGTTGAATTGCAAGACTTTAAACGTTGTGCACTTCCTGAAATGCATATGCGGTTCAGAAAGTTTGATTTTTAATGATATGTTTAAGTTTAAATGTAATTCTGGGCCTTGTAAATCAATTTATTGTAATTATATTATAAAAACCTAATTTTTACTATTTTTTACAGATGCAGTGATCCAGAAATTTCTTCACCTGGGGCCTACTGGGGATGACAAAAACTAAAAACTAACCAAGCTGGGGGAATACAAACCTGTAGACCTTTAGCTGAACCACTACAATTGATGTTCTGTTTCTTATGCTTGTTCAGTGTTTTTATCAGTTATATATGTAATTGTTTCTTTTTTTTTTTTCTATTTGATTGATTGATATTTTTCTACTTAAATAAATTCTGTTTAAATAAAGATGTTTCTTTGTGTAGCTTATTGTACCATTTAACATTTAAGGCTTAAGTTATGAAATGTGCAATGCACTGCAACTTTGTAGAGTGTCTTACATGTGTCTGGAACCTGTATTTAAAGATCAAAGATCACATATTAAAACATTAAATATATGAAAACATATATTTCATGCATATATGTCTAAGTTGTATATAACACATAATAAAAAAAAAAATACATACATCTCACATATATTAATAATTATATACATTCCATATATGGCAATAAATGTATTACACATAACCATATATTTTTGTATGGGGTAGACGTATATGCCACTATATGAAATTGTTCCATTTTCTAATAGGAAATGGCATATATAAAACATGTATTTAATATATGGGTATTTCATATAAACACATATATTACATTTCCGTATGGGTCAGGTGCCACCGATACACCAAACGGGAGTTTTAGCCACCATTTCCTGCATGGGATCCAGAATGTGGTCATGAAGCTGCTCTCCTGATCCAGCTTGTACTGTAAGAATGCTTGTTGGCATCAAACAAGGTGAAACTCATTGCTTTAGGCAGTTTGCATAACACATCCTCCAGAGATGGCATTTCATAATAAGAGCTTTGTTCAGGAGCTTTGGGTCCAAACAAATCCTCAGCTTGTCTGTTTTTTTTTTTTTGTTTTTTTTTAACAATCACTGTATTGCTAATCCAGTCAGTCAGCTCTGTAACATCTGTAATAAGTCCCTCTGCCTGATATGCATCCAGTTGAGCTTTTACAGCTGCTTTCATAGCAATTGGAACATTCTGGGGAGTCACACTGTACCGGTGAAACACTGGGATCAGCTCAAAGTGAACCTCACCGAGAGATTCCACAGGCAAGTGCACATCACTGTATTTGTTAATCAACTGTGCCTTAGTCAAAGGCTCATACTTGATTCTTTACTTTGGGTTTACTCTTAACTTAGTATTGCTACACACTGACTCCCAGAGTGCATTGCGACATGAATAAATTATGCAATTGCTTTGCTTTACTGTTGTTGTTTGTATTTGCCAATTTCATTTGCTGTCTTGTGTCAGTAATAGCACAACAAAAAACAAACAAAAAAAGCTCATAAAATGGTTATTGATACAGTTAAAAATAAATAAAATTGAGTTGTTACCATTGTTGATTCACATGCTGAATGTTGAAGTCTGTGTGTGACTTTGTGCACATTACCCCAAATATTAAAAGATTGTATCAACACACGTAAAAGCTTCTTATAGTGTTTTAAAAAAAAAAAAAAAAAAAAAAAAAGTAAAATTGTGAAAGATCATTAACCAACATGAAAAATATGCAACCAAATGATTTAATTAGAATATAGATCACCTTCTAAAAGCAACCTATTTATTACCTTTCTTTCTTCAAAATCAAAGAACTCTGATTTTATGTTGCATTGCTGCAACAATAGAAAGAAAACTATAGTAATATAAACAAAGTTCCAAATGCCCAACCAAAAGTAACACTATTCACTATAATGGTGAGTATTAAAAAAAAAAAAAAAAAAAAAAACTTTTCAGGAAAATCAATATTAATTTATGACGTCAGCTTATGTGATGTTCTCTCAAATATTTCAGTTGTATTGAAAATTCAACATTCAAGATGACTTGACTTAACCTCTAATGACTACAAATGCTGACACGTAAACATGAATATTTACATAAAATTACTTTAAAATGTCAAAATATCACTTACCTGAAGCACTTGTGTGACAGAAAATCCGTGAGGGAATTGCCGCCTTTCGGTCAAATTGGCGCGGTTGTCATAGCAACCGAGGTGTGGCCTGCCGGACATCAGCCAAAAAAGATGTTTTTTCCAAGTATAATCCAAATGTTAGCCAGAAGTCGATGTTTACCAATGTCAGCCACAGCTAAACCTTACTTGGTTCTAATGCGTTTGTTGTTATCTGGACCATATACCTATATATAACTTGCGATAATTTCCCGCAAATTCTAAACTTATGGCAAAACATATATGGTAACAATCTGGTCCATATGCCATGCCATATCTAAGACATATGTGCCAGCTATCGGCCACATTTGGCCCAAATGTTCTTGCTATCAGATCCACTGATGCAAAGCCTAGCCAAATCTGGCAACCGTTACTGGGCCAGAGCTGGCTCAGTTCTGGCGAGCCGCTGCCAGCACATAGCCGAGTGAGCCGACACTCAGCCGCAACTGGCCCGATTCCGCTGGCTACCTGGGACCCCTGTGTGTCTCGATCAGTTGCTGTGACAAACAAGGACACAAAGTGCTCGAACTCATTACAATCAGCAAAGTCTTCCGGAAATATCGTTTTATACTGCAAGCAATACGCATTTTATTTGAATTTTGTCATTGTGTACGAACAACTACAAAAAAAGAAAATTATTTTAAATACTAAAATAAGATTACAAAATTCCTAAGAACATATCCGCGGTCACGTGAGCTTATGTTTCTTCATTATATTGGGTGTAAGATGTTCAGGACAATAATCCAGCAATTAAAATCGTCTTTTTAAAGAAATTCATGATATTTTAAAGTTTACTGTTTACTAATGAGCGATCAGCTTTTATAGAGAAAAAAGTCGACTCTCCCCTAATACAACGGGTTTCAAAGATTGTTTATAATATTGATGTGTCTGAAATTGCGACTGTAAATATCTACATGCGCTGGATGTAAACAAAGAACACGCAGAGCTGCATGCATGCGCACGACTGCGGTAAACCATCAGAAAAGCAAATTAATCTCGTAAATAACTTATTTTTTTTACCAATTTTGTGTAATTACCAATATGGTAACAATACGCAAGCAGATAAAAAGCTGCTTAAACTGGAATACATCTATATTTTTAATAATTTAATGATATATATTTATATTATATATACATACATATATATATATATATATATATATATATATTTTTTTTTTATTTTTTTTTTTTACATAACATACAAGTGACAAAAAAACAGCTGGGTGTTGAAAAATAACATTAAATATGCATATCCATAATTTTATACATTTTACAAGCACCACTTTTTTTTTTTTTTTTTTTTAACATGCGTTACTCTTGCGCTGTCTGTCTGTATCTGCAAAGTCTCTTCTGGAGTGTCTGCTGTTGTGTGGGGAAAGGGCTCCGGCGCTCACACGGGTGGGGGAAGGGCAGAAATCGCAGGCTGAGCCAGAACGATTAAATACAGTCTATGGATTGCCACTGAATGTTTTTTTTATTCGATTTAAGAATAAATTTAGAAACAAAATTTAAACGTGTCAGCTTGACTTCTGATACTTTTAAACACAGTTTATTGTAAATTAACTAAATAAAATAAATATTAGTAATACTAATAATAATAATAATAATAATAATAATAATAATAATATTATATTGACAATCATCATCATCATCATTATTATTACTTATCTAAATAGTGTATATACTCATTATAAGCAGAGCCCGTTCCCGTCCTCATTTTCTCCTCTCATAAGTTGATCTTTGCTGTAACGGTTCTCCGGTAGTGGGGGAGGGGCGGCGGCGCCGGCGCTCATTCGTGAGAACCGATCATATGAAGAGATTGCATATGATTTTTTCTTTCTTTTTCTTTTTTTTTCTCTTTTTATAAAAATTAAACGAATAAACCCACCACTAAAAGCAAGCATGTTTGCATGTTTGAGTCTTTCTGTGGCTTGTTTGTTGTATTGAATAAACTAATAGGTACATAAAAATAATTAATCTTACTTTAAGAAATTTAAACATATCTTCTTCCACTTTTTGGAAGAAATATGTGCTTTTCAAAGTCATATGCCTTGATGTGTCCTTCTCCTGCCGTTTCATATTGTTCATACACCATAAACTACGCTCTGTATGTCCCTGTACCCCTCCCGTTTCTCTCTGATCTGTCGGTAAGTGTCCGTTATGTGGGGGAGGGGCGGCACGGCAGCGCGATCTGCACACAGACACTGCTAAACTACCAATATAAGATTTAAAGTTAGGAACAAATGCTAATGGATGTAAAGAATGAGAGCTTCTCCTGGTGTAAATTATTCTTTTTTTTTTAAATTAAACACTAATTATTGGATTATATTATTAATTTATCTTTAATTTAAGTTAATTAAAGGTGTTTGACAAATGTTTATGATTAAAATACAGTGGGTGCTGCAACATGAGGTCACATGAGCAGGAAGTTAAATAGATTTGAATATTTGGAAAACTCATTAAAAATACACAAAATCATATTTCCAAAATCCAAGTTGTGTATGATGTGTGTCACCATTGTGTGAAGATATTACAACTGGTGTGACATCATCGGGTCACATGACCAGGAAGTTATATAGGATTTAAAATTTCTAAAATGTACAATAGATGCACAAAATGCTGCATATACGTATAAATACTTTGTAGGTGATTTGAGCCATTTAAATAAAACAACCACAATGTTAAATAAATGTAGTTCATTAAGACATGCTTAGGCAAGATTAGGCTAATTATTCATAACAGATACGTTAATAATTTAACATTTAAAAATCATCCTTATCTGTACTTAATCAATTTGCTAACATAAACTACACATGTAAAAGAATCACAGTATTACGTTTTTTGTTTTTAATAGAAAATGCACATATTTAACCAAGGTTATAAGTGGATTTTGCACTTTTGAGACACTCCCTAACTTGACGTGCACAAGTGGGGATAGTTGTGAGGACTTTTTCACTTCAGATGCATTAAACAGTTACATCGTCGAATAAAATTATTATTAATTTTAATATTATGCTTTTAAACGTGATCTGAACGAGATACAGCACGATCCATGACTATTATGCGATTAATTAAATTAATGCTGAAGTAAAGATCGAATGTCTAACGAATGTCCAACATAAAACCAACTTTACCGCACCGCTAATATTGCATAGAAACAGTGTTATATGATTGTTTAGGTCTGCAAGAGCCTCTGTCTCTATATAGATCAGCTAATTTTAACCAGTGTCACAGCACAAGCGCAATACTCACTCTCATCCGGTGTCAGATGGAAATGAGGGTGAAGAGGGTGCACTTTCTGCAGATTTGGACCAGCTAACAGAAGACTAAACTCGCTCAAGAGACAGGCTCAACAACAAGGAAGAAGGGAAACACAACAGCACTGGATGCGTTAGAAATAAGTAAAATTGTATTGCGAAGCAGCAAAAAATTTCTTAAACAGTGTCACAACCAAACAAGCAAAAAAAAAAAATAATAATAATAAAAAAATAACAGTAAACCTTATCCTAAGGATTCAGATTTACACTGTTTTCTTGTGGTTTTGATCCTATTTAGCCCTTTTGCTATTCTTAGAGAGTGTATTTAATTATTTTTTTCCTCCTTTGACCTACTTAGGTTCAACCTAATAAAAAGGTACTTATATGTTTGCCCTTTTCCTGTTTATTTAATTTGTTGCTCAATCGGTTTGTTTATTGTAGAAATAGTTTCGTATTTGATATGAATGAGATTTTCAATTACGAATTATTTGAAATACCCTTTTCTTTGTTTGCGAACCACCACAGAATAGAAATGGATGGAAAAACTAAATAAATAAAATAAAATTCAACACAAATGTCTGGAAATAGAAATCACAACAAACAGTTTAGAATAACAAATTCCAATAAAAATTGAAATTCCAGTCAGTTTCAGTCCCAGTTTAATATTGCTTTCTCGAGATCCTTCAAAAGAGTTCAGTCAAGAGAGGAAAATAATGTGTACAATCCTACCACCCTGCTGATTACTTGATCCGCAAAGCTCAGTCCTTATATGGGCATGGCTCGCCAGTTCCTGCACGCAATAAGGTCTTTCAATGTGGAACAGGAACAGTTCAAGTTCAAAATCCTCCGAAGACATCCAGCGTCCAGAAGAAAGTCAGAAACATCCAACCGGGGTCACGAAAGAAAGAAAAGACTGAAGGAAAAAAAAAAAAAAAACGAAAAAAACAAAAAGAAAAGACCCAACCTTGCAAAAGACAAGGCCAAAAATACAATTAGACACTTCTTTGTGAAATACACATCATTACAACAACAGATTTGTAAATAAAGCAACTTCCAACATATTAAACTCCATCTTTATCGAACACGAACACATTGAATCTGTGAAAGTGCACGAACAACATCTTGAAAAGAGGCATTTAGGCCTTATCTGCCCGTATCACGTGCGTCACGATTAGCAATTAGCTCATAACTCAAAAACACGACGTAACAATAAAAATAACACTCATAAACTCTTCCAAAGTAGCTTCCAACCTTGAAACATTAGTTTAGCTCATTCACATAATATTCTTCCCATTTCAAACAGAAGAATAGCTTGTATATGCGTTTAACATTCAACATGCATATAGCACTGTGTCATTTACTGTTTAAACACAATTTACCCAACATTTACACAGAAAAATGTCAGTAAATGAAGATTTATTTAGTTCACTTACCAAGAGAATTCGATTTTCACTTAGAAGACTTGAGAAAGGCTTTAAGATGTGTATTTTTCCACATTTGTAGCATTCACGCTAACATCCACTCCTGATCTCTGATTGATGACGTTCAATCCGCACTTCTATCTCGAAATCTCTAATGTTTCTCTGATACAACTGTTGTTTAACATTGTTTTTTTTTTTTTTCTTCTTTTTCAGGATCACCTAATCATTACATCAGGAGCAGATTCACAAGCCGTCTTTTTCCTCTGACGAAGGAACAATTTCTCCCCGTCTCTCCTGACACCGCCCATTTTGGGTGAGGCTAACTTTCTATTCGTCTAATTGGACCAATTATGTTCTTGTTCAACGGGATAAGTATTCTAAATGAATTTTATTTTTTTTCTTTATGCTTTTTCTTGTTTTTGTTTCTTTTTTCACAAAAAAAACACTCATAACTTCACAAATAATAATTAAAAATAATAACTGAAAATTTGAGAATGCGATTAATACTTTTTTTCTTCTTTCAGCTTCAACAGGACTTCAACAGGATAGTAACCTGGGTTACATAATGTTTTAAATATTCCCTGTCATTGTTTTATATATGGTGTTATGATTACAGCTGCACTGATGTGTTTTGCAATTTACTCGCGTTAAAGTTAATTTTAACTATATATTGGGTAGGTTTATCTGTATAGAGATACTGTGAGCTCATTGTTTTCACTGGATAAGCAATGCCACATTTGGAAATTATTTAAAGCTGTCTGACAAAAGTAATGGATGAAAATTATAATTTATCTCTGAGATGTAGTCTAGTCTAGACTACTATAAAACTGCATGAAATTGAATTATTTAAATACAAGCACCTTGAATTCATATAGTAAATTACAGTACTTGGTTATATTGCACCAAGTGCATTGACATGTCAGTGACTCATGCCTAGAGTGGGTGCATCAGTACATACATGTGCTTATTGCATAAAGGTACAGTAGACTAAAGGATGTGATTGTGAGGTTTTAAAAATATGGTTAACCTATTTATAAAAATTTTAAATAGTAAATTTTGTTAATATCTGTGCTGATAATGGTGCTATTCTTGTTTGTGTCCCATGAAAAGGTAATGAGTCCCGAAATTCTCAGAAAATAGAAATGGAGGCTGAACCTGCAGATGTGGATGGCAGTGATGTGAATGATGGAGCATCTACACAGAAATGGTTACATATTTTATTAAAACCAAAACTAGCATCTGCAATATACATGTAAACAAATCAACTGCCCTTTTTAATAAAGTGGTGGAACTATGACGTCACTTTGTAGGCGGATCGGCTGTTAGCATCACACTGGTTCCCTCGAAAAAAAGCCAATAGGATTTTCCCATAGGCTTTTGGATTATCGCAAAAAATAAGCTCTGTGTTCAACTATAGTTCATGAAACTTACATGTTTTGTCCGTCAAGATAATCATCACAAAATAATAATTTTTTATGAATTTTGATACCTCATTAAAAGCACCAGAACTTAAAAGCTAAACTTAGCTTAAGTTTATATAAACTTATATAAACGTAAACGAACAGAACGGTCGTTCGCCTTCAACATCACCAGCACCATGCTTCTGACAACTTGAATTTTAATCTACTTATCTGGAATAAATAAACTAGAGCCAAACTAAAATGAGACATTAGTAATAAATAGTACAGTGAATAAATGAAAAATCATAACTCAAGAAAGCATGTTTTTCTGTACATTTCAAAATAAGGTGCATTAAAAGTCAATAAATCCTTGATTAATATGACTAATTAAAAACATGTCTCCATGTACTATTTAATACAATTCTAGTGCATTTAATCTATTAAAAAACAGTGGAGTGAGTGTATTTATGGTACGAACACAGAGAGAGTCCCCGTATCAGGAGGGAAGAGATAAAATGAGCATCTTCCATCCGAAGACTTGTGTTGCATTTCAGGGCAAAGCAAAACAAAAAAAAATGTGGGAAACTATTAATTGGTTATTCTACAATTAATTGTACTATAAATTATAATACAATTGGAAAATACTGTAAATTGATAAACTGTTTGGCGTGATTATGTTTAATGTCTCCAACAGGGCCTGCAGTCTTATGTTAGCAACCATCGTTTTTAAGAAACAAAAATTAAAAAAAAAAAAAAAAAATCAAGAGTGGGGTGTAACTGGTGTGTTTTATGTCATAGAATAAAATGTAAAAGTATTTTGAGCTCGTGTGAACTGCAGACCTTATTTTAGGGGATTTAATCAAAATTGCCATTTAAAAAACCATGTCATAGATCGACCCCTCTATTTCTTTTCTCCAGGCCAAAATGATGCACTCGTTAGGTATTATGAATGTCAACTCTTTATTTCATTAATGTTAAATAGCAAATTAAATTGTTACCTTAGTTGTGAACTCTGTCATTGAACATTTGGGTTACTATACACACTAAAAAGTGCTGGGTTAAAAAATAACCCAACCTTAAGACAGAACACGCGTTGGGTTGTTTTGACCCAAGTGCTGGGTTTAACCATTTGACTCAGAATGCTGGGTTGTTTATTTCACCCAACCAGTGGGTCAGGTTAACTGTGTTGCTGGGTTAAACATAACCTAAACATGGGGTTATTTGTTGTCTTATTGCCTTGCTACCTTTATATTTACCAATAATAATAAATAATCACAAAAGAATGTAAAATTATTACTGCTTTTCTGTAATACAGTTAGAAAAACACAAAAAAAAATGCAACTGTAAATATTAATTTAATGAGTTTTATTTTTATTTTTAAAACAATTTTCAAATGGGTGCAGCTGTCACACATTTTATCCAACCATTACAGACACATAAAACAACAACTTCAGTAGATCAGTTAATTTCAAACACAAAACTGTGTGAACTAGGCACTGTAGATTCCCATTCTTTGTCAACATTGTAGCAGCAGAACACTCAAAAATTAATTATTGCCACATGAAAATCGTTCCAAACATTGTGCTATTAAAACTAAGCCAAACAAAGTGTCCACCAGACAATACATATGACAATTTAAAACATGTTACAAGTGGCCAGAAAAAACTGTTGGCCTTAAAAAATTCACAAAACAACACATTGAAATTTCTTCATTCCTTTAAATAATGAAATTATAATTAAAAAAATAAATAAAAATTATAATGGTATTAATGCAAATGAATCCCCACCCCCATTCAACTACTGTAGGTTAAGTTTAGGTATGGGGTGGGATTCAGGGATGTAAAATATACTCATGCAGAATAAGGCATCAGTATGTGCTTTATAAGTACTAATTAACAGCCAATACACAAACTAATAAGCAACTAGTTAAGTCTTACTGTACCATTGTATTTACCAGTTGATGTGTCAAATCAGTAGCGTAGCCCGAAAAGAGACTCTGGGTGTGCATCAGAAAAACAGGGTGTGCCACATTTATCGTCAGATTGATGTGCAAAAACATCCGACTGGTATTACTAACATTACAGATTACATATTAAAATGACCAGAGATGCGGTTGTAGCCTATTTTTCTTGTGTGGCATGCGTCCCTACAACTCCCCCCTCACTGACAGAATTTCATGTGAAATGTTCACGCCAGTAGCGTAGCCCGAAAAGAGACTCATGTGACTTTTAAGTAATTAATTAATTAGTTAATGAGTTAATTTTACAGTGAAGGTGTTTGTTTGTAATAATTTAGGAAATGCCTGTAAATTAACAGTGTTATTTATATAAAGAGATTTGACTTTAATTTTAAGTTTTTGTTTGGCACCCTGTGCTGCCAGTCATTTGACCGTTTTATCATCTAACGGATTTGGTACTTAAAATAACAGCCAAGTTTTCCGTAAAATTACATTTTTTTTTTTTTTTTTTTTAACAGTGTGGCCTCCAATCCCAGACTCCACCTTGGCCTGCTGACCTATGAGCTCCACCTTTGCTCCACTCTCCCTCATGTCCTCTGTTGTCCATCATCTCTCAGGCTCCTTTTGGGCTCTCTCATTCCTCTGGCTCCATCTTGGTCAACATCACTCTGTTTCTGACCTTGGGCTTCCAGACCTCCAGCTGCTCCTCAGCACTCCACCCCTTTTACTAATGGTGTCACCCTGGGTCTTTAGCTTCTAGGCTCTGCCTGACTCTCCACCTCTGCTGGCTTCTTACTTCAGTTGGTCACCCCACTGGACTCTGAGGCTCCACCCTGGCTTCTCCCACCACCTTACTGGGCTCTTCTTCTGCCAGTACTTCCATGGACTCTTCTGCCTATGGGTCTTAGTCCTCCTTCCCTACTTCTTATGTTAGACCAACCCCCTCCTTTAGGTGCCATCCTTTAGAAAACTTATATCTACCACAGTTTTATCATAGGTAGAATGCAAAATTATGTATGGTCACCCTAACATATGAATATGGAAAATAATGAGATCATCAGCAGTCAACAATAAACAGCATATAAATAAAAACCGTCTAATGTTACAGAGTAAAATGTCAATCCAGGAAGTGGTAAAAGATTGTGCATGTTTTAGGAGTGCCGATGGAAGCTACTGCATCTTTGCTTAGATCATCGTACTGCATACAATCCAGATGCAGTATTTGATAAAAATGTAAAAGTAGAGGATCTATTCTTTATTTTGATGCATTCCATATTCAGATATTCATACAACAAAATATTCTGGGGGCCATACAATTTTAGTGAAAATTAGGGCTGCACAATTAATCAAATTTCTAATCGTGTTTGCAATTACAGATGCCACAATTACGTAAATTGCAAAGGGTGGCAAATACAAGCTGCCAGTGAACTCAACTTGTTTTTAAACTCTTCACAGCATACAATAAAACTTATGCTTTTGGGCTAAATAGTAAACATCATGAACATATTCACACTGTCATCAACATAAAAGTGACAACTCAGAAGGTAAAGTTTATCTTATTTTTTTTATTATTATTATTATTTTTTAATCCAAAACAACAGACAAATAATTTCACCCAAAGTTCCACTTTAACCTGAGAACGTTGATTTTGGACACTTTATAATATTGAGAACACCATGAAAAAAAAGTGTGCACAACATATCAGCATACCATTTCCTCAAACAGGCTTATCCAGCAATATATTGAAATCTCTCCATTGGTCTAATTTGTTTTTGCAGTTGCATTTGTGGAGTAAATCCTCCACCTAGTGGCTACTCTAGATTTCCATTTTGCTTGCTCTGTATTCTGTCACAGTCTTGATTAGTACTGATCAGTTTTACTGTTCAGCAGGATTGTCATTTGCATTCTCCATTCTCCCTGAAGAATTTCTTTTATATTGTGTTCCAGTTGGATCTTTGATGGTCACAGAATTTCCCCTTCTAGACACACTGGGGTATGGAATTTGGGTGAATGGAGTTCTAAGGTTGGAGTTACAGTTTTGTTTGTTTATTTATTTTTTTGTTTCCACTAGAACCTGATCTCCCACCTCAAGCTGCTAATCATTTGCCCTGTGGAGGTAGCTTGGTTGCAGCTTGGTTTAAAGAAAAGCTGTTTTTGGACTAACAAAGGAATATTGAGTTTTATAGTACCATGTGATACTTCAATAAGAAAACTCATTTTTATTTTTTTAGGATTGATAAAGTATTTTTGCAGCATTTTCTAAATACTTGTCCGTTGTTGTTTTTAACTTTAATTTCACTGGTCATGTAGTGGTTCATTCAAGTCAAGTCAAGTCAAGTCGAGCTTTATTGTCATTCTGCTACATGTGTGGGCATATACTAGAACGAGATGTCGTGTCTCACAGGACCACGGTGCTACATACTAGTTAAGCAATATAAACATACAACAGTACACGAATAAGAAAAGCAATTACCGACTTACACAACGGTTAACCATTTGACTATACATACTATAAATACTATAATAAATAGTGGACTACACATACAAAACTTTTAGACAACAAAAACTTTACATAAGCACTGTACATGACGTTTTACAAAAGAGATATTTTGTGCATTAAATTGTGCAGAAGAGAGATTTTGAGGGAAGCAGCGCATAGTGCAATGCACAAATAAACATATATAATCCGATTGAGTCTTTGTAGCAGCAAGTGTTTATAGAAAGTGTCTAATGTACATAAGTGTGTTGCTACAAGTGGTTTGTTTAGCTCACTCACCTGTGTGTAACACACTCAGAATTGCACTTTGAAAGATTGTCAGCAGTTTTAATGAGTTGGGGGGAGGAGGCGGCTGAGGTTTTCATGGTTTCAGAGGGGGGCAGGGAGATTGGAGTTAAGGACTCTCACAGCCTGGGGGAAGAAGCTGTTGAGAAATCTGACAGAGCGAGCTTTGATGCTCCGGTACCTTCTACCTGATGGCAGGAGCTGGAAGAGATTGTGGGAGGGATGGGTGGGATCCTTCACGATGCTGGAGGAATTGCTGGAGCATCGTGCAAGGAAAATGTCCAGGATGGAGGGGAGAGGGGCACCGATGATCTTTGCGGCTGTGTTCACTGTCCGCTGTAGGGTCTCGCGGTCAGCAGCACTGCAGTTCCCGTACCAGACAGTGATGCAGCTGGTCAGCACACTCTCAATGGTGCCCCTATAGAAAGTGGTGGGAATGGGTGGAGGGAGACTTGCCCTTTTCAGCCGGCGGAGAAAGTGGAGGCGCTGTTGGCCCTTCTTGTTGAGTGACGTGACGTTGGTGGTCCAGGTGGTCCTGGTGTTGCGGCCGACACGGACTGACTGGGGTCTTCCAGTTAAGAAGTCCAGGATCCAATGACAGAAGGAGGTGTTTAGGCCCAGCAGGTTTAGTTTGTGGATGAGCTGCTGAGGGATTATTGTGTTGAATGCTGAGCTGAAGTCAATGAACAGCATTCTAACATAAGAGTCTTTCTGTTCCAGGTGAGTGAGAGCTAGGTGGAGAGCGCTGGATATTGCATCGTCCGTGGAGCGGTTTGGACGGTATGCAAACTGGAATGGGTCCAGTGTGTTTGGGAGACTGGACTTGATGTGATGCATGACTAACCTCTCAAAGCACTTCATCATGACTGGGGTCAGTGCTATGGGACGATAGTCATTCAGACAGGACACAGGGGACTTCTTTGGTACTGGAATTATGGAGGTGGATTTGAGACACGTGGGCACGACTGCCTGGCTCAGCGAGGTGTTGAAGATGTCTGTTAGGACATCCGTCAGCTGTGCAGCACATTCTCTTAATACACGGCCAGGTATGTTGTCAGGGCCCGCAGCCTTTCGTGGGTTTATCCTGGATAGGGTCTTCCTTACGTCGGCTGCAGAAAGACAGAGTACCTGGTCGTTTGGAGATGTGTGGAGTTTCTGTGCAGGAGTGTCGTTCTGTATCTCAAATCGTGAGTAGAAGTGGTTGAGTGCATCTGGCAGGGATGTGTCATCGTCACTGGCCTGTGGCAGGGGCTTGTAGTCAGTGATGGTCTGAATGGCTTGCCACAGGGACCGAGTGTCTTTACTGTCGCTGAAGTTATTGTTGATTTTCTGAGCATATTGATGTTTTGCCTTCTTGATGCCATGAGACTGATTGGCTCTTGCTGTTTTGAGAGCTGCCTTACGTCCTGATCTGAATGCCTCATCTCGGTTTTTTAGCAGGACCTACGAACCTCTGCTGTCATCCATGGCTTCTGGTTGGCACGTGTGGTGATGGTTTTGGTGACTGTCACATCATCTATGCACTTGTTGATGTAAGCAGTCACTGTTTCTGTGTATTCTTGCACTTTCAAAGATGAAAATTTGCTTGACTTAAAGGAGAACTTCACTTCCAGAACAAAAATTTACATGGGAGTTTTTCAACATTTTCTTTTTCTTCAGTCAACCCTCTACAACCCTCTACACTGCACACCAACCCTCTCCATATATATATATAAACAAGTAAACAAAAAATAATTACTAGCCAATGGCAATTCAATTGCCATGGTGTCCGTAGAGGATTGTCAGTACAACAGTTCAGCACATTTTCATTTTTGGGTGAACTTTCCCTTTAACATGTACGTAAAATCACATGAATAAAGAGCTCTAAAAATCTCTAAACCAGTTCTTTGCGATGTGAAGTCTCATGCATTTGTATGTAGTCACCTGTCACCGTTCTCTGAATATTAAATTACTTCATTGGGGCACAGTTCAGGCAGATTTAGAGCCTTAAGCCACGTGTCCACCAAAGCATTTCTTCCTAACACTAGTGCTTGAGCCCAACTAACAAACTAGTTCTTAAGACACGGTCTTAACATAAAGACTAAGTTTATGCAACTGGCCCATGGCCTTTTCACAGAATTGTCTCACTGTTTTAATACACTTTCACTACAACAGATAGTTGAGCAACTTCATGATACTCACACAGGGTCAGAGGTCACAGCAGGTCCATCACTGAATTTAGGGGGCTGAAACATGGAGTTGTTGCTCTTCATAGACACACAGCTGAATCCTGGAGATGCTGCTCTCCGAGTGTCAACAGGATCCTCCTCCTCACTCATTTCACAGGCTTTTCTTCTTCTCTTCCTGCGAAATGAGAGACTTGGTTTCAGACCTGTATGGGGACATAGAGAAAATTCTGTATACACTGAATTTTGTAATACTGAAGTAAGTTTTTAAAAATAATAATAATTATAATAAAATACTTAAATGAAGAAGACACAAGATATTACATGGCATGGATGTATATTTACAGAGGTCTTTTCTTTTATTTTCTTTTAGTCAAAATGTCCAGAATTCTACACAGTGTGATGTCAGCTTCATATTTTCTATATACTGTACCAGACTAAGCAAGATCATTGTTCATGATGCTTGAAATATAGGAAGAAAATATAAACACTGAATTGGGGGTGGGGGTTTATATGACTGTACCTATGAAGGGAACTGACTGTCTTTAGAAAAGTTTTCATGACATTCTCTTTTCATTTTACCTCCATTACAATGCACATTACAGTGGTGTTTATAAGAGCAGTGATGCATTGTATACTTGTAGATAAAATACTAATATACAAATGATTCTTACTTATTAAACTTACTTAAACTTCATATGAAATGCATGGCAATAAGGTATCAAAGTACAAAATCTTGAATTTTTTTTAGGCCTACATGAACTCGATCTCTCCCATTATATCTAGCCACCCTGGGTCACATGATCGTACGATAACAAACACAGAACGTCTCCATCTGGTTATTTTTTGGGGCACCAAATAAGAACGTTCCCTGTAGGTTCTTTTTTATTTTATTTTTATTACCTAAAGACAACATTCCCGAAACGTTCCCTGCAGAAGAGTTTTGTTTGTTTGTTTGTTTAATTTCATTACCATGTAATCTTATTAAAGCATTGCAGATGCTTTTGAGTGATGACCAACAGAGCGATTATTCTTATGCTGGAATGCACACAAACTAGCTATATTTTGCAGAATTTCGAGTGTGAAACAAGCTTTTAATAAAGTGTAGAAATTAGAGCAGACAAAATTATAATAATCAGATAAATCCAATTTTACAGCTGGGTAGTGTGAAAAGCATACAAATCATGAACACCACATGGGTTTGTTTGTATCTTTTTTTACTGCGCCCCTCTGATTTTTAAGTGCTTTCTTCTGTCTTCCACAGAAAGCCATTTGAAAATGAACAGTATTTTTCTTTTTATTCTCACTATTATTCTTTTTATTCATTTATCTGTTTTAATGAACAATTACACGCAATTAATATATAGTAAAGAGTAGTGCTATTTATGAGAAAACACGTCTAATTGAATGGCCCAGGTACGTGCACAGGTGGGGCTCAACCTGTCAGAGCACATGCCCTTTTTTCCCTTACATTCCAATGTGCCCTTTTTTTGGTGGCTGTTGTTGTTGTTGTTGTTGTTGTTGTTGTTGTTGTTGTTGTTGTTTTCTTCAATGAATCAGTGCCTATTGGTCACCCTTTACGTTTGTCTGCCGTAAAGGGTAGACAAACATAAAAGTAAATAAAAGGATCTTGAAGTTTACAGTATAGTACAGTGTTTTCTTTACTCAAGAAACTCCATAAAGGCTTATATTTTATGTATTTGAGATCTGACACATGTGGGACTGGAGAGAGAGGGTTAGCATTTGCCATCTTGTCTATAGCCAATACACGTAAATAGCCTGTGCAGTAGCATTTTACCTCTTTTATGAAATGAGATTTTGGCCAAATGTATTTTACAACACGAAAAACTGAGTGCCCATAGCTACAACAAACTTTGTAACCTTTTGATGAAAACATAATGTGGTGCCGTAGTTTAATCGACGGACAAAGTGTGCCCTGGTTAAAAACCCCATGACGGCATTTGAGCTTGACACAAAGCAAAAGAGATCCTTGTCACCTAAATATATTTCTGAAAAATGTCTTCTTTGATTTCTGATTGCTGATACAGTTAATGCATCACCATTTAGTCATGGTATACAGTAGTCAACATTTCAAGTGGATCTAAAAAGTTAATCAAAGTTGTCCTAAAAGAAGAATGGGTATTGTTTTGGTTTTGGGACAACTTTGAAGAAAGGTTTTGATCCACTTCAGATGTTGACTACTGTATGTTGGCATGGTTCATGTTTGCGCTGTTAATATGCACATATTCTCTAGATAGCTCATTTCTTAATCTAGTATTTTATACTCTCTGCTTGTCTTCACATGCATAAACTTAGTAAAACATGGTTTTAAGTTCTGTTTCCGTTACTAAAAACACACACACACACACATACATTACAGAATCAGATCACTGTGAAATATTTATAATTTATCATGCAGAATTTAATATTCTAGACTATACATAAGCTACATATATGAAGAGAGAGACGTCTGGTACAATTCAAACTTTTCTCTGCAAATGTTCTTTTCATAATATTCCATTGCTGGCTTATTTTAGACCTTCATGAGATCAAACATCCCTGGTCCTCAACAGTGTCTCGTTTTTGCTGGGTACGTGGATACATGTTGATTCTGCTATAGTGACGGTATGGCTATAGGGTTTTTTTTTTGTAATCCCCTCTTTTGACTGGAATTGTGTTGGTCATAATTATTTCAATTATATTTCAAAATAGTTTGGCAACAATACTTGACTCATTGCTTTACCTTTTACTTTTCTCAATAACATACATAAACATGTTAACCAAATAATACAGATTAGATTGTATTATTGTTGAATGGCCTAACCGAGATGTTTTTGTTTACTGACCTAAAAAAGAAAAGCACATCCAGCTAATTCAGGGTTTAATGTCTCTAAAATTTATATTTTATGTTTAAATTATTGTTCTTTGGTGTTTAAGAAACGTTATTGTAGGCTGCATGATGCATGACAAGTTACAATCTAACATATTAATGAATAAATGATATCTTATTTGATAAAGATGTTTTTTTTGTTTTGTTTTTTTTTTTTCTGTTTGTTTCTTTCTTTTTTCACGAAAAACATTTAACAGAGATAGCACGAAAAACAAATATCTAGCTTAATCCAGTATCCCTCCGTAGGCTATTATTATCGTTACGGTGGTGATTAGAGAAAAGCCTGCATTTTAGTAGAAAAAAAAAAAAAAAAAAAAAAATATATATATATTTATTTATTTATTTATTTATTTATTTCACAACAAAATAAAGTTGTATTTCAAGTGTGACCCAAAAATGAAGAGGCTCAAAGTTTAATTTTTCTGGAAAATAGCTCATTAAAATTGCATAAAATTGTAATACTACCATAAAATCAGCTCAAAATGCTAAATAACTAACAAAAAACATTATTGAATAAAAATATATTACATTAATTTTCCTAAAAAACAAAATAAAGTCGTATTTCAAGTGTGACCCAAAAATGAAGAGGTTCAAAGTTTAAATTTACTGGAAAAATAGCTCATTAAAATTGTATAAAAATGTAATACTACCATAAAATCAGCTCAAAATGCAAAATAATAATCAAAAAACATTATTGAACAAAATTATATTACATTAATTTTCCTAAAAAACAAAATAAAGTCGTATTTCAAGTGTGACCCAAAAATGAAGAGGTTCAAAGTTTAAATTTACTGTAAAAATAGCTCATTAAAATTGTATAAAAATGTAATACTATGATAAAATCAGCTCAAAATGCTAAATAATAATCAAAAAACATTATTAAACAAAAATATATTACATTAATTTTCCTAAAAAACAAAATAAAGTTGTATTTCAAGTGTGACCCAAAAATGAAGAGGTTCAAAGTTTAATTTTTTTACTGAAAAATAGCTCATTAAAATTGCATAAAATTGTAATATTACCATAAAATCAGCTCAAAATGCTAAATAATCATCAAAAAACATTTATAGAACAAAAATATATTACATTAATTGTCCTAAAAAAATAAAATAAAGTTGTATTTCAAGTGTGACCCAAAAATGAAGAGGTTCAAAGTTTAATTTTTCTGGAAAAATAGCTCATTAAAATTGCATAAAATTGTAATACTACCATAAAATCAGCTCAAAGTGCTAAATAATAATCAAAAAACATTATTGAACAAAAATATATTACATTAATTTTCCTAAAAAACAAAATAAAGTTGTATTTCAAGTGTGACCCAAAAATGAGGAGGTTCAAAGTTTAATTTTTCTGGAAAAATAGCTCATTAAAATTGCATAAAATTGTAATACTACCATAAAATGAGCTCATAATGCTAAATAATAATCAAAAAACATTATTGAACAAAAATATATTACATTAATTTTCTTAAAAAAACAAAATAAAGTTGTATTTCAAGTGTGACCCAAAAATGAAGAGGTTCAAAGTTTAAATTTACTGGAAAAATAACTCATTAAAATTGTATAAAATGGTAATACTACCATAAAATCAGCTCAAAATGCTTAATAATAATCAAAAAACATTATTGAACAAAAATATATTACATTAATTTTCCTAAAAAACAAAATAAAGTTGTATTTCAAGTGTGACCCAAAAATGAAGAGGTTCAAAGTTTAAATTTACTGGAAAAATAACTCATTAAAATTGTATAAAATTGTAATACTACCATAAAATCAGCTCAAAATGCTAAATAATAATCAAAAAACATTATTGAACAAAAATATATTACATTAATTTTCTTAAAAAAACAAAATAAAGTTGTATTTCAAGTGTGACCCAAAAATGAAGAGGTTCAAAGTTTAAATTTACTGGAAAAATAACTCATTAAAATTGTATAAAATTGTAATACTACCATAAAATCAGCTCAAAATGCAAAAATATAATCAAAAAACATTATTGAACAAAAATATATTACATTAATTTTCCTAAAAAACAAAATAAAGTTGTATTTCAAGTGTGACCCAAAAATGAAGAGGTTCAAAGTTTAATTTTACTGGAAAATAGCTCATTAAAATTGCATAAAATTGTAATACTACCATAAAATCAGCTCAAAGTGCTAAATAATAATCAAAAAACATTATTGAACAAAAATATATTACATTAATTTTCCTAAAAAAACAAAATAAAGTTGTATTTCAAGTGTGACCCAAAAATGAAGAGGTTCAAAGTTTAATTTTTCTGGAAAAATAGCTCATTAAAATTGCATAAAATTGTAATACTACCATAAAATCAGCTCAAAGTGCTAAATAATAATCAAAAAACATTATTGAACAAAAATATATTACATTAATTTTCCTAAAAAACAAAATAAAGTTGTATTTCAAGTGTGACCCAAAAATGAGGAGGTTCAAAGTTTAATTTTACTGAAAAATAGCTCATTAAAATTTTATAAAAATGTAATACTACCATAAAATCAGCTCAAAATGCTTAATAATAATCAAAAAACATTATTGAACAAAAATATATTACATTAATTTTCCTAAAAAACAAAATAAAGTTGTATTTCAAGTGTGACCCAAAAATGAAGAGGCTCAAAGTTTAATTTTACTGAAAAATAGCACATTAAAATTGCATAAAATTGTAATACTACCATAAAATCAGCTCAAAATGCTAAATAATAATCAAAAAACATTATTAAACAAAAATATATTACATTAATTTTCCTAAAAAACAAAATAAAGTTGTATTTCAAGTGTGACCCAAAAATGAAGAGGTTCAAAGTTTAATTTTTTTACTGAAAAATAGCTCATTAAAATTGCATAAAATTGTAATATTACCATAAAATCAGCTCAAAATGCTAAATAATCATCAAAAAACATTTATAGAACAAAAATATATTACATTAATTGTCCTAAAAAAATAAAATAAAGTTGTATTTCAAGTGTGACCCAAAAATGAGGAGGTTCAAAGTTTAATTTTACTGGAAAAATAACTCATTAAAATTGTATAAAATGGTAATACTACCATAAAATCAGCTCAAAATGCAAAAAAAAATAATCAAAAAACATTATTGAACAAAATTATATTACATTAATTTTCCTAAAAAACAAAATAAAGTCGTATTTCAAGTGTGACCCAAAAATGAAGAGACTCAAAGTTTAATTTTTCTGGAAAAATAGCTCATTAAAATTGCATAAAATTGTAATACTACCATAAAATCAGCTCAAAATGCTAAATAATAATCAAAAAACATTATTGAACAAAAATATATTACATTAATTTTCCTAAAAAACAAAATAAAGTTGTATTTCAAGTGTGACCCAAAAATGAAGAGGTTCAAAGTTTAAATTTACTGGAAAAATAACTCATTAAAATTGTATAAAATTGTAATACTACCATAAAATCAGCTCAAAATGCAAAAAAATAATCAAAAAACATTATTGAACAAAAATATATTACATTAATTTTCCTAAAAAACAAAATAAAGTTGTATTTCAAGTGTGACCCAAAAATGAAGAGGTTCAAAGTTTAATTTTACTGGAAAATAGCTCATTAAAATTGCATAAAATTGTAATACTACCATAAAATCAGCTCAAAGTGCTAAATAATAATCAAAAAACATTATTGAACAAAAATATATTACATTAATTTTCCTAAAAAAACAAAATAAAGTTGTATTTCAAGTGTGACCCAAAAATGAAGAGGTTCAAAGTTTAATTTTTCTGGAAAAATAGCTCATTAAAATTGCATAAAATTGTAATACTACCATAAAATCAGCTCAAAATGCAAAAAAATAATCAAAAAACATTATTGAACAAAAATATATTACATTAATTTTCCTAAAAAACAAAATAAAGTTGTATTTCAAGTGTGACCCAAAAATGAAGAGGTTCAAAGTTTAATTTTACTGGAAAATAGCTCATTAAAATTGCATAAAATTGTAATACTACCATAAAATCAGCTCAAAGTGCTAAATAATAATCAAAAAACATTATTGAACAAAAATATATTACATTAATTTTCCTAAAAAACAAAATAAAGTTGTATTTCAAGTGTGACCCAAAAATGAAGAGGTTCAAAGTTTAATTTTACTGGAAAATAGCTCATTAAAATTGCATAAAATTGTAATACTACCATAAAATCAGCTCAAAGTGCTAAATAATAATCAAAAAACATTATTGAACAAAAATATATTACATTAATTTTCCTAAAAAACAAAATAAAGTTGTATTTCAAGTGTGACCCAAAAATGAGGAGGTTCAAAGTTTAATTTTACTGAAAAATAGCTCATTAAAATTGCATAAAATTGTAATACTACCATAAAATCAGCTCAAAATGCTAAATAATAATCAAAAAACATTATTGAACAAAAATATATTACAGTAATTTTCCTAAAAAAACAAAATAAAGTTGTATTTCAAGTGTGACCCAAAAATGAAGAGGCTCAAAGTTTAATTTTACTGAAAAATAGCACATTAAAATTGCATAAAATTGTAATACTACCATAAAATCAGCTCAAAATGCTAAATAATAATCAAAAAACATTATTAAACAAAAATATATTACATTAATTTTCCTAAAAAAACAAAATAAAGTTGTATTTCAAGTGTGACCCAAAAATGAAGAGGTTCAAAGTTTAATTTTTTTACTGAAAAATAGCTCATTAAAATTGCATAAAATTGTAATATTACCATAAAATCAGCTCAAAATGCTAAATAATCATCAAAAAACATTTATAGAACAAAAATATATTACATTAATTGTCCTAAAAAAATAAAATAAAGTTGTATTTCAAGTGTGACCCAAAAATGAGGAGGTTCAAAGTTTAATTTTACTGGAAAAATAACTCATTAAAATTGTATAAAATGGTAATACTACCATAAAATCAGCTCAAAATGCAAAAAAAATAATCAAAAAACATTATTGAACAAAATTATATTACATTAATTTTCCTAAAAAACAAAATAAAGTCGTATTTCAAGTGTGACCCAAAAATGAAGAGACTCAAAGTTTAATTTTTCTGGAAAAATAGCTCATTAAAATTGTATAAAATGGTAATACTACCATAAAATCAGCTCAAAATGCTAAATAATAATCAAAAAACATTATTGAACAAAAATATATTACATTAATTTTCCTAAAAAACAAAATAAAGTTGTATTTCAAGTGTGACCCAAAAATGAAGAGGTTCAAAGTTTAATTTTACTGAAAAATAGCACATTAAAATTGCATAAAATTGTAATACTACCATAAAATCAGCTCAAAATGGTAAATAATAATCAAAAAACATTATTAAACAAAAATATATTACATTAATTTTCCTAAAAAACAAAATAAAGTTGTATTTCAAGTGTGACCCAAAAATGAAGAGGTTCAAAGTTTAATTTTACTGGAAAATAGCTCATTAAAATTGCATAAAATTGTAATACTACCATAAAATCAGCTCAAAATGCTAAATAATAATCAAAAAACATTATTGAACAAAAATATATTACATTAATTTTCCTAAAAAACAAAATAAAGTTGTATTTCAAGTGTGACCCAAAAATGAGGAGGTTCAAAGTTTAATTTTACTGAAAAATAGCTCATTAAAATTTTATAAAAATGTAATACTACCATAAAATCAGCTCAAAATGCTTAATAATAATCAAAAAACATTATTGAACAAAAATATATTACATTAATTTTCCTAAAAAACAAAATAAAGTTGTATTTCAAGTGTGACCCAAAAATGAAGAGGTTCAAAGTTTAATTTTTCTGGAAAAATAGCTCATTAAAATTGTATAAAATTGTAATACTACCATAAAATCAGCTCAAAATGCAAAATAATAATCAAAAAACATTATTGAACAAAAATATATTACATTAATTTTCCTAAAAAACAAAATAAAGTTGTATTTCAAGTGTGACCCAAAAATGAAGAGGTTCAAAGTTTAATTTTTCTGGAAAAATAGCTCATTAAAATTGCATAAAATTGTAATACTACCATAAAATCAGCTCAAAGTGCTAAATAATAATCAAAAAACATTATTGAACAAAAATATATTACATTAATTTTCCTAAAAAACAAAATAAAGTTGTATTTCAAGTGTGACCCAAAAATGAGGAGGTTCAAAGTTTAATTTTACTGAAAAATAGCTCATTAAAATTTTATAAAAATGTAATACTACCATAAAATCAGCTCAAAATGCTTAATAATAATCAAAAAACATTATTGAACAAAAATATATTACATTAATTTTCCTAAAAAACAAAATAAAGTTGTATTTCAAGTGTGACCCAAAAATGAAGAGGCTCAAAGTTTAATTTTACTGAAAAATAGCACATTAAAATTGCATAAAATTGTAATACTACCATAAAATCAGCTCAAAATGCTAAATAATAATCAAAAAACATTATTAAACAAAAATATATTACATTAATTTTCCTAAAAAACAAAATAAAGTTGTATTTCAAGTGTGACCCAAAAATGAAGAGGTTCAAAGTTTAATTTTTTTACTGAAAAATAGCTCATTAAAATTGCATAAAATTGTAATATTACCATAAAATCAGCTCAAAATGCTAAATAATCATCAAAAAACATTTATAGAACAAAAATATATTACATTAATTGTCCTAAAAAAATAAAATAAAGTTGTATTTCAAGTGTGACCCAAAAATGAGGAGGTTCAAAGTTTAATTTTACTGGAAAAATAACTCATTAAAATTGTATAAAATGGTAATACTACCATAAAATCAGCTCAAAATGCAAAATAATAATCAAAAAACATTATTGAACAAAAATATATTACATTAATTTTCCTAAAAAACAAAATAAAGTTGTATTTCAAGTGTGACCCAAAAATGAAGAGGTTCAAAGTTTAATTTTTCTGGAAAAATAGCTCATTAAAATTGCATAAAATTGTAATACTACCATAAAATCAGCTCAAAGTGCTAAATAATAATCAAAAAACATTATTGAACAAAAATATATTACATTAATTTTCCTAAAAAACAAAATAAAGTTGTATTTCAAGTGTGACCCAAAAATGAGGAGGTTCAAAGTTTAATTTTACTGAAAAATAGCTCATTAAAATTTTATAAAAATGTAATACTACCATAAAATCAGCTCAAAATGCTTAATAATAATCAAAAAAACATTACTGAATAAAAATATATTACATTAATTTTCCTAAAAAACAAAATAAAGTTGTATTTCAAGTGTGACCCAAAAATGAAGAGGCTCAAAGTTTAATTTTACTGAAAAATAGCACATTAAAATTGCATAAAATTGTAATACTACCATAAAATCAGCTCAAAATGCTAAATAATAATCAAAAAACATTATTAAACAAAAATATATTACATTAATTTTCCTAAAAAACAAAATAAAGTTGTATTTCAAGTGTGACCCAAAAATGAAGAGGTTCAAAGTTTAATTTTTTTACTGAAAAATAGCTCATTAAAATTGCATAAAATTGTAATATTACCATAAAATCAGCTCAAAATGCTAAATAATCATCAAAAAACATTTATAGAACAAAAATATATTACATTAATTGTCCTAAAAAAATAAAATAAAGTTGTATTTCAAGTGTGACCCAAAAATGAGGAGGTTCAAAGTTTAATTTTACTGGAAAAATAGCTCATTAAAATTGTATAAAATGGTAATACTACCATAAAATCAGCTCAAAATGCAAAAAAAATAATCAAAAAACATTATTGAACAAAATTATATTACATTAATTTTCCTAAAAAACAAAATAAAGTTGTATTTCAAGTGTGACCCAAAAATGAAGAGACTCAAAGTTTAATTTTTCTGGAAAAATAGCTCATTAAAATTGTATAAAATGGTAATACTACCATAAAATCAGCTCAAAATGCTAAATAATAATCAAAAAACATTATTGAACAAAAATATATTACATTAATTTTCCTAAAAAACAAAATAAAGTTGTATTTCAAGTGTGACCCAAAAATGAAGAGGTTCAAAGTTTAATTTTACTGAAAAATAGCACATTAAAATTGCATAAAATTGTAATACTACCATAAAATCAGCTCAAAATGGTAAATAATAATCAAAAAACATTATTAAACAAAAATATATTACATTAATTTTCTTAAAAAAACAAAATAAAGTTGTATTTCAAGTGTGACCCAAAAATGAAGAGGTTCAAAGTTTAAATTTACTGGAAAAATAACTCATTAAAATTGTATAAAATGGTAATACTACCATAAAATCAGCTCAAAATGCAAAAAAAATAATCAAAAAACATTATTGAACAAAATTATATTACATTAATTTTCCTAAAAAACAAAATAAAGTCGTATTTCAAGTGTGACCCAAAAATGAAGAGACTCAAAGTTTAATTTTTCTGGAAAAATAGCTCATTAAAATTGTATAAAATGGTAATACTACCATAAAATCAGCTCAAAATGCTAAATAATAATCAAAAAAAATTATTGAACAAAAATATATTACATTAATTTTCCTAAAAAACAAAATAAAGTTGTATTTCAAGTGTGACCCAAAAATGAAGAGGTTCAAAGTTTAAATTTACTGGAAAAATAACTCATTAAAATTGTATAAAATTGTAATACTACCATAAAATCAGCTCAAAATGCAAAAAAATAATCAAAAAACATTATTGAACAAAAATATATTACATTAATTTTCCTAAAAAACAAAATAAAGTTGTATTTCAAGTGTGACCCAAAAATGAAGAGGTTCAAAGTTTAATTTTACTGGAAAATAGCTCATTAAAATTGCATAAAATTGTAATACTACCATAAAATCAGCTCAAAGTGCTAAATAATAATCAAAAAACATTATTGAACAAAAATATATTACATTAATTTTCCTAAAAAACAAAATAAAGTTGTATTTCAAGTGTGACCCAAAAATGAAGAGGTTCAAAGTTTAATTTTTCTGGAAAAATAGCTCATTAAAATTGCATAAAATTGTAATACTACCATAAAATCAGCTCAAAATGCAAAAAAATAATCAAAAAACATTATTGAACAAAAATATATTACATTAATTTTCCTAAAAAACAAAATAAAGTTGTATTTCAAGTGTGACCCAAAAATGAAGAGGTTCAAAGTTTAATTTTACTGGAAAATAGCTCATTAAAATTGCATAAAATTGTAATACTACCATAAAATCAGCTCAAAGTGCTAAATAATAATCAAAAAACATTATTGAACAAAAATATATTACATTAATTTTCCTAAAAAACAAAATAAAGTTGTATTTCAAGTGTGACCCAAAAATGAAGAGGTTCAAAGTTTAATTTTACTGGAAAATAGCTCATTAAAATTGCATAAAATTGTAATACTACCATAAAATCAGCTCAAAGTGCTAAATAATAATCAAAAAACATTATTGAACAAAAATATATTACATTAATTTTCCTAAAAAACAAAATAAAGTTGTATTTCAAGTGTGACCCAAAAATGAAGAGGTTCAAAGTTTAATTTTACTGGAAAATAGCTCATTAAAATTGCATAAAATTGTAATACTACCATAAAATCAGCTCAAAGTGCTAAATAATAATCAAAAAACATTATTGAACAAAAATATATTACATTAATTTTCCTAAAAAACAAAATAAAGTTGTATTTCAAGTGTGACCCAAAAATGAGGAGGTTCAAAGTTTAATTTTACTGAAAAATAGCTCATTAAAATTGCATAAAATTGTAATACTACCATAAAATCAGCTCAAAATGCTAAATAATAATCAAAAAACATTATTGAACAAAAATATATTACATTAATTTTCCTAAAAAACAAAATAAAGTTGTATTTCAAGTGTGACCCAAAAATGAAGAGGCTCAAAGTTTAATTTTACTGAAAAATAGCACATTAAAATTGCATAAAATTGTAATACTACCATAAAATCAGCTCAAAATGCTAAATAATAATCAAAAAACATTATTAAACAAAAATATATTACATTAATTTTCCTAAAAAACAAAATAAAGTTGTATTTCAAGTGTGACCCAAAAATGAAGAGGTTCAAAGTTTAATTTTTTTACTGAAAAATAGCTCATTAAAATTGCATAAAATTGTAATATTACCATAAAATCAGCTCAAAATGCTAAATAATCATCAAAAAACATTTATAGAACAAAAATATATTACATTAATTGTCCTAAAAAAAATAAAATAAAGTTGTATTTCAAGTGTGACCCAAAAATGAGGAGGTTCAAAGTTTAATTTTACTGGAAAAATAACTCATTAAAATTGTATAAAATGGTAATACTACCATAAAATCAGCTCAAAATGCAAAAAAAATAATCAAAAAACATTATTGAACAAAATTATATTACATTAATTTTCCTAAAAAACAAAATAAAGTCGTATTTCAAGTGTGACCCAAAAATGAAGAGACTCAAAGTTTAATTTTTCTGGAAAAATAGCTCATTAAAATTGTATAAAATGGTAATACTACCATAAAATCAGCTCAAAATGCTAAATAATAATCAAAAAACATTATTGAACAAAAATATATTACATTAATTTTCCTAAAAAACAAAATAAAGTTGTATTTCAAGTGTGACCCAAAAATGAAGAGGTTCAAAGTTTAATTTTACTGAAAAATAGCACATTAAAATTGCATAAAATTGTAATACTACCATAAAATCAGCTCAAAATGGTAAATAATAATCAAAAAACATTATTAAACAAAAATATATTACATTAATTTTCTTAAAAAAACAAAATAAAGTTGTATTTCAAGTGTGACCCAAAAATGAAGAGGTTCAAAGTTTAAATTTACTGGAAAAATAACTCATTAAAATTGTATAAAATGGTAATACTACCATAAAATCAGCTCAAAATGCAAAAAAAATAATCAAAAAACATTATTGAACAAAATTATATTACATTAATTTTCCTAAAAAACAAAATAAAGTCGTATTTCAAGTGTGACCCAAAAATGAAGAGACTCAAAGTTTAATTTTTCTGGAAAAATAGCTCATTAAAATTGTATAAAATGGTAATACTACCATAAAATCAGCTCAAAATGCTAAATAATAATCAAAAAAACATTATTGAACAAAAATATATTACATTAATTTTCCTAAAAAACAAAATAAAGTTGTATTTCAAGTGTGACCCAAAAATGAAGAGGTTCAAAGTTTAATTTTACTGAAAAATAGCACATTAAAATTGCATAAAATTGTAATACTACCATAAAATCAGCTCAAAATGGTAAATAATAATCAAAAAACATTATTAAACAAAAATATATTACATTAATTTTCCTAAAAAACAAAATAAAGTTGTATTTCAAGTGTGACCCAAAAATGAAGAGGTTCAAAGTTTAATTTTACTGGAAAATAGCTCATTAAAATTGCATAAAATTGTAATACTACCATAAAATCAGCTCAAAATGCTAAATAATAATCAAAAAACATTATTGAACAAAAATATATTACATTAATTTTCCTAAAAAACAAAATAAAGTTGTATTTCAAGTGTGACCCAAAAATGAGGAGGTTCAAAGTTTAATTTTACTGAAAAATAGCTCATTAAAATTTTATAAAAATGTAATACTACCATAAAATCAGCTCAAAATGCTTAATAATAATCAAAAAACATTATTGAACAAAAATATATTACATTAATTTTCCTAAAAAACAAAATAAAGTTGTATTTCAAGTGTGACCCAAAAATGAAGAGGTTCAAAGTTTAATTTTTCTGGAAAAATAGCTCATTAAAATTGTATAAAATTGTAATACTACCATAAAATCAGCTCAAAATGCAAAATAATAATCAAAAAACATTATTGAACAAAAATATATTACATTAATTTTCCTAAAAAACAAAATAAAGTTGTATTTCAAGTGTATTGCATTGTATCATAAAATCGCATCAAAATTGTAAATAATAACTGAAAATTATTATAGAACAAAAACATTACTTTTGCCAATAAAAAGAAAAAAGTTTTATTTTAAAGCTCATCATGTTTGACTGTGAAAGAGTCAAAACAAATACAAATACAGTCTCATTTGCATAAACAATATTTTAATATGACACAACAGTGTAAATATGACATGTGATTTTATTTGTGTGTTTGAGTGTGTGATTTGTGTTGGACTGACAGAAACACAGAAAGTGTCTCTGACTGGAGAAACATCTTCATCCTGATGATCTGAAACAGGAAACTGTCTTGTGTGTCTGATATTGAACTTCCTGAAGCCTGTGATTAAAACACACAACAACAGCAACACTTTCACATCATTACACTCACACTGTGTCCACTAATGTCTGTGTGTGTTTAATGTCACACAGAGACACTGAAGTGCAGTAACCAACTGTAAATCCAGCGTGTAGTGTTTGAGTGAATGTGTGTGTGAATGTGTGTAAGTGTGTGAGTTTGTGTGTGTCAGAGACGCTGTAGAAGGACAGAGTGCCGCCAGACACGTCCACATACACTCCTACTCTCTTACTGGACACTGAACCAGCAGATATAACAGTGTCATTATTATTGTGACGGGCAATGAATGTGTGATCAGAGCAGATCAGACTCCAGGAGTTCACATTACGTCCAAACACACAGTCATAACTCACTCCTTTCCTCTTGATTTCTTTATATGACACTGATATATAAACATAATTTCCACTCCATTCAGTCTCCCAGTAACAGCGTCCAGTCAGACTCTCAACACACAGAAACTGAGGCCAACAATCAAATCTGTCTGGATGATCAGGATATGACTGTTGTTTATCCACATGTGTCGCCTTTCTGTTCTCGTCAGACAGTTTGAGGTGTTTGTTTGCTGTGTTTGTATCCAGTGTGAGATCACAGGCATCTGAACACAAGAACACACATTACAAGAGACACATTTACAACAACTAAACAACAAACAACAAAACTGTGTGTCTGTTTGTGGACTTACATTTGTGGAGTCCTGATGTGATCCTGAACTCTCCTCCATGATCCACACTAGAAAACACACACACACACACACACACACACACACACACACACACACACACACACACACACACACACAGTCAGTCAACAAACTGTTGCTATGCAGTTGCTAAGATACTGAGGGCAGTTGCTAGGCTGTTGCCTAGGTACTGGAGGTGGTTGCTATGCAGTTGCTAAGGTACTGGAAGTGGTTACTAGACTGTTGCTATGCAGTTGCCAGGGTACTTGCGTGGATGCAGTGATGTTGATAACATGTTCTGGCTGGTTGCTATGCAGTTGCAAAGACACTCCTTGTGGTTGCTAGGCTGTTGCTATATGGTTGCTATGATACTTGCTGTGTGATTGATAACACATTTTGTGTGGTTGCTAGATATGATCTAGATATGATAAGATATTTGTGCAGTGTAGACAGAATCAACTCTGAGCTCACGCTGAACTGTGATTGACAGATCTGTGATTATAATGGATTATATCACACACCGGACGTGTTCAGTTCAAGACAGCAGTCGAAAAACAGTGACTCTAATCATTAAACAGGGAAAAGTTTGTTTCAAGAGTGGTTTGGTGTTCAAAAAAGCAAACAGAAAAAGAACAATCTTTAAAATTTTGACTGTCATTCTCACATTTGGAAAATGTTTATCTTGCTCTGAGTAGTTAAGCAAGAGTTGCAAAAGGCTCAGTGTGATTGTGAGTCAGATGAGCTCATAGTGTGGACATCTTCATACCAGGCCCTGAAAATCAATTTAAATATTACGCTTTAATGTAACAGTGTCTGTCACTGCTTATAGGTTTGGGATCATCTTTCACTATTTAATTTAAACCGGCTTCACTGTTTTCTGAAAAATGTTCCCCTTTTTGGTGTTATAGAAATGTTAAACAGCCCACAGTAATATCCAGGAAAGGAAACTACTGCTCATTTTTGGCAAATTTCTAGAAAGGTGGTCAAACACTATAACCACTAGAAAAGCACCATAAAGACAGTCCTCATAACTTATGTGTTACATTTATGTGCTACGTGAGTCCATATGAAAGCAGTTTGTCATATTTTGACAGATTTTTTGGTAGGCTACACCTCAGCTTTAAAAAATATAAAAATAAAAAATTCTATTTGCATTGTTCACCAGTAATGACTGAACAAATTATAGCAAAGACTGAAGCCAATCATTTATTAATGTGTTAACTATAAGCACAAATAAATAAATAAATAAATAATTTAAATCTCATATTTCCTTATTGTGTTGTATTTTTAAGTTAATAAGAGGTGTTAAAATTGCTCTATGCAAAATGATCTGGTGTGTTATATGTGGTCCTTTTAGTTTCATTTCGTCCCTGATTGAAAGCTCCAGCAGTATCAAGTGTTTTGCTCTCAGGTTCAGTCGTTGTGGTTGCATTAGTTCATTTTAATCTGACTCTGGCTCAAAATAATCTAATAACAGAGCTGACCTTCTCAAACATCAAAACACACGTCACACAGTGGCTGTTTACCTGCATTTCAAAATATTTTGACAAATATTTGAATAAAAAATAAAAAATAAAATAAAATAAACTTCATAAGCTAACCTCCAAAAACATAAGTAAATCTGAAAATGCATTTTATGATCTTTTAAAAGTTTAATAATGCTATAAGTTTAATTACTAGTGGTGTCAATTGATTGTTTTTTCCCCCAAATATTTAACCATTGACTATAGCCATTCAACATTACAGTATAATTGAGAGCTTTTAAACTAACATTTACTAGACTTGTAATTTAAGTGAACTTAAACAATCTTCACATAAACCCATTTTAATAACTGTCACCTGTGTATAATAACCTGTGCCCTTCAGCAAGAAAATATAGCCAAATTTAACAAAGTTATCAAACACTAAAGCCTAAATTAAATAAAAGATAAAGTTTAAAACTACAGAAGTTATTGATTTCCTTTTTTTTTATTTTGTTCTTCGATTAACAGACATCACAGCAGCTGGTTATTAGGATATTTTGGCTGCTGTTACTTTAAAAGCTGCCGCTGCTGAACTTGAAGCGGATCTGACACTGCTTTAAATGTCACTCTTAAATAATAAACACGTACTTGCACAGTTTTAAGGCACCTTTAGTCGCCTTTTTTGTAACTTCATGACTTAACTGACGACATAACTACGACTAACTACATACTCGTAGTTTCATTTGGGTTTAAATATGATACAGCGCGTGCCAGCATATTTGTGCGTGCACTTCAAGAGCACGTGTTACGAGCACAGTGTAACGACTGACAGGACAGGAAGATTCGTTTTTACTGACATATGACCAGACAACATCTCATCTGACCGCAGTTCACTGATGTTCTACTGAAGCTCCTCGTCACCGGTACCGTTTCCACACTCATTTGACTCACGCCTGGCGCTGAGGTGACGTTGAAACGCGCGTCTGAAAAGTCTCCCGTTTGATGTGCTCATTATTACATTCTGCGTCTAAATAAACTCAATTCTTTAGTGGTTGTGGGTGGGTGATGTTCATGATGTGAGTTCTGTAAAGAGTTGGGTGACGTTATTTGAAGAATCTTCAGGGATTAACACTGATCACAGTGTATTTGGTCCCACAATACAGAGTGTTAAAGTAACACTGAAGCAGAGTTGAACTTAATGAGAATGTGAACAAGCAGAATTACTGAAGGAAAGAGAAACAGAAAAAAAGAGAAGAGACAAACAGAAACACAACTGACTTACAGTCACAGCCTTAGATGAAGTCAACTGAAATAAAAGACATTAAATCTCTCAAGATCTCAGCAGAGGATGATTAAACAACTCCACAAACAGCTTCACTTATTACTGATCAGTTTGTCTAAAGTAATTATTTAGAACAAAGAGGTTTAGATGTTGAATTTGCTTAGTTTGAACTTACCATTAAGGCGATCAATGTTTACTTTAGTTGGGCTCTTGACCCTTCAATTCATAACTTTTGCTTTCTGGCTGCTGTAAGTCTGTGTCTGCAAAACACACTTATTGTTGCAAAAAAGCCAGAAAAAAACCTTAATTGAAACGTTATTAGTCATTAATAGAGATTTACTTGTGTAATATCCTGATTCACTGATCCGATCAAAAGATGGAATTTGTGGTTACGTTCAATATATTATAGCAACATTGTTATATTAATTTGTTACTGTTAAAATCAAATAAGATAATAGATTTTAAAAATACTTTGCTCAAGACATTTTGAACACCTGTGTGATTTAGACAATAGTATGTTCCTGCACAACCGGAGAAGCTGCACTTTCAGGACCGCATTTCTAGGACCCCAGTTTTTTTGTAAAAGCGCCACCTACCGAATTGGATCACCAAAGATGGACGACATGGACTGCAATCAGAGTGTGAGTAAACGTTTTTCAATTGAGTTTTATTTTATAACATTAAAACGATGCAAAGTTTACATAGCCAAAGTGAGAATTGCTAAGAAATAATAACGAATTCCCACAAATTAATAATTTGTTTGCTAGTTTTATTGATTATTACAACGTTCTTAATTCGTGGCCATGATTTAATTAAACCTTGCTGATTTAATGACTATAACAAGTAAATCTAGCCAGCACATTCATTAAACTTAAAAAGATAATAAAAGCATGTTGATGTGAGATGTGTCAGATTTACCTGTAGCTTACTGTATTAGTGTGAACATTTGTTTACTCATTGATTTACCATGTTAGTGAAGTATAAAGTTATGCATATGGGGGTAAGTTACTTTAACAGTGTTCGCATTTATTCATTAACTGTTTTTGCACCATGGTTTGCCCATAGGGTGTACTCAACGGGAAGCCCTCTAAATTCCTTGCGGTGAGGAACAACAGGACATCCTTTTTGTCTGTCTGAGAGGAGCACTGCACAGGACACCAACACAACTGAGCTTCACAGATGGAGTGCAGTTCATCTGTGGCTTTCTTTTTCCAGAGCTATGCTGGACCATGTAATGTGTTTTTATGTGTTCCTACTCCGGCACTTACAAAACCTACTGTATAAACTGCATGCTGGTGCTACTCGTGTATGGATCCATGTATAATGGCTTGCTGTTCAGTAGTGGTATAATAGTATGCTTTAATTCTTTTTTCATAGGCCATCATATATGCCTTGGCTGTCCTATGGAATTTGTCCTTGCAGGAGGCTGAGCAGGTCTTCCTTTCTGGTCCAGATTATCATTACAGGTCAGAGTTGTATATGAATTATTTGTGCACATTGCCCAGTGCACGCTTTTGTTACTGATATTCCTGTTAACCTAACAGTGGTTGTTCTCTGATACCTATTTCAGTTAAATGGAAGATTTTAGTAGAAGGACTGACAGTAACATTTTCTATAAATCCTGTAGTTATAATACATTAGGGCAGGGGTGGGGAACGTTGATCCTGGAGGGCTGGTGTCCCTGCAGAGTTTAGCTCCAACCCTGATCAAACACACCTGAACAAGCTATTCAAGGTCTTCAGGATACAGGTAGGTTTTTTTATTTTAGGCTTGAAGCTAAACTCTGCAGGGACTCGGCGCTCCAGGATCAACATTCCCCACCCCTGCGTTAGGATATTCTTAAGGCATTATAATGAATGATTGAATAATGCGTTATAAGAAACCTTATAAAATGTTGCATTATCTTATAAGTAATTATAAGAACAGTTTTAATGTATTATAATACTTATTTGTGGTTAAGAGTATGATGATTTATAACATACAATGAACATGTTGCATTCACTTAAGTTCAATGGATTATAATGTATTATAGTTATATTGTATTATAGGTCTCATATCTTGCCATTGTTTAAGATGTGCACAATAACATATTACTTTGTATTTGATATTTTTTGGTAAAAACACTAATAATAAGTCTTCATAAAAACATTCCAATAGTCTATAATGTGGTCTTATTAATTATAAGTGGTCAGTGTCTGATTTAAGTGAAGTAACTTCACTGTACTTAAAGCAGACAAAGACCACTTATAAATTAATAATAATAATAATAATAATAATAATAATAATAATAATAATAATATTTTTTTCTCAAACAGCAATAAGATCAGGTATCAGATCATATGAACGTGTACACATTTGCTTTGAACTATTTTTTATTGTAATATCAGTTTGATTATTTTTATGGTACCCTTTAGATAACTGTTAATAGTAACTCTGCAACTACATGTCAACTAACAGTCATTGGAGTATTACTAGACTGTCTGCTTAATATCTGATAGCAATTTATTTTGATGGTTCCCCAACAGACATTCTACTGACTGTAAGCAACTTTGCAAATGCATCAACTTATGCTACCAACCCCAACCAAGTCTACTAATACTCTGAGAGTTAGTTGACATGTAGTTGCAAAGTTGCTTATAAAGGGGACCATCAAAATAAAATGTAATCTAATATAAAAAAACTAGCTCACAGCATAATTAACATTAACCTCACAGGAAACTCTTCTAACCACTCACACAGCAAAATCCCCAGTGTTAATTTAACACTCTGAGTGTGGACACATATAAACACTGAAGCAGTATTGAAGTTAACGAGATAATTAGGTGATTAACGAAGTGAAGATTGATCATTATTGAAGACACCTGATGTTAATAAGCAGAATCACCAAAGGAAAAAAAACAAAAATTTTAAGCAACCATTATAGTGGTCAGTGTTTGCATTAGTTGGGCTCTTGACCCTTAAATCATCAATGTTAGGTCTTGTTTGGCTGCAATTACTGAGTTATAACAGCCAGACAAGCAAAGAGCAAAAGTCAATAAGATAGCACTGACTGTGCTTGACTTAATCATCATATAGTGACTTGAGTATTTGATATGAAATTTCCTTACAGATTACAAAAAAAACTGTGAACAATAGATCAATCAGTTTTGCCATAATCAGACAGATGATGAAAAAAAAGTTCATCTTAATTTAGACACACAGACATGAAGAATCAGTGTGAGAATCACAACAACGGTGACCATCAAAAAGCGTGTTGTAGCCAATCAGAACTCATCCATGACTCCCATCATGCATTGCGGCATGAATAAATTATGAGAGCTCAGAGTTGATCTGTTTATCTGAATATGCCGTTTGTCACCATTGTTGAGATTCATGGGCTGGTTCTTGATGTCTATGTGTGCCTAGGTGAAATACTTTTTTTTTTTTTAAACAGGTTGTAAAAAAAAAATCTGTCCAAAATGTATCGGAAGCACCAGATCTTCTGTGGATTGTCAAGGCTATTACAATAAGCAAACAAAAAAAAAAAAAAACTAACTTAGAGATTAGACTTTAGGTGATTTACATCAAACAATGAATGTTAAAACATAATCACCTGGTGACTTGAGCTTTTGGCTTGTCTGGCTGTTTTAACTCAAATACAGCAGCCAAACAAAATCTAGTATTAAAGATTTAAGGGTCAAGAGCCCAACTAATGCAAACATTGACCACTATAATGGTTGCTTAAAAATTTTGGTTTTCTCCTTTGGTGATTCTGCTTATTAACATCAGGTGTCTTCAATAATGATCAATCATCACTTTGTTAATCACCTAATTATCTCGTTAACTTCAACACTGCTTCAGTGTTTATATGTGTCCACACTCAGAGTGTTAAATTAACACTGGGGATTTTGCTGTGTATAACTCCTTAAGAATACCCTTATAATGTATTATAAATACAGGCTTCATAGAAAGTATTACTGGATTGACAAACAATTGAGGAAAATGGGAGAACAATCAGTTGGTGGGTATTGCTCTATATACTTAAATTTGGAGTTTAGAGTTTGGATTTAGATGTCAGTAACAATTATTCTGTTAGGTTCTCTCTCTTCACAACCCCAACAGTGCTTAAGTGTTAAATATATAAAAATATATTACAGAGTTAAACATGTTAAAGCAAATGTTTCTTATTTAATTCACCCTCCCTCTCTCTCTCTCTCTCTCTCAGGAGTTGAAGCCTACAGCCTTTCTGTCCATGTAGCAACTGATGGAAAAAGTCTTTTTTAAATTATGATGTTGTATTATGTGTTATTGCAAAAATATAAATATACATTCTTGAATCATTCTTGAGTCTTGTGTCTTGCCTCTCTACAAACTTTTAAATATCTGGCCTTAATTTAATGACTGGAAATGCTGATTTCATGTGATTCCATCTTTATTATAACTGATAATAAGCTAAATGGTTGAACTTAAGGGGGCTAATCAATATACAGTATATTTCAAGAAACTAAGACTTAAGATAATCCACTCTTTCAGTTGTTCGAAGATTGAAATCTTTTTTTCCCTTTATATTTTAAGCGTAAATTTGTTTTAATTTGAAATCGTGACTCAGAAGCAGGTATTACACACTTTATAATCAACATATCACAGTGGAAATAAAAAAAAAAAATGTTCCTGAGATTCAATATCTTTGACAACATGTATAAACTAAACCACTAGAGTCCTAAAAATGTGGTCCTGAAACAACAATCCCCACTATATCATCCAATTCGGTAGATGGCACTGTTACAAAAAAAAATAGGATCCTAGAAATGCGGTCCTAAAACAGCAGCCTCACCAGTTGTGCAGGCACACCCTTCTCAATTTAGATGCAAACATTCATCAAGAATCAGCATATGAATCTCAACGATGGTGACAATAAACAAAACGCTTCATGCTGCAGTGCATTTTGGGTGAACCAATCAAAACTCATCCATGGCTCCCAGAATGCATTGCAATATTAATAAATTATGCACCTGAATTGTCTTTGTATTTTCAGGAGTAAGTGTTTATTCTTACAATTTGCCTTAATTTTTCGCTATTTTTGTTGTGACTTTTTAGTAGCGTGTTTTGTGATGTTCAAAGATGTTTATTTGCATATTTTGTTGATTGCCACCATTGTTGAGATTCATATGCTGATTCTTCATGTCTATGTGTGCCATAAGCAAAACCTTTTTGTCCACAACTTTTTTTTTTTTTTTTTTAAATGTTTAAATTGCTAGAATACTTTTAAAATTCAACTTATAGAATCAAAAGGCTTTTATATTCAACAAAGTATAATACCAGTGAACCAAGCCAAGACATGATGATTATTTCCAGCATTAAACAACCAACCACCACATCACTTTTTCTCTAAAGACAAAGTTGTTTTATTTGCTATTATGTGCTTTGTAAGCACATAATTACAGCAGAAATGTTACAAAATTAAGGGTCAAGAGCCCAATTAAAGCAAACACTGACCACAGTGATGGTGATGTTTTGTGAAATTAAACCAACATCTAAACCTCTGTGATTCTCATTAACAACTTTTGTATGACAGAAATAAAATCAAACTGGTTAGTAATAAGTGAAGTTGGTGAAGCTGTTTGTGGAGTTGTTTAATCCTCCTCTGCTGAGATCTTGAGAGATTTAATGTCTTTTATTTCAGTTTCATCTAAGGCTGTGACTGTAATTTAGTTGTAGTTGTGTTTCTGTTTGTCTCTTCTCTTTTTTCTGTTTCTCTTTCCTTCAGTAATTCTGTTTGTTAACATGATATATAGTGTCATGGTATAATGATCTCACAGACCAGTGAAGAACAGCATGTTGACAGGACCAGAAGTGAAATGTTCTTTGACAAAACGGCTCTTCTACATTGATCATGGGTCTGTGATACATAGAATAATTTAAGTCATATTTTTAATGAACTTCCCATACATTGTTTTTTTTTTTAAGCTTCTCTTGACAACCACAAAAATAATGACAAATTCCCTCACATACACAGCAGACAGGATGATTGTTACTGCTCAACTTACTTGAGTTTTTCCAGGTGGTTGAGCAGCTTCACTCCTGAATCTCTTGGGTGATTGTAGCTCAGATCCAGCTCTCTCAGGTGTGAGGGGTTTGAACTCAGAGATGATGCCAGAGCAGCACAACCTTCTTCTGTCACCATACAGCCAGATAATCTACAACAACAGTGAGTGTTAGTGTGCTTCTTTTTTTATAAATACAGTAGCCATGCGACATGTAAGGGATAATATACATCCAGCAAGTTTTTACAAAAAAAAACACTAACTTTACAGGTATTTCCTAGATTATTATTGTGAACATTCTCTGTAAAATGTACATTTCTTACAGTTAACCATTAGATAGCAACAGCACACATGCATGAGCTAATGTAACTATCACTGCATCAGCAACTACACAGTTACTGCCTTTAAAGGCTTCAACGCACTTAACAATTTTAGCAGTCCTACAAGATCATTGCTGATCACACTGTGTGACATGGATCTAATAAACTTGGGTACGACATGCATGTAGATGACACCTATTGACTCGCAGGCTATGAAAAAAAGTGTAAGTGGCAAAAGAGGAAGGAATAAGAGCTTGAGGTAAACAGTTTTTTTCTTGTTGTTGTTGTTGTTTTAGCGCTATGTCACGTTGATTTCAAAAAGCATTTTTATTGGCTGGTCGGTAAATGTGGGTTGTGACAGCAAACACGCCATATGAGGATCAGGCTGAATTTCTGACACTGTCAGAAAATGATCGTAGGCTATCTTTGGTCACAAGACCGTGACAACGGCCGTCTTTGAACCTCTCTCACTATAAGACATAGGATCACAGATTAGGAGCCACGATCACAGAAATCACCACAATTGTTTCACGATGCCAATCTTTCGTCTGGGACAGCTGAAAATCGTGCAGTGTGTTTCGGACTTAAAGGCACAATATGTATGATTTTTGAATCAAAGCAATATTTTCTACAGTAACAGACCATATCATTGCATCGCCTGCGAATGGCATCATGCACATGTAGCATCTGGACCAATCAGACATACAGTTATTTGTTACATTTAACAAATACACAGCAAAATCCCCAGTGTTAATTTAACACTCTGAGTGTGGACACATATAAACACTGAAGCAGTATTGAAGTTAACGAGATAATTAGGTGATTAACGAAGTGAAGATTGATCATTATTGAAGACACCTGATGTTAATAAGCAGAATCACCAAAGGAAAAAAAACAAAAATTTTAAGCAACCATTATAGTGGTCAGTGTTTGCATTAGTTGGGCTCTTGACCCTTAAATCATCAATGTTAGGTCTTGTTTGGCTGCAATTACTGAGTTATAACAGCCAGACAAGCAAAGAGCAAAAGTCAATAAGATAGCACTGACTGTGCTTGACTTAATCATCATATAGTGACTTGAGTATTTGATATGAAATTTCCTTACAGATTACAAAAAAAACTGTGAACAATAGATCAATCAGTTTTGCCATAATCAGACAGATGATGAAAAAAAAGTTCATCTTAATTTAGACACACAGACATGAAGAATCAGTGTGAGAATCACAACAACGGTGACCATCAAAAAGCGTGTTGTAGCCAATCAGAACTCATCCATGACTCCCATCATGCATTGCGGCATGAATAAATTATGAGAGCTCAGAGTTGATCTGTTTATCTGAATATGCCGTTTGTCACCATTGTTGAGATTCATGGGCTGGTTCTTGATGTCTATGTGTGCCTAGGTGAAATACTTTTTTTTTTTAAACAGGTTGTAAAAAAAAATCTGTCCAAAATGTATCGGAAGCGCCGGATCTTCTGTGGATTGTCAAGGCTATTACAATAAGCAAGCAAAAAAAAAAAAAAAAAACTAACTTAGAGATTAGACTTTAGGTGATTTACATCAAACAATGAATATGTTAAAACATAATCACCTGGTGACTTGAGCTTTTGGCTTGTCTGGCTATTTTAACTCAAATACAACAGCCAAACAAAATCTAGTATTAAAGAGTTAAGGGTCAAGAGCCCAACTAATGCAAACACTGACCACTATAATGGTTGCTTAAAAATTTTGGTTTTCTCCTTTGGTGATTCTGCTTATTAACATCAGGTGTCTTCAATAATGATCAATCATCACTTTGTTAATCACCTAATTATCTCGGTAACTTTAACACTGCTTCAGTGTTTATATGTGTCCACACTCAGAGTGTTAACTTAACACTGGGGATTTTGCTGTGTAGTATTTAAACCCAAAAGGGCCAGCTACATGCTGGAGCTCTGGAGACAACCCCCCCAAAGCAACTAACACCCCAAAAGGGCCCAGTTGCCAGGACGACTATCTGATAAGAGGTTTTATTGCTTCAAGGAATGCAAGCAGAGCACACTACATTTCCCTATAGGAGAGTTGCCGCTTGCAGTCGGGGGCAGAATTTAAAGCGGAGACGTGAAGTCGGACACTTTCTGCTCCTCATAGTGATGCTCACATAGTGTTTGTATACTTTATCACAGACGAAGTGAATTAAATGCATTTTTTGTCAAATACACAGATGTTTCAGAGATGATTTCATAAAGGAAAAATACTTTTCATGTACTGTTTAAAGGCACAAAATGTAAGATTTTTTTAAATTAAAATGTTAAAAAAAAACCCACTAAAAGAGTGTTACATATTTTGCTGACTTGTGTACTAACATTATCCTAGATGTTTCGAAGAATGTTTAAATCCAGAGAAATAAGCAATTTTAACTAGTATAATGGACCGTGTCATTGCGTCATATGCCAATGACGTCATACACCCTTGATTTTCCGATTTTATTTTATAGAAAACGTGGAAACCCCAAAGACAGTTTCATATGTTATGCATTTTATTAGTCAGATGATAAACGCACAGAGTAGCATTATAACAAAACTTTCAACACACAGTCGGATCTACAATGATAAAACAAAAATGCTTTTTCCTACATGCGCACGACCGGAAGAAGCGGAAGCTGTCGTCTGTGGCATAATAAAAGCTCCGCTGCTTTCAAGCCATGTCTCGCGCTCGTCTTCATTAGCAATCGCTCCAGCGTCCTCGTTTCGCTTCCAAGACTTTCAGCCTCACCCTGCTTCATACTACAGTAACCTTGATAGGTTTTTAATACATTAGCTCATCCATGGACATGATTTCTGCCCGTGTCCTGTCGGATTGCATCAGCTGTGTAGATGAAAACTACAACTCGCATGATTCCACACTCAATCACAGCATCATCAAAATACTTTGTTTGTTTTGAATATACACCCTCTAGTGGCGAAAACTTACAGATTGTGCCTTTAATACAGTGCAATCTGTACAAGAATAAAGTTCAACATAAACCTATATTATTTAAATAAATGTTTTTTTTTTTGTTTTTTTTTAATAAACATGACTCAATATAACATTGCAGCTACAGTAAAAGAGCTTTTACTGTTAAAACCTCTGAACTGACATCTCTACCATATAGTTGAGCTTACTTTGATAGGGAATAAATATGTTATTTCCAATTAAAGTGTTTAAATCTAATAATTACACAGGAATATGTTTAACCACTCTCATCTGCCCCTCCGGAGGTCTGTGCACACCACTGATTGAATTTAAGAAAATAGTCTTACATCTAAGCTTTTAGGTTAGGATTAGGGCGCCTGCTGACATAAATCTGTGTATCATCACCATAACGATGAAACCCCAGACCAAACTTTCAAATAGGGATGTAACAATTCATGATATGATTTTTTTTTTTTTTTTTTTTTTTTTTGGCAACATGACATTTAATTATGAATGTAAAGGTTTCCTTTTATTATTATTCAAACAAAATGCTGCAGATGTCTTTGTGAAATTGAAAAATGTCAAATAACAAAGCTAAACTGAAATTTTAAAAGAAATCCCAAATCAATTAAATGAATAATGCAAATAAAAGAAATCTCTTCATATAAACAAATTAAGACTTTGCCTTTGCTCTTTCCATTTAAAATTAGGCAACCCTTGCATTTTAATCACGATCAAAACAACGATGAGTTTTTGATTTAAATTAGATTGTATAATTTCAAAATTTGAAGCAAAAACAGAATGGTCTGATTTTAGCTTTGTGAAACTATTCTACAGAAAACATCTGAACGAAACAAACACCAGACATGCTGAATGAGAATGCATATTCACTCTCTGACAGTAGGTGGCGCCAGACAGTTCCCCTTAGACATTTCTTCCATGACAACTCTTGGGAAGATTTTATCATGGTAATGTATATGACAATGTTAATGTATTTGGTGGAATAGATCTGCTGCGCTGCTGCTGAATTGCTGCTGCTGTTGGTTATTGCTGTAGTTGTAGGTTATTGCTGCTGCTGCAAGCAAGTACAGGAACTTGCTACTGTCAAAGCATATGGCAATACGGTGCTGTGAGTATTTAAGACATACTGCTGCTGCACAATAGCATACAAGATAACCCCCCCAACAAAGCTGAAAAGAGAAACGAAACAGCTAAAATATGCATGCTGCTGTAAGCATGACAGCACACTGCTGCTATACAATAAAATGCTTGTAATTATCCTTAAAAAGGCAAAATAAAGAGACAAAACCCCCCAGAATAAGCAGATCTATTGCCAAGACATATGTACTGCTGCTGCTCCAAAGAGCCATGAAACCGTGTGTTTGCTATCTATGTGAGCCTGGGCCAGCTTTGCCGAATGGCTTAACGCTAGTGGACTACTGCTGTGTGTACCTGATCATTTGACCAGATAGCTTAAACTAGTGACCTGAGTTAATGTGTTTCTGGGCTAGTGAAGCCCAGATAAGTTAACTAGTGGCTTAGCAATGTGAACCTGGGTGCTGTACCCTTAGGTTTATTTAATTAATGACCTAAATAACTATGTGTGTCTGAGTCAATAGCTCAAACTTACCTAGGTTGAAACGCACACTATGTGTGTCTTTAACAAACAAGAATCACGCTGGCCTAGGCTTGGGTGGCCTGAGCAAATAGTTTTTTTTTTTTTTTTAAACTTTAATACTTTATTTTAATGCAGTGTCTGCTTTGCAGCAACTATGCTGTTATATTATTGTTATAGCCATCTCGTTTCACTATACATACTGCTGGTATTTATATTAATTGTGAACGGATAAAATTTGTGACCTGAAATGCTATAAAATGCTGCTGCAGAGAAATGTATTATTCTCTATGACTGGCTGTGGCTACTGCATGAAGAAAACAAAACTGCTGTAAACTCTGTTAATTAGGCATACAAGCAGCTATGCAAGTTCTGTTTTACACTAATACAGTGTTGCCGCCAACGTGAGCTGTTAATGCTATTCACAATGTTGTAGCATGATTACTGTGCAAGCTGCTGCAGTTACAATATTTTAATCAGAATCTGCGATGCATAATCTACTGCTGCTGCATGAAATCTGCTGTAAACCCTGTTGAATAATCAAAAGTCAAAAGTAATAAGGTGCCTACTACGCTTTAAGAGTTAATTTACTGTCTATTAGTTATCACTGAAGCGCTTTTCTGCTGCCGTTGCTACAGTACATTAGCAATAACAATTTGACTTGCTGTGCATGCTGCTGATAAAATTATTATTTGTAACCTTGCATATGAATTTGCAATATATGGCACACTATAACATTTGCAGACATTGCAATCTGAATAGCTATGCATACAGCTACTACAGCTGCACGAAGTACTTAGAATTGCTATAGCCCCTTTATTATATAAACACTGCAATGACATAATACTTATTTCACTTTGGAGTTCACAAATCTGCTGTAAGCCTTGTTAAATAAGCAAAAGTAATAAAATGCCATTTCACCTGTTTACTATCCATGTGTTATCTTATCAAATTTCAACCAACTAAGGTATTTCCTATTGCCACTGCTAAATTGGAAACATAATAATTGGTTTGCTATGCAGACGCTGCTAACATTATTTGTTACATCACATCTGAATTTGCTATACATGCTGCTCCTTTTAAAATTCACTAAATGTGATCTAAATATTCAATTCAATTTAAATGTATTTGTTAAGCGCTTTTCACAATACATATCGTTGCAAAGCAACTTTACAGCAAATTAAAGTTTTACAATATCATTTCACTTTGAAGAGTTTGCAAAAGTACTGTAGCCCTGTTAAATAAGAAAAAAGTAATAAAAGCCTATTTCACATTAAAGAGTTACATACCCCATACTTTGAATGCCATTTTTTAAAGCACTTCCTGCTGCCGCTGCTACATTATCGATAATAATTTGGCTTGCTAAGCATGCTGCTGCTATTTCTAACATTGCATCTGACTAGCTATGCATACTGCTGCTACAGCTGTACAAGTACTTATGATTGCTATAGCCCCTTTATTAATAAACAAAATGCTAATAATTCCTATTCACTTGAAGAGTTCATGTAGAGTTCATATTTAGCCATTGAAACTTCAATTATGGTTTACCTATTGCTGCTACTAATAAATGATTTAATTGCTACGCATGCAGCTATTAATAATTTGCTAATAACGCAATCTGAATTTCTATGGATACTGCTGCTACACTTTATGAAAGTACTAGAATTGCTGTGAGCCCAGCTGAATAAACAAATAAGAAAATTCCAAGTTTAAAAGTGCCCTACTATAATGCTGCATTGTAAATGGGCTACTAAACTGAACCAATTTATTATTAGTAATAGTAGCCTTATATTTTAAACAAATTACTGATTACTCATTATCTTTAAACTACCACTAAACATGACTTTCATAATAAACACTGCACTATGACTGAACCAAATGTAACGAGTGAAATAGAGATGTGGCCCCTATAAGAGTGAGCGCTCCCTTCTGAAGTGGATTGCTATGCGCCACGAGTACACCTATAATAAAAGCGGGTATATTATTTCTTTTACTCATTTAAGTTGTTCTGGTTTAAGAAGTAGCTGATGACAAAAGGACGTTTAAGAAATACCATAATACAGGTTCACCTTGACTTAAAACTATAAAAGACTGTGAATGCTACTGCAGCCGATCCCACTGTGGCGATATCTTTTGAAATCAACCCGTTTGCACTTAATATAGATGAGAATGCCCAAGATAATATTAAGACATAAAATGTTTCGGGCAAATAGGGTAATCCCCTTCACTTTACTGTTTTACTAGGCGATGTATTTTCACAAACATAAACTATAAGCCGCCGCTGCTGCTGTTATATGAACACGACATGCTTAATAATTAACGTTACTTCTCTCGCGAACAACCCGCGCATAGTTTTACGACCGTATGTTTTATAGTTTTAGAAATGTAAGCTGACTAACGCAATAAAGCCCTAGAATAAGAGTGAGAATGTTTACTTATCTAGTTGAGTTTCAGAGGAACTCAAAGCGTGCTGCTGCGAAAGGCTCAAGTGAATGCCAACCAGTCTTTTAAAGCTAAAGGTTCAAACTCATGGCTGCCTGCGTGACGTGAACCAATCAGCTTGTGCCAAGTGGTATAAGGCTGTGAATATCAGTTACGTTAACACCCGTCAACCTGCGCCATCTAGATTTTCATGGAATAACTAGGCATTCATATAAATCCTCACTGCCAAATGTATTGCGATTTCGTTTAACATCTCAACCGACTTGAATAAGCACATGTTTTTTATTGATTTTCATCCGGCCCAGCATGCATTGTCACATTCCTACTTTCAAATGATCTCTCCCATATAGGCTACATATAAAGTATATGAACCCTAGCACAGACCCCTGCGAGACCCTGCCGAAGTAGTCCTGGTACAGGACTAAAAACATTAAAAACAATCAGTGAGGATTTAAATCATTTAAACACAGCACCAGCACCTTTCAAGAATGACAATATAACAGAACTGGTGACTCTGAGATGGTTGTTTGTGAAATACCAGCAGCTGAACAGTTGTACCTAAAAAGTGTCCAGTGAGTGTACATGTATATGTTACAAAGAACATTTAAATACCCCATTAAATACCTCAGTATGTTGAGTTGACAGTTTGGACTCTTCAGTCCAGCACACAGCCGTTTTACTCCTGAATCCTGCAGGTCATTGTTACTCAGGTCCAGCTCTCTCAGAGAAGAGTTTGATGATTGTAAAACTGAAGCCATAGTTTCACAGTGCTGATCAGTGAGATTACAGATTGCCAATCTAAACAGAGTAATGAGAAACAATTAATTACATACACACAATTGACGCATCTGTTTTAGGTTTGTTAGTGTTCATATTTTCATGTGTTTAGGTATGTTTGAGTTCATGTGGTGCTGATCAGTGAGAGTTGCTGTTTGCAGTCGGGGCAGAATTTAAAGCGGAGACACAAAGTCAGACACTTTCTGCTCCTCATAGTGATGCTCACACAGTGTTTGTACACTTTATTACAGATTAAGTGAATTAAATGCAATATCTGTGAAATACACAGATGTTTCAGAGATGTTTTCATAAAGCAAAAAACACTTTTCATGTACTGTTTAATACAGTACCATCTGTACAAGAATAAAGTTCAACATAAGCCTATATTATTTAAATACCAATAAAGTGCTTTTTGATACAGTAAAAGAGTTTTAACTGTTAAAACCCTTTAACTGACATCTCTACCATATGATTGAGCTTACTTCGATAGGGAATAAATATGTCAAAAGGAAGACACGTCGTTTTAGAAGCCTTTTCCCTAGAGTAACACCAAAAAACATAACCAGGCCAAAAAAAAAAAAGTAATTTCATAAAAGAGAAACTGGTCTTACTCTAAAAACTCCCGTTAACCCTGTAATTGCAAACAATTACATTAATTTATATGTATATTAAATACCAGTAAATATAATGAAACATGCACAAACATTAAACATTATATAGCCTATTTAGTTCCCCTCACTCCACAACTAATTCTTTAAAATTAATGGTATTACAGAACAAGAATGAAAAATGAGTAGCTATAAAATCATATATTAAACTATACAATAAAACATTAATAAATACAAATGTAAAGTTACTTAGAGTGAAACTGAAATGGTATTGGACTCATTAGCTTCTCATTCAACAAGAATTCAAATGTTTCCATTTTTGCCACGTAACATTTGGTTGCTTAACTATTATTCATTATGTAAACAAGGCTTTGTACTTCACTCCTGTTCCAATATCTGTGTAAAAAATTATCCATCTATGTGCAAAAATGTGTGTTTGGGCGCTACACACTGATTTTAAATTAATCAGTGTAACTTTATGTTTGGTTGACTGCATTTTAGTTTGATTAATGGTTGAATGGTCAAATTAGCAACGCTGATATTTTGTGTGCGCGCGTGAGGCACAGTTGAATTTAATAAAATAAAGATTTAAAGAAAACAAATAAAATGCATAAACAGTGTCACATAAACAAAAGTAGCCTATCCTTGCCTAGCCTATACAAAATGTTTCGGGCAAATAGGGTAATCCCCTTCACTTTACTGTTTTACTAGGCGATGTATTTTCACAAACATAAACTATTAGCCGCCGCTGCTGCTGTTATATGAACACGACATGCTTAATAATTAACGTTACTTCTCTCGCGAACAACCCGCGCATAGTTTTACGACCGTATGTTTTATAGTTTTAGAAATGTAAGCTGACTAACGCAATAAAGCCCTAAAATAAGAGTGAGAATGTTTACTTATCTAGTTGAGTTTCACAGGAACTCAAAGCGCGCTGCTGCGAAAGGCTCAAGTGAATGCCAACCAGTCTTTTAAAGTTAAAGGTTCAAACTCATGGCTGCCTGCGTGACGTGAACCAATCAGCTTGTGCCAAGTGGTATAAGGCTGTGAATATCAGTTAAGTCAACCTGCGCCATCTAGATTTTCATGGAAGAACTAGGCATTCATATAAATCCTCACTGCCAAATGTATTGCGATTTCGTTTAACATCTCAACCGACTTGAATAAGCATATTTTTCACTGATTTTCATCTGGCCCAGCATGCATTGTCACATTCCTACTTTCAAATGATCTCTCCCATATAGGCTACATATAAGGTATATGAACCCTAGCACAGACCCATGCGAGACCCTGCGGAACTAGTCCTGGTACAGGACTAAAAACATTAAAAACAATCAGTGAGGATTTAAATCATTTAAACACAGCACCAGCACCTTTCAAGAATGACAATATAACAGAACTGGTGACTCTGAGATGGTTGTTTGTGAAATACCAGCAGCTGAACAATTGTACCCTTTAAAGTGACCAGTGAGTGTACATGTATATGTTACAAAGAACATTTAAATACCTCAGTATGTTGAGTTGACAGTTTGGACTCTTCAGTCCAGCACACAGCCGTTTCACTCCTGAATCCTGCAGGTCATTGTTACTCAGGTCCAGCTCTCTCAGAGAAGAGTTTGATGATTGTAAAACTGAAGCCATAGTTTCACAGTGCTGATCAGTGAGATTACAGCCTGCCAATCTAAACAGAGTAATGAGAAACAATTAATTACATACACACAGTTGACGCATCTGTTTTAGGTTTGTTAGTGTTCATATTTTCATGTGTTTAGGTATGTTTGAGTTCATGTGGTGCTGATCAGTGAGAGTTGCTGTTTGCAGTCGGGGCAGAATTTAAAGCGGAGACACAAAGTCAGACACTTTCTGCTCCTCATAGTGATGCTCACACAGTGTTTGTACACTTTATTACAGATTAAGTGAATTAAATGCAATATCTGTGAAATACACAGATGTTTCAGAGATGTTTTCATAAAGCAAAAAACACTTTTCATGTACTGTTTAATACAGTACCATCTGTACAAGAATAAAGTTCAACATAAGCCTATATTATTTAAATACCAATAAAGTGCTTCTTGATACAGTAAAAGAGTTTTAACTGTTAAAACCCTTTAACTGACATCTCTACCATATGATTGAGCTTACTTCGATAGGGAATAAATATGTCAAAAGGAAGACACGTCGTTTTAGAAGCCTTTCCCCTAGAATTTACAACACCGAAAAACATAACCAGGCCAAAAAAAAAAAAAAGTAATTTCATAAAAGAGAAACTGGTCTTACTCTAAAAACTCCCGTTCACCCTGTAATTGCAAACAATTACATTAATTTATATGTATATTAAATACCAGTAAATATAATTAAACATTTACAAACATTAAACATTATATAGCCTATTTAGTTCCCCTCACTCCACAACTAATTCTTTACATTTAATGGTATTACAGAACAAGAATGAAAAATGAGTAGCTATAAAATCATATATTAAACTATACAATAAAACATTAATAAATACAAATGTAAAGTTACTTAAAGTTACGGTATTGGACTCATTAGCTTCTCATTCAACAAGAATTCAAATGTTTCCATTTTTGCCACGTAACATTTGGTTGCTTAACTATTATTCATTATGTAAACAAGGCTTTGTACTTCACTCCTGTTCCAATATCTGTGTAAAAAATTATCCATCTATGTGCAAAAATGTGTGTTTGGGCGCTACACACTGATTTTAAATTAATCAGTGTAACTTTATGTTTGGTTGACTGCATTTTAGTTTGATTAATGGTTGAATGGTCAAGTTAGCAACGCTGATATTTTGTGTGCGCGCGTGAGGCACAGTTAAATTTAATAAAATAAAGATTTAAAGACAACAAATAAAATGCATAAACAGTGTCACATAAACAAAAGTAGCCTATACTTGTACAGCTTTTTTTTTCTTTGTTAATCTTTTAATTATTTAAAAGAAATAGTCCTAATTGTGTAGCCCTATTTATTTTGTTCCTTATATACTTAATTTCTGTTTTTCTCTGTTCACAGAAGCTGCAGGTGTGTGATGCGACGATGTATGAATCCTCATAATCTGTTCTTTTATGCTGCTATTTGCCCATATAAAGCTTAAAGTCCTGAAACAAAAGCTTTGGTTCTCAGTCAGGAAAATAATATAATGAACAAAATGCTGTCGTTATACAATTCTCCGCATAAATTCTCCAGCTTGCGTACACAAGCTGAGACCAGACTTGAGATTTGATCGTAGCCACCGCTCACGTCCATATTGATACATTCCAAGTTTTGTATAAAACAACCGTACACCCAATTTTCTATCGTATGTTCGTTTTGTAAATGAGGCCCAATATGAATGTAAAGGTTTACATCCCATAATGATGTTCAGTTGTCTTGTTTGAAGGTAATGATAACGACATCTTGTGTAGTAACTGACAAACGATCATTGATTAATGGTCACATTCTCATTGTTTTCATCCTTTCAATGGCTCTTGATCATTAAACATTTATGAATCAAAATAACCAGTTAAAGGCAGAACAAAAATTGGACTCTAAACATACAAAAACATGAAAGAATCTGCTATATAGTCACATTATCACTAAAGTATGAATTCATGTATAAGTCAAACCTCAGTATGTTGAGTTGACAGTTTGGACTCTTCAGTCCAGCACACAGTAACTTCACTGCTGAATCCTGCAGGTCATTGTTACTCAGGTCCAGCTCTCTCAGCGGGGAGTTTGATGATTGTAAAGCTGAAGCCACAATTTCAAAGTGCTGAATTGTGAGATTAGAGCCTGCCAATCTGAAAAAGGGAGGACTTTGGTTAAAAAGCATGTTCATAAGATAGTGTCCCCAAATGACTACAAGACTATAAACAGTATATATGTCAAAGACTGCAAAGTAAACAATATTCACCTCTAAATTATACACCATTTACTTTCAAAATTACAGATTAGTGCTATCTCTTGTAATACAACAAGCCAACAAAAAAGCCCATAAATAAAATATTGTAAAGTGCTTGAAAAAGAAATTAAAACCTCAAACAAAACTATGATATTCAACAAAATTACACTCAATGTTTGTTGCATATTATTGTTCAACTGATATAATGCGTCCTTGCAGTGACATGTTTGTCAGTTCACTTCAATTACAAGTCTGAGTGACTTTATTTCTATCCTAAACCTTAAACTGTATAACAGAAAAGAATAAACTGCCGTTACACTTGACATTCTGTCCCCATCATGTCCCTGTATATTCACTCTCTGGACTTTACAGCAATTAATCTTCCTCAACGACTTAAAAATTATTGCCATCATTTATTAAACTTTCCCAAATATATGAGTAAATTTGGAGTACTAATATATTTATTCTGTGTACAGGAATGTTGTGGGATCTTTGGACTTCATTCTCGGGTTTGGCAGCAACGCATTGCATAAATGCAAAACAGACTTATTGGTCATATGCCTAAAAAAGATCTTTCATATAGGGGCGGTTTCCCGGACAGAGATTAAGCCTAGTCCTAGACTAAAATGGCCCTTTAAACCAGATTTACAGAAATCTGCTTTCTCTGTCATGGTTTTAAATAGTCTTAGACTTAGTCTAGTCCAGAATTGAATAGGCTGATTTCCTGGAGGAAGACTAGAGCTACTTCAGGACTAAATTGAGTCTTAAATTAAACCTACCAGAAGGCAAGTTTAACTTTAGATTAACATTGTGTTTTCAGTCTTTATATATCAAAATTATTGGTACTCTTGGTAGATATAAACAAAGAAGTGTGTGAAAATAAATCTGCAATGTTAATCATTTGATCTTTTATTTAAACAAAAAAATTTAAAAAATCAGCCAAGTAAAATGGAAGTAAATGGAAATCATTCTAAAAGGTTTTTATTTATTTATATCTCTAATTGACCACAATTAACGGCACCTTTTTATTCAATACTTTTTGCAACCTCCTTTAGCTAATTTAACAGCTATGAGTCTGTCCTATAATGCTTGATGATTTTAGAGAACAAGAGATCAGAATCCATTCCTTCATCCAGATTCGCTCCAGACCCTTTAGATTCCCAGCTCCATGATAAACTCTTTCCTCTTTAGTTTTCGAGAGGGTTTAGGTCAGGGAACTGGGACAGCAATGGTAGAACCTGTATTTTGTGCTCAGTGACCCATTTTTGTGTTGATTTTGATGGTCCTTTTGGATCAATGTTTTTTTGGAAGATACAATCATGGCCCATTATAAGCCTTCTGACCTCAAGACTATTTTCTGTAATTCTGCAACAGTGATACTTGGAGAGTCTTTGGCCACTCAAACTATCTTCCTCAAATTGCAGTAAGACAGTATAGATTTTTGTTCCCTCATATTTATATTAATGTGAAAAAGGAAGTCATGGCTGAATAATTTCATGTTCCTATAGTCACCCTGGTGTTCTAAAAAATGCAGAGGAGACCGGGGAGTGTTGTAACACAGGGTTAGTTGTAACTCTGTCAGTTTAACAAATCAGAAAGGAGCAGTGGTGATGTCATCAATATTATACACGCCATTCACATTTTTAATGTTACAGGAGAAGTGACGTGAATGTGAGCAACATTGTAGATTTTATGACCAAAACAATGATTTTCAGGACAGAAAGTAATTTTTTTTCATTAAGATTATTTTATGCCCAGCAATCATTGTGTTGTAGATACAATTATTTGACTTACATAATCTGAAGTAGCTGTTTCTCTAGTTTAATTTGATACTTTGCATGAAGTAACTTAAAACTCACATGCTAAAACAGTTTGCTATGTTATGGCTGTTTGGGGTGGGGATAGTTGTAACAGTTTATTAAAAATGTTAAAACGAAATCCTTATGATGATTCCAATGAGTCCAATTATTCAATCACATCCTCTATTGAGGATCATGTGAGGTTTTTGTTGCACATCAAGGGATTTATGTAAAATGTGTTTCCATCATAGTTTATGTGCATCTTCTTATTGGATAAAAACACTATCCGCCTCAAATGAGCACATACATTTTTTTTTTTTTTTTTTTGTGCACGTTTAGAATTTATGCGCATCTTGATATTTCCATCCAGCATTTTTTATGTGATATTCCAAAATTCAAATAAAAATAGGTAGATGGCAACACAGCTAGTGACTGAATACAGTACACACTCTCACACAGAAATTGTTTTTGTGCTAAATTCAAAGTCCTAAAATGAATAAAGTATACTGTATTTGTCACTTTAAATGGTTCACTTCAATAAAAAAAAAAAAAAACTGTTCTTGAGTTCTTCTGTTCTTCAGTCAAGTTTTTGCATAATTTGGAAGTGTGGGTCTTATTTCAGCAAATTACACAGTCACATCTATCCCCAGCCTATACAACTCACACCAGTAGTGGGGTAGGTTGTAACAACAGAACTCTTTTCGAAAATCTGTGATTATGCAGTACACGTCCAAGTTAGTTTATTTGTAGTAGACAAATGTGGCTACCATATATCAAAGTTTGAGAGATCTAGCACAAACCACCGCTGAGTTACTGATGCTCAAACAAAAAGTGTTACTTTCATCCCTGTTCTCCCCTATACTGTATATGAATAGGAATATACAGTGCCCTTCACTAATATTGGCACCCTTTGTAAATATGAGCAAAGGTGGCTGTGAAAATAAATTTGAATTGTTAATTCTTTTGATCTTTCATTCAAAAAATTCACAAAATTCTAACCAACCAGATGGGTTTGGTGCAAACTGGGATAAAAAGTACCCCATGTCCACGGTCAAATATATCTCTGGATCGTTAATGTTGTGGCCCTGTTTTTCTGCCGGAGGTCCTGGACATCTTGTTCAGATGCATAGCATCATGGATTCTATCAAATACCAACAGATAATTAATCTAAACCTGACTGCCTCTATTAGAAATCTTATAATGGGTCATGGTTGGATCTTCCATCAGGACAATAATCCAAAACAAACATCAAAATCAACACAAAAAAGGGTCACTGAGCACAAAATGAAGCTTCTGCCATGGCCATCCCAGTCCTCTAACCTGACCCCAATAGAAAATGAGTGGGGTGAACTGAAGAGAAGAAGCACCAGCATGGAGCTGTGAATCTGAAGGATCTGGAGAGATTCTGTATGAGGGTCTCTGATCTTTTGTCAGGTGTTCTCCAAACTCTTCAAGCGGTATAGGAGAAAACTCAGAGCTGTTATCTTGGGAAAAGGACATTGCAATAATTGGGTGCCAATAACGGTGTTCAACATGAACTAGAGAAAAACATTTATTTCATAATGAGATTTTCCCCCCACATTCGATTGTTTTACTTCAGTGAAAGGTTAGAATTTTGTGAATTTTTTGAATGAAAGATCAAAAGAATAAACAATGCACTTTTATTTTCACAGCCGCCTTAGCTCATATTTACCAAGGGTGCCAGTATTAGTGGAGGGCACTGTAGATCTGCAGAAATTTCACTCATAACAATATACAGGAATACAAATAATTGTGGCAAATGTGTATTAGAGAAAATATATGTATTTTCATAATGTGATTTTCTTAAAAAGTTTTTTTTGTGAAAGATCAGAAGGATACACAATACAGATTTATTTTCCCAATCCTTGTTAATAATATTTTTAGGGTGCCAATATAATTCTGACCATGATACTCAGTCCCACCTGATGAAAGAGTGTTGCATATGGTCATCTCAGCAGCGAGTCATGTGAGCAGCATTATGCTGTCAAAGTGCAACACAGTGATGATACACAACTACTGTGCAAACATACACTCTTGTTACCTGTAATTATTGTGTAAGTGCAACATCTGCAGGCTGTAATTTAAAGTGATGCCTTGTTATCCTCTTGTTACCTGTAGTTACTGTGTAAGTGTAACAGTAAACAATTTTAGTTATGCTGCAATAGATATGTTTCAAAGTTATTAACAATGAACTGTATTACATTGTTAAATGCAAGGTCCAAAGACCTTAAGTTAACAAAATGTTAACAGAACTTTTCTAAGAACAGAATGCAGAAAAAAAAAATAATAATAATTTACAGCCATTTATACAAAGTATAAAGAACAGTAAAAGCAAACAAACAAACAAAATCATGTTCTAAATTTATTTTTAATAGGCATACTGTCAATTATTAATTTCAGCTGTGGGCAGAAGACAACGAATTTCTGAAGATCTTTTGCATATACTTGCAAAGTTGTCCCTGCAGTATATGAGGGAGAAGAAAAGTCCTCCCACTCTGATAAAGCAATAAATAATAAAATAACAAAGGACTACAAAACTTAGAGAGGTAACTGGAAAATAACAAACAAGAACTTAATAGAACAAAACTAAATGGAGAACATGCACTCCACTCTGATGGGCTAAAACATGTTTATATTGTAGCTAAAGAAAAAAAAATTAAATCATTGTTACTATAGGTAATCAATGGGTACCACAAAACAGCCATGGTTGTGTTGCAGAATCTGTGGTTGAAACCTTTTCAGCCCTGTTGCATAGTTTGCATTTTTACAGAATTAGACATACCTGAATTTGAAAGAGTGCCCTACACACAAACATTAGATGCATTAAACTGATAAAATAGTCTCTATGTACAGAAAACCCTTTAACTTAAATTGTAACACATGGTGTTGTTTTATTGTATTTGTTCATAATTTTACAACAAACATAAATGGAAAAAAAAAAAAAAAAATCCTGATAAGTTACTCACCCTTATGTCATCCAAGATGTTCATGTCTTTCTTTCTTCAGTCGCAAAGAAATTATTAATTTTTTTTTAGGAAAACCAGGATTTTTTTCATACAGTGGCCTTTCATGGTGGCCAGCGAATTGAAGGTTAAAAACGCAGTTTCAGTGAAGCTTCAAAGATGCCAGCCGAGGAATAAGGACTGATGAAAGAAAGACATGAACACCTTGGATGAAGACGGGGTGAGTTTAAATTCAGGTACGCCTAACTCTGTGAAAATGCAAAATGTGCAACAGGGCTGAAGAGGTTTTGCAGAACAACCATGGCTGTTTTGTGGTACCCATCGTTTAACTATAATAACAATGATTTTTTTTTTTGTTTGTTTTTTTTAACTACGATATAAACATGTTTAATTTTCATAAGGTATAGGGTATACCCAGGAGTTAAGGTAAGTTTGAGTCAATCAGAGTGGAGTTTAGTGACACCTACTGGACACAGATTCCTCACAGAAGTCTTTGTTTTTATATTTGGTTAAATATAAGCTTTGTGCAGTACTTCTTAACATTATGTTTTTTTTTTTTTTTGCAATGTTTTTTTTTCTCTGATTGTGATCACAGCTGAAAATTGCATCAGAGGGGGACGACTTTTCTGCTCCCTCATATACTGCAGGGACAACTTTGCAAGTATATGCAAAAGATCTCCAGAAATTTGTTGACTCCTGCCCACAGCTGAAAAGAATAACTGACAGCATGCCTATTAAAAATAAATTTAGAACACAATTTGTGTTTTGTTTGTTTTTATTGTTTTTTTTTTTTTTGTACTTTGCATTTGTTTTTTTCTGCATTCTGTTCTTAGAAAAGTTCTGTTAAAATTTTGTTAAATAATAAAAATATTTCGTTGTTAACTTAAGGTCTTTGAACCTTGCATTTGACTATGTAATACAGTTCATTGTTAATAACCTTGAAACATATCTATTGCAGCATAACTAAAATTGTTTACTGTTACACTTACACAGTAACTACAGGAAACAAGAGGGTAAAAAGGGATCACTTTAAATTACAACCCGCAGATGTTACACTTACACAGCAACTACATATAACAAGAGTGTATTTTTGCACATAGTTGTGTATTATGATGTTATATTTATGTTATATCCTGGGAGCAGCTGGAAACAGGTAATGTATAGTTTTTCACTGTATTGCACCTCGACGGCACAATGCTGCTCACGTGACTCGCTGCTGAGATGACCATATGCAACACTCTTTCATCAGGTACATTTTCATATGGAAATTTCTAAACCAAATCATATCAGAAACCCATTACATAATTTCCCCATACTTTCAGCTATCTGTATCAATGTCATGTAAGATATATGTTGTAATAATACAATAAGTACCCAGTACGTAATGTAAAAATATACTGCATCATATTTTTTTGTGTTATTACAATAAGGTCACTTGTTCTAAATCATACTGTTGTTTCCTAACATAGTAGATAAATACTTCTTAAGTTATGAAAATTTCGGTCTGTGTGTCATACATACCATGTAATTTCAGAATAGGTGCCCTTTAGTTATGAAATACTTACAGTATAAATGTTTTATAATTTTGCAGGTTATTACCCCCTTATTCCCCAAACGTTGCGTATTGTTCCCTTATACCTACGAGTAGGTACTGTGGAGGTACTCTATAGATACAAATAGGTACACTGTAAATTCAGTTTAATTACGCGGTACATTGCGGGCTGTAATCTAAAGCGTTACCACAAGTTTACCAAATGAGCCAGACTTACTTTAGTTATTCTGACTTATCACTTGATTTGGCTCAAAATAAGTCAGACTAACTGAAATAAACCAGGCTTATTTGGTAAACTTGTTTTATGAAACACCCCCCAGGAGTTAGTAATCTGGACATAATCTATATTCCAGAAAGCCATTTTTAAACCATCTACTCCTGTTAATTTCACATTTAACTAATTGTTAACTAATTACTTTTTTATTATATGAAATTCCTAAATTTGATGACTGAGGCCCATTATGACATCCCAGTGTTTGTTTATACAGAACTTCTACTATTGTGGAAAACGTCTTATTAGCTGAGTATTATCATTATAAATATTTTTTTTACAGGAATGCATTGGGTTTTGCTGGTCTGTTGACCTTTTCACCATTTTGGCTGATTGCAAGTGGCGATACCAATATAGTGTTGTTTGTTTGTTTATTATTTTTAACAAATGTACTGTAATAACCTTACTTTTTCCCAATAAAGACAGGAAAATAATAATATGATAAACCTTTACAAATATACAGTTTTTTTTTTTTTTTTTTTTTTTTTTTTTTTACCACATCCACCTTTGATCTCAAAGGTGTTGATCCAGTATAAGAAATGAAAACTCTCCATCTTGACTGCATTGTTTTTACTCAGGACTTTGTACTGCCAATCATGAATTGATTGGATTGTTGTGGTTTGCTGATTGCTTCGATCATTTCATGAGTGACTTGAAATGTTTGCTGGGGCAGAAGGATTAGATAAATATTAGTACTGAAATATCTAAAACAGTTTAAACACTCTTTTTTTCGCAGTATCGATAAACCAATACCAGATTTGCTTTCTCTCTCTTTTCTCTCCAACACTAGGTGTGTTACTGGTGTGTTGTACCGTTATTGATGATACTTGTAATATTTAAAAAAAAAAAAAATGAAATATTGTTATCTTGTTGATATTTCAAAATGAAAAGTACACAGCACTAATATCTCACATGTAATTTGTTTCATTCATTCTCAATGTCAGTGGGCACCCTGGCAAAGAAAGTCCACAAGCGAGACTAATAAAACCAATGACTTTTCAGAAAATCTCTTGTACAAAGGCATTTATCTATCGCTTGCTGTAGCTCAATAAAATGCTGATGGAAATGTTTAAATGAAATGTGAAAACAATTAACACACCATTGTAACAGTTTATGTTTTATCTGTGTTCATCTCCAGTATTTTTATAAGGATAATGTATATTTATGATGCAATGCTAATCAACAGCTTTTATCCCTGTATAGAAAACTGTATAAAAAAAGCACATGTGACCAACCTCATATATTGTTGCACTTTGATGCTGTACTGATGGAAGAAAAAAAACCTTTTTGATGCTTTAATTCAATTGAAACCTTTGCTTTGTGAAATGATTCACTGTTTTGAATCTTTTGAAACGCCACAATCTGGTGACGCCTGCTAGTCAAAACCATGTAAATGCAACAAAAACTCATGTATAAATACAGCTTTTACAAACCCAACGCAAATGTTTTACTGAAAGTACAATATATTAAATGCAATTAAAAAAAAGGTAACACTTTACAATATGTGTGCACAAATATGCATTAATTCATGCTTAACCAATGCAGAGATAATCATGAGTTAATATAACTCATGAAGAACTAAGCCATTTATTAATAATTACTTCATCAGCTACAAATAAACATTCTATATGATTCATAGATTAAGTAATCAAAAAATTGTTATTAGTTAAATGTGTCATAATGTATTAATTCCCTAATAACTTATTTTATTAACTAATAGTGTAAATTCATGTGTTAATTACCACAATGGGTCGAAGCCATGCATTTCATCTTCCAGTTGTCTGCTTTAATTAAACATTAGCTGATAATTTGCAAAGATATCATCCTGTTGTGACTTTACTTGTTGAGACACAGAACTATTAACTAATTATTAAGTAATATGTCATTAAAGCAGACAACTGGAAGTTAAAATGCATGACTTCAACCCACTGAGGCCCATGACTAACCAACTAATTCTATATCCATAACCACAATGACATATTACTTAACAATAAGTTAATAGTTCTGTGCCTCAACAAGTAAAGTCACAACATAATGATACATTTGCAAATCATTAGCTAATGAGTATTTAAAGCAGACAACTGGAAGTTGAAGTACAGAGCTTTGACCACTGTGGTAATTAACATGAATTTAGATCATTAGTTCATAAAATAAATTATTAGGGAATTAATACATTATGACATTTAACTAATAACAATTTTTTGATTACTTAATCAATGAATCATATAGAATGTTCATTAGTTGCTGATGTAGTAATCATTAATAAATGTTTTAGTTCTTCATGAATTATACATTAACTCGTGATTATCTGTGCTGAAAAATCTGTGTTCATATATATATATATATATAGTGTTGTTTGTTTGTTTGTTTATTTATTATTTTTAACAAATGTACTGTTATTGTAATAACCTTAGTTTTTCCGAATAAAGACAGGAAAATAATAATAATAATAATAAACCTTTACAAATATACAGTTTTTTTTTTTACCACATCCATTTTTGATCTCAAAGGTGTTGATCCAGTATAACAAATGAAAACTGTCCATCTTGACTGCACTGTTTTAACTCAGGACTTTGTATTGCCAATCGGGAATTGATTGGATTGTTGTGGTTTGCTGATTGCTTCAATCATTTCATGAGTGACTTGAAATGTTTGCTGGGTGCAGCCCTAACACTATATATATATAGTGTTAGGCTGACTTATATAGTGTTAGGGCTGCACGATTATGACAAAATCATTATTGTGGATTATTACCTTGAAATGATTAATTACGATTATCGCAAATTACATTGAATGATGTTTTTAATAGCTTTATACCACTGTTTGAAACACTGCATGCTACATTTTTATATATAGTTTCTTCTTTAAAGGGGTCATATAATTCAATTTCACCTTTTTAACTTTTGTTAGTGTGTAATGTAGCTGTATGAGCATAAACAACATCTGCAAAGTCACGAAGCTCAAAGTTCAATGCAAATGGAGAAATTGTCTTTTAAAGAATTAGCATAGCATCACCTACAGAGAACGGCTGATAAGGGACTACAACAAACTAATTACGGGTTAATGACATCATACACCCAGATAACCCCGCCCCCGGGAACATGCAACGAAGGGTCCTTAAATGCTGCGCTGCTTTGGAGAAGAGGAAGACGACTAGGGGTGCACGTAAAAATCTATTCATATGCTGTATGAATCACAATTCTGTCTTCTACCCATTCTAATGGATTCACAAGTTTCAAAATCAATGTTCTAAAGCAGCAGTTCTCAATCCTGTTCCTCTCATCCCCTGCTCTGCACACACTCTGCTCTGCATCTCTCTCTCTCAGATCAGCTCAGCTGCTCCAACAATGAACTATTCCACTTATACACTTATTTTCACAAATCTATGACAAGCATTAAACATGGACGTGTATGCGGTTGGCGTTCTGTATTAAAGCTTTAATCATGATAAATCCATATCTTAAAAGCTAGCATAAGCAATAGCTTAATAACAATGTATCTAAAAGTATGAGACAACAACAAACAAAACATAGGCCTACCATTAAGAGCTGTGCTTGCACAAGTTCTGCACGATCCTCTTCACTAATATCCTCTGTGTCTCATTCGGTCTCAAACTGATAAGCAATATAGACGAGAAGGGTGTTCCTGCACAACCGGAGGCTGCAGTTTCAGGACCGCATTTCTAGGACTCTATAGTTTTTTGGTATTATTTTATTTTATTTATTGTATATATGTATGTATTAACGTTTCATACTATTTTCATTAGCCGCGGCACTGCGATTCACGTCTGATGTGTGACACACATAAAGTGCAGTAAACGGTACAGAATTGTGCTACAAAATAGTGTGTTTATTTGTACATTAATAAATGTAAGATCATTTGAATACAAATGCTAGTTTATAACATTCAGCAGAACAATGAACTGTTTTGCACAGCTAAATAGGCTAAATGGAGATTGCTGACACCGCCTCGAACACAAGTTCACACCAGCTCTTACATTAAAAATAAGATGGAAAGATAAAAAATAAATAGTTTTTGTTTTATGCTTGAATCAGGTCTCCTCTAGATGGCGCTGTTACAAGAATCAGGCTCCTAGAAATGCAGTCCTGAAACTGCAGCCTCCGGTTGTGCAGGAACCTACTACTGATATCCACCTTCTTTTTCCCGTAAGAGTGGATGCAGCCATTTGTAAATTTGTTGTGTCTGGTTTCCGGTCTCATCCACTTCCAGCTATTTTTAGCTGCACAAAAAGCTTGTTTTGCTGCTCGATACTGAAAACTGGTGTGTCTTACCATATTATTTTAATGTATCTTAATTATGAACACACTGGTTTGTAGTGCAAACTGTTTTACTGTTTACTGCACTTTGATATTCTTCTCGTTATTTCCCTATGGCGGATTATGAACCGGACGTCTAACACATTACCAGAAAACAGCTTACTTCAACCGGAGCACATGCCGCTGATGAGGGGTGGGACATTTAGACGCGCACTAGAGGTGGTTTAGCCAATCACAACACACTCAGCCAGCTAACCAATCAGAGCCCATTGCGAACTTCTGAGGGAACAGGAAATTGACCAGCTGTTTTTATGCTAGTTGAAAAGCAGTGTAAAATAAAGATAAGATATTTGAAAAATAATGTGATTTTTAAAAAACAAAGCACGAAGACATAAACACAATCAGGCCTTCGAAAAGATCCATTAGACCACCCATTTAAATATAAAAAAGGGGTAAAAAATGTTAAATTAAAACAATTGTGATGGTTTTGGAATGAACCGCACAGGTTTTAATTGTCTAATAAAAGAGCCAAACAGGCGAAAGAGCTGAAATGAGCTGAAATCACAGAATAAGAGGAAGAGGAAGTGGTGAGAGAGGAAGCAGCAGTGATGTGTTGAGTTGTGAGAGTCCAGACAACAAGTGACGCCGTTACCGGGGCGAGTCAAGGGCAAACTGAAATCAAAGACATGCGGGTTTGTGCTCGACTAAGTAGTTTTGTTTGTTTGTTTGTTTGTTTTATAATTGTAATTGTAATCACAATTAGAAATTTGATTAATTGTGCAGCCCTAAGTCGTGTGCTTATTGTCTTAATGTTTGATCAGTTAAAGCATTTCTATCTTCTTTTTATTCAGCTACAGCGATCGATAGATGCCTTTGTCCATAGTAAGGATTTTCTGAAACGTCTATGAAACAGACAGAATCTTAAAAAATATATAAATAATACATTTTTGACCAGGAAGGGATAATGTTCATGATTAAAGATTATGAGGTCACATGAATAAAAAGAAATAATTATATTAATGGTAAGAAGGGATTATTTATTTACAATTTAATGGTGACTAAGAATATTGAGTCAATCAAAACAGGAGCATACTGTGGCTATTTTAACCTGTCAAAACGAAACCAATGAACAATGAACAAAGACATATCACCAAAGATACATCACAGCTGATGTGCCAATAATAGTGTGCATCCCTAGTTTTTAATGTTTTCTTAAAAGACATAATTTATATTTTATGCTTATGAACACAAGACCAAATGATACTCTTCACCTCCATCAACCATCAAAATGTAACAAATGTATGTTCATATTTTCACACTTACAGAACTTTTCTGCAGTTCCTCGCAGCAGGTAACAGTCTCCATCGACCCTCTCTTCTGTTGATGTTGTACTTTTTAAGGTCTAACTCATCCAGCACCTCCTCTGACATCAGGATTATGTTTGCCAAAGTTGAGCATTGTGCAAGAGAAAGACTTTTTTCTTTTGTTTCAGATTTTAAAAATGCCTGCATTTCTTCAATAACAGAGTTATGCTTCATCTCAATCAAGCAGTGTGACAGATTTAGCCATCTGTCAGGACTGACGTCGTTTTGTTGATCTTGTTTGAGGTTGTGGATTATTTTCTTGATGCTCTCTGGGTTGTTCTCTGTGTGTATCAGTACATCCTGTAAGAGTCTCTGATTGGACTCCAGTGAGATGCCATGAAGAAATCGAAGGAACAGATCCAGGTGTCCATTTTCACTGCTCAAGGATTTATTCACTGCTTCCTCCATAAACTCATCCAGAGGAACATTTTTACGCTGAGTTCTGGACATTCCAGTCAGGAACATTTCCATAACCTCACTGTTCTTGTGTAAATAGCAGTAAAACACATACAGTGCTGCAAAAAACTCCTGAAAGCTCAGATGTACAAAGCTGTAAACCTTCCTGTGATAAATCACAGATTCTTCTCTAAAGATCTCAGTGCAAATCCCAGAATACACTGAGGCATCAGTGACATCAATGCCGCTCTCTCTCAGGTCCTCCTCATAAAAGATTACATTGCCCTTCATCAGCTGATTGAAAGCTACTTCAGCAAGTTTCACAATCACTTCTCTGTTGGACTGCAGGAGTTTCTCTGGATCTCTCTGTTCATATTTCTGGTTCCTCATATTTGTTTGAGTGACCAGGAAGTAGATGTACATTTCAGTCAGAGTTTGAGGGATTTCTGCACTGAGATCTTGTTTCAGGAGGTTTTGAAGCACAGTGGCTGAGATCCAGCAGAAGACGGGTATGTGACACATGATGTGGAGGCTTCTTGCTCTTCTGATGTGTGAGATGATTCTGCTGGCTTGATGCTCATCACTGATTCTCTTCCTGAAATATTCCTCCTTCTGAGTGTCATTGAATCCCTGAATTTCTGTCACACGGTTGATGTATTTAGAGGGGATCTGATTGGCTGCTGCTGGTCTGGTGGTGATCCAGATGAGAGCAGAGGGAAGCAGATCTCCTTTCATGAGGTTTGACATCAACAAACTCACTGATGAAATCTCAGTCACATCAGAATCTTTCTGACTGTCTGAAAACATCAGTGAAATTCTGTTTTCATCCAGACCATCAAAGATGAACACAACTTTACATTCATCATAAGTCTTTGAGTCCAGATCTTGAAGTTCAGGATGAAAGTCAAGCAGAAGTCTGTGAAGACTGTACTGATGATCTTTAATCAAGTTCAGCTCTCGAAATGGAAGCACAAACATGAAATCTACATCCTGATTGACTTTTCCTTCGGCCCAGTCCAGAATGAACTTCTGCACAGAGACGGTTTTTTCCAATTCCAGCGATGCCTTTAGTAAGAACAGTCTTTATTTTGGTCTTTATTTTGTCTTCCTTCTCTTTTCTCTTCTCTCTCACCTTCTCTTTTATCATCTCTCTTGTCTTCTCCTCATATCCTGGTTCAGATAAAGGATTAAAGATGTCATTGCAGTTGATTGGAGTGTCTTGGAGTGTCCTGTAACTTTTCTCCATCTGTAGCACCTCATGTTCTTCATTCACTCCTTCACTCTCTCCCTCTATGATGTACAGCTGTGTGTAAATCCTGTTCAGGAGGGTTTGATTCTCTTGTAGTTTGATTCCCTCAAATAAGCTCTCATACTTGCTCCTCATGCTGGTTTTGTGCTGGTCTTTGACTCTCTGCAGATCATCATGCACTGGTTGGTGAGAATTGAGCTGCAGATCTGCTTCTGTGTCATGATGACTGATGTGACAGTGACAGTGTGAGGACTTGCATTTCTGACAGGACACACATCTGATCCGGTCAGCTCTCCCACCACTGAAAATACATTTAGATGAACAAAGAGACATAAACAAACATAAAATATATTAATCAAAATAGAAAAAAATATTTAAATGTCTCTTTACATGTCAAACTTAACCAAAAAAAACTGTTCATTTGACAAACTGTAATTATTAGCATTCTACATGTTGTGCCAATTTAATTCCTGACATTGCAAATTAAGTTCCTCAAAGTTCTGTTCTACAACCAGCATTGTTTATTACACACTGTAGACCAGAGATCCTCAATTACTTAGAGTCAGTTTTACAGACCATCATGGTCTATGTGCATAAACAACACAAAACTAAACTGTTCAGTCCAAAAAAAGAAATCTATTTTTCAGTGTTTACTTTTTTAGAGAGAGGCTGTTTTTTGTTGCTTGTGTGCAGTGTAGACATGGTGCACATTTTTTTAGTGGTTTTCATGCCAACAACAAGCTTACAGTGACAACACACTGACATAGTGACTTCAGCGCGGGACCACAGGACAAACATTCGTCTCTCACAGTCTGGATGTGGACTTCAGACTGAACCCCCACTATAGATTAATGATGCACAGCAAGGATATTGATAGCAGATAATGCCCTGCATATTTAAAGTATGAATGTCATAACATCCAAAATAAAAAAGAGAGAAGCTCAGTTAAGAAAAAAAAAAATGTATGATTTACTTAAAAGCCTTGCTGATTCTTTCTTTAAAATTTGTGTAAAGGCAATTCAGAGAATCTAATTTCTAAATTGTTTCTATTGTTGCAAAGTCAAACTGTGTAGTAGTAAATTAGACCATTCAACAGATTTTCACAAGTTTTGTGTTCAGTAGGGGTGCAAACTTGTATATATCTAATATCAAATACTGAATAATTCTTCAATCAAATCTTTTTTTTTTTTCAGAAAATAATCTTCGTTATTTTTAGTTTTCGATTTCAAATAAGATTATTTTGCTTATCCCATTGGCAGATTATTTTGCTTGTTTTAAGGAAAAACTCAATTTTGACTTTTTTTTTTTCCCCTGAAAACAAGACAACAATTTTTACTTGTCTAAAAAATGCCTCTTGATTTAAGAATTTTTAGATATTTGGACTAGAAACAAGACAAAAACTCTAAGTAGGAAAGCATTTTTTGCAGTGCACCATTCAAGGATAAACACCTTTATATGATTAAAAAAATTTGAGCAACAACCACAGTCTACAATCAACAAGGATTGTTGTTAAGATGTTACATGAACTCAGTCAGGGCAAATAAACCACTGTAAATCTTCATTTCAGCATTCAAATTTTTGTAGCAGCTGATGGGCTAAATGTGAGGTGTTGAAACAGGCTGTTACAGGCTGACAATTAGCTATAGCTTAGCACTGCCTTCAGCTGAGTGATACTAGTATTACTGTACATTAAACTTAGCACTAAAATTAATGTAATGCTAACATAACTTACAATCTTCATAGCTATCGACAGCAGCCTCACGCAAAACAAAACAAAACAAAACAACCCCCATGATGTCGCCATAATACAACAACAACATTTTTAAAATGTTTGTCAATTATGCCAAAAAAAAAAAAGAAAAAAAAGAAAAGAAAAAATAACATAAAAATGCTGCTGTTCATTTTGAAACCAGCCATAAATTAAAGTATAATTTTATAAAGTTAACGTTTAATGTTTTAAATTTGACATAAGGTAGCTCCACACTGTGCTCATTGGCAGCAGTGACATCAAATGACGCGATCTGTCCCGAGTTCACAGGTCAGATGTCCGACTTCAAGCGGCATTACAGACATTATTTCCAAGTAGGAGGTGGGAAAAAATCTAAATTTCGAGCTGTCTGGAACACAGCATAAAACACCAGGCTATTTATACACAGAGACGCTAACAAGATAACAAGACAACAATACACATCTGGGGAAACAATCAAGGGGATCATTCAAACAACAGGACCACAAATCAACTACAAATGGCACTAGAGATGGAAAGTAGCACACAGGTGGAAAACTCCACACACACAAGACAAGTAACAGACAGGGATCATGACATTGTTAAGCTCCTCTCCTCTTGACTGCATCACTTTTCATCCACAGCAACATACTTTCTCCATACTACTTATAAAGTTACTCTAATGCATGTTTGCTTCTCTACTTTGAAAATAAGTAAGTCAAAGAGTGATATGTAGATCAGTCTCATCCTCATCTCTTTGACCTTATATGTACACAGTAAAATCCCCAGAGTAAAATCAACTCTATTCAGAGAACATTTGGTCCTTCTCTAAATAGAGTTACATTAACAATGAAGCAGAGTTAAAGTTAATGAGATAATTAAGTGATCAATTAAAAGGTGATTGAGCATTATTGATGAACACCTGCTGTTAACAAGCAGAATCACTGAAGAAAAGAGAAACACAAGAACTACATCTGATTTCAGCCACAGATTAAATCAGCTGAAAGAAAATTTGTCATTAATCTCTCAAGATCTCAGCAAATGATGATTAAACAACTCCACAAACAGCATCAGCAGCTTCACTCATTATTAACCAGACTGACTTTATTTTTGTCACACGTTTACAGAAGCTCTTATTGAGAATTACAGAGAATCAGATGTTGATGTTTTAGTGGTTAAAATGATGCCACAATCATGGAGATCAGCATTTTCTTTAGTTGGACTCTTCACCCTCGACTTTCTGGGCAAGATCTCTTTTTTTAGCAAACTGTATAGAGCGGTCAATGCTTTCCATTAAGCACATAACAGCTGCTTTTATATGATGATACATTTATCATGAGCTGATTTGAATACATCTGAACTAATTTTTTCCCAATTTATGCATTTAGATCTTGCATAAACAACCCTGTGAAACTACAGCAGGCAAAAAAAAACCAAAAAAAAAAAACCAACTCCACTCTTGAGGATCGTATGATAAGTGTTCATGTGTAAAAAACCAGAGCTGATGCAGCTCTTTATTTTCAACACTAAAGTATTGTGGTGATGTTTGTTTAATAGGACCTTTTCAGTAATATGTCAGTCAATAATCCAAAGAGAAAAAACACTTCATGAACTTCACACAAATGAGCTGCAAGCAGAAAATGTAAAACAATCTGCAACTTCAAACATTTGAGTCAGCAATACACAAATGTTTGTTGTGAAACAATATTGCAACTGCTTACAAGCAAAAGTATTTGAAATTACTAAAAATAGTCAAGAGACGAACTAAAGCAAACCTTTACCACAATTATTATTATTTTTTTCATTATTAAAAATTATTTAATTAATCATTAACCAATAAACCATCAACTTCTAAACCTCTGTTAATTCTCAATTAGTGCTTCTGTAGACATACATTAAAGTGCATATTGCAGGTTAAAAATGTTTTCCAAATAAACGTATATCTTTGTATGAAAATACCATATGAATCGTTTATGCAGGATTTTAAAATGTTTTACAAGAAGCAAGGGCACAAATTTAGAAGAAAAAGTGACGATTTCCTTGACAGTTCTCAAAAAGCGCTTTTTTTTAACATCGCGTCATATGACGTCACGAGAGGGAGTCGTTTCCCGCGGTCTATAGACCAATTTCGAGTAGACGTCACAGTGACGTCACTTGCAGCTGCGTGCGCATAGTGGTTGAAGAAAAACACTGGTAGCAAGTGGAGGTAAACGGGAAAACTCCATAGAATAAGACAAAAAAATATATTTTTGTGCCTTTTGATGTCAAAATCGGAATGCAAATAATTTTTATACAATACTGTAGTCAAAAACGCCATTTGAAGCTAATCGCAGACGTTTAAACAGACATACTATGGATGAAAACTGCTATGATTACTCTACTTTTAAAGCATAAATTTGATTTAAACAATAGGTCTACATAATATTCACATATGCTGTTCATATGGGATGTACTGTATTAGCCCTACCGTTACAGCATGAAATATTATTTAAACCTATTACTATAACCTTTTACCGAACTTTTTTTTATTTTATCTCACAATTCTGACTTTTTTTTCCTCACAAATGCAAGTTTATATCTACTAACTCAAACTTTATAACTCGATTTAACAAAACTAATGAGTGAAAAAGCCAGAAGTGTGGGATATAATCCGAGGAGAAAAGAGAGAATGACGAGTTGTTTTTCCTCTTGATTTGTATCGCATCCCGATTCTGCTTGTTAACGCATCCCGAGTGTTTACAAACAGATAATTGGTCTATTGGTTTTCACTAGGAGCGGTCTTGAGTCAGTCTGTTTTCTGTAGTTATTTCTTTATTTCAATAGATTATCGTCATGTTAAATTATTGTGTTTTTGGAGGTTGCCCAAACTCCAACCTGTCAGGACATCGAGTCCACAGGTTTGCTAACAAGGAAAAGGACGGCGCTATCTTCCGTGTCTGCGTGCGTTTGTGCAGGTGAAGAAACGGGCCTTTACTAACCCACGTAGGAGGAAACGTTCTCGCAACCTTGCGCAACGTTCCCTAAAAGTTCTCTAAAGGTGACGAATGTCCCTAACCTTTACAGAACATTGGAGACGTTCCTAAAACGTCCTCTTTTGGTTAGGAAAGTGCTGGTACTCAATGTTCGTTATACGACTTTAGGGGGACGTTCCATTTTGGTTATTTTTTGGTCACATAAGAACGTTACAAAGATGACATTTGGGACATTAACAGAACGTTCTCACATGGTCCTCTTTTAGTCATATAATAACGTTCACAATACGACTTTAGGAGGACGTTCTATATTGGTTATTCTGTGGTCACATAACAACGTTACAAAGAGGACATTTAGGACGTTAACACACTGAAAAAATGTTTACATTTATCCAATGAAAAAAAATTTGATTGAAAAAAATGTTTTCATTCATCCAATTAAAAAAAATTAGGGTAATGGTTCACATCTGTATTTTATAACTTGAGCCAATGAAAAATAAATAAATTGCACTAAACAAAATTTCTATGAAAATTATTTTATAAAACCTGGCACGATAGTATATTTTTCTTGTCAATTAATTTAAATTCTAGTTTTGATCTAAACAAAAAGATATAGATTTAATCAAAACAAAAATTCCCATTTAAGAAATAATTTATTAAAACAATTTATAATTACTACAACTGACTTCCAGTCACAGCCTTAGATAAAATCAACTGAAATAGAAGATTAAATCTCTCAAGATCTCAGCAGAGGAGGATTAAACAACTCCACAAACAGCATCAGCAGCTTCACTCATTACTAACCAGTTTGACAATTTCTGTCATATGTCTAAAAAAGTTTTTATTGAGAACAGAGGTTTAGATGTTGAATGGTTTGTTTGAAGTCACCATTAATGTGGTCAGTGTGTGCTTTAGTTGGGCTCTTGACCCTTGACTTTTTAATATTAACTTTTCTCTGGTTGTTGTGTCTCTGTGTTTGTAAAACACATTTGTTGTTGTAACACAAAAACAAAACTTGATCAGGTAGTGTTGGCTGGTTATTAACAATAATGTAGTCATGTACTGGACTGACATGCTGATTTCATCCAAAACCTGAACCTATGAGCATTTGATTGCAAAAATAACTTTATATTGTTGACAAAAGTAATGTTTTAATTTGAACATCTGTTCTGTTTAACCACACACATTCATCAAGAATCAGCATATGAAGCTCAATGATGGTGACAATAAACAAACAGCTTCATGCTGCAGTGCATTCTGGGAATTCCAATCAAAACTCAATAATGGCTCCCAGAATGCATTGCAACATGAATAAATTATGCACCTGAATTGTCTTAGTATTTTCTTTTATTTTTACTGTTTGCTTTAATTTTTGCTATTTGTGTTGCAACTTATTAGTAGCTTGCTTTGTGATGTTCAAAGATCTGTTTATCTGAACATTTTGTTGATTGCCACCATTGTTGAGATTCTTCATGTCTGTGCATGCCACAACTCAACCTTTTCGTGCATAAAACAAATATGTTCACATGGTCCAAAACACTATCTGTACTACTATATGAGCTACTATAGTAAACAATGTGACAATCAATGAGTCAAGCCACTATATAAAGATTTTGCCAGCATCAAGACACCAACATTACCTGATTGCATTTTTTTTTTTATTTCAACACAGAATTGCAGCAGCAAAATAAAAAAATTCAACAGTGTCGTGCCGGCAACAACCAAGTGACCAACTAAAGCAAACACTATTCACCAAAATGGTAACCTTCAAACGGAATTCACTAAAACTGTGAAAATAAACCTCTTTTAATTCTCAGTAAGAACTTCTGCATGACAAATAAAGTCAAACTGTTTGTGGAGTTGTTTAATCCTCCTTTGCTGAGATCTTAAGAAATTTAATGTCTTTTATTTCAGTTGATTTCGTCTGTGACTGGATGTCAGTTGCAGTAATTCTAAATAATTTATAATCTTATTTCTTAAATGGGAAATGTTGTTTTGATTAAATCTGTATCTTTTTATTTAGATCAAAACTAGAATTTAAATTAATTGACTTTCTTCAACAAGAAAAATATACTTTCATGCCAGGTTTAATAAAACAGTTTTCATAGAAATATTGTTTAGTGCAAATTATTTATTTTTCATTGGCTCAAGTTATAAAATATAGATCCGAATCATTAACGTCCTGAATGTTCTGTGAATGTCCTCCAAATAACATCCCCTAACCCTTTAAAGAACTCCACATCATGACCGTCTCGGAACGTCCTGGGAACGTAAATAGGTGACGTCCTTGACACCAGCGTGGACGTTCTAGGAACATTTTGGGAACGTCACATTTCCAGATAAAATATGGTCCTCTAAACGTCCCAAGAATGTCATGAATGTTCTGTGAAGGTCCTCCAAATAACGTCCCCCAAACCTTTAAAGAACTCCACATCATGACCGTCTCAGAACGTTATGGGGACGTCCTTGACACCAGTGGGGACATTCTGGGAACGGGGTGAACCCCAACCGTTGAGCAATTGCTTCATCATTTTTAAAATCAAATCCTACAAACTCTACAAGTCCTACAAACTTGGAGGAACTAAAGGTTCCTCCAAGAGCCAAAACAAAGACTGTGGGTCTTCTGTTTGTTTAAAAACAAAGAGACTCCAAACCTTGAAAATGTTCCTGTAAAAAACTGGCAATCCAGAAGTATTCAGTTTTGAAGAGTCCAACAGAAAAAGAGTTTTGTCCAGCCCCAGATTCTCAAGCTTGTGTAAAATCACATTTGCAACAGCACACCATTTAAAATCAAGTGAACCAACTAGTAGTCTTTGAATACGCTGCAACCGAAAGGCTGCTATCCTGCTTGCAAATGTATTAAGCCTTGTCCACCCTCTTCTTTGGGCAAGAATAACACACTTTGCGGGACCCAATGCAGTTTATCCCAGAAGAAATCTACCAAAGTAGCCTGAATTTTAGATAACAAGTAAGAGGGAGGATCAACACAAGCAAACTTGTGCCATAAAGAAGATGTGACTAAATTATTAACTATTAAAATGTGCCCTCTATACAACATCTTTCGACACAGACATTTCCATTTTTCCAAGCAATTTTTTTGCACTGTTAAATCATGACCCAAAAACACACCTAAATATTTAAAACCTGATGTTCTCCAAACTAAGCCCTCTGGAAGGTCCGGGTTGCCTACCATCCATTTACCCAATAATAATGCTTCGCTTTTCCTCCAGTTTACACTTGCAGAAGATAAACCTTTAAAGGCCGAAAAGAGGTTTACTAAAACCTGTATATCACTTTGCCTACTAATCATAACTACCACATCATCAGCATAAGCTGACAATATGAGATTGTCTTTGCAATTTGGCAAACGAATACCGTGCAACTTAGCTCTTATTTGATTTAAAAGAGGTTCAATCGCTAAAGAATAGAGCATGCCAGATAGTGAACACCCCTGCCTAACACCTTGATAAACTCTAAAAGGAGCACATAAGCCACCATTGATCTTAAGAATACTCTCAACGCCACTATAGAGAACTTTGATATAGTCAATAAACTTTTCACAAAAACCGAAAGACTCTAAAACCTTCCAAAGATAACAGTGTTCCACACGGTCAAAAGCTTTCTCCTGATCCAATGAAATAATACCGCAATCCAGATTAAGCATCTTGAAGACCTCAAAAATATCACGAACTAAAGAAACATTGTCAAATATCGACCTACCGGGAACACAGTAGGTCTGATCAGGATGGATGACACAATTCATGACCCCCGCTAACCGATTAGCCAAAACTTTGGAGAGCAGCTTGTCAGTACAGAGCAGTGATACAGGTCGCCAAAACACTTGATGTCAGTAAGATCACCTTTCTTGGGCAAGAGGGTTAAAACTGCTCTGCGGCAGCTCAGAGGCAGCTGGCCTTCAGCCAAGCTTTCATTCAAAACCTCTAGCAGATCCTCCTTCAATTCAGCCCAGAGTGACTTATACAAATCAACGGGCAGACCATCGATTCCCGGGGCCTTACCAGACTCCATTTCTTGGAGGGCCTTATACAACTCCCCTTCACTCAAAGCACCTGAGATTTCAGCGTTTGCCTTCTCTGGTACCTGAGGAAGATCTCTAAAAAAAATCACTTCCACTCTCGTATCCTGCTCCAAGTTCATTTTTATACAAATTCTCATAGAAAGAAGCTGCTCTCTTACGGATTTCTGCAGGATCTGTCAAGAATCTACCAGATTCAGAGCGCAAGGCATGAATGGCCCTGCTCTGGCCATTCTTCCTCTCCAAGCTGAAGAAAAATCTGGAAGGAGCATCCATCTGGTTCACACTTTGGAAGCGTGATCTGACCAGAGCCCCCTGCGTTTTAAAACCCAGCAGATCAGCCAACTGTGTCTTCTTATTTATCAAAGAGTCAAAATAGCTTTGGACACCAGTTGACTCAGCCAAATCTTGAAGTTTTAGAATATCGGCCTCCAAGGTGTTCATAACTAAAGTAGTCTCTTTAGTGACGTTTTGAGTATATTGTATATAAAATTGCTTCATCTGAACTTTCCCAAAATCCCACCATTGTCGTAAAGAAATAAAAGATCCCTTTGTGATTTTAAATTCACCCCAAAACACTTTAAACATGTCTTTAAAATACTTGTCATTTAATAAGTTTACATTTAGTTGCCAGTATGCACTCTTTGGTTTGACAGAATTTACAAACACAAAACACTGTACCATACTGTGATCAGAAAAACTCAACGGGGTGATTAAACATCTTCTAACAATATTGCAGTGGTGCTTATAAACATAAAACCGATCCAACCTAGCCAGGGAGATAAAGTCACAAACATGAGTCCAGGTATACTGCTTTTGTGTACCATTCAATTGCCTCCAAATGTCACACAATTCATGTGCCTTAACAAGTTGAATTAAATGATTACAAGAGGGCAAATGAGCTTCTATATGATTTCTATCCAAATTTGACACTGTACAATTAAAATCTCCACCCAACAAGAGGTATTCATCCGTACAACATTTTTGCATAACGGAACAAAGTGCATTTAAAAACACCATTCTTTCCACTGCTGAAGTTGGGACATGCACAAAAATAAAAACAAAAATACATTTTTCAAAAGTGGCTCTTACTTTTAAAAGTCTGCCTTTAACAACTTCTTCAACCTGATAGGTATGTGTAGTAAAACTTTTAGCGAAAAGAATGGCAACCCCTCCGCTAAGTGAGGTGTTGTGACTCAAAACTGAGACTCCAACCCACTCCTCTGCCCAATCAGCAGCATTTCTTAAATCACTATGGGTTTCTTGCAACATAGCAACATCAACTTTTTTTTGTTTAATCACCTCAAACACTTCAGCTCTTTTTTTAAATTCCCTCAAACCATTTACATTCATCGATGCAATATTCACCTCACACATGATTGGAGAAAAGGAAAGAAAAAAAAACAAACATAGCAAAACTGCACACACACCCACTGCATTCATAATCATAGTATTAAGTTTTCTCAGTGTCTTCATTAGCATCACCAGACGAGAGTTTTCTAGTCTCTTTTTTAGTCGATATATCTGTTTATTTGTAAACAAACCTTCTGCCATAAAAAGCCTAGTTTTGTCAACAAACTGATTCGTGTCTGGAAAATATTCACTTACACGCACCCCTCTTTTGTTCTTAGTAGCCCTTAGAAAGAGTTTAATATCCTAAACTTCATAACTGCGAGTAGAAAAGTCACTCTGAGACAAACTAACGCTAGAATCAGAGGACTCACTGCCGCTTTCCATTCCATCGTCACAATAGACATCTTCCACGTCTGCGTTCTTTGCTTAACAGCTTGAAAATCACCAGCCTTCTTTCTCTTCGTTGGAACTTTAAATTGGCTCTGTTCTGTCTCTGTTTCAATACCATCCCAACACAAATCGGACTGCAAAACATTAGCCGCGCCATCACCTTTTTGCGGAATGATACCACATGCTTTAAAAGAGGGGACTTACAGCCAATTGGTATCATCTTGATAGGTGATACTAGTTTACCATATCGGGACATGATTCTCACTAAAGTTTCATCGCTTACGAAAGGCGGAACATTAGACAACAAAAACTTTCTTAGATGGACCAACGTAAAGTTGGTTCGACGTTTGACGTTGGATGTTAGACAGATATTCTGCCGCGAAAAGCTTCAATACATTTTTAGGAAATGAGTACAATTATATACAAAATGGCTTATCTGAAAAGCATTAGAACGTAGAACTAAACACACATCGCAGTTTATTTGTTTTAATGCTCCTTCATATGTTGCAACGCATAAAGGCTCTAGCAGCAGCGAGCTCACGTTTAGGTCAGCTAGGGACCGTCTACAAAATGTGAAAGGCTAAAACGATTAATGGTTTCCCTTTTTTTTTTCAGTTAACAAAACAAGAGCGATCTGTGCACCAATGTGTTTTAAAGATAAAATCAAACACTTATAACACTCACTTGCATTTAAATAAGAAATATTGTAAACAAGATATGTGATTGCGGTTATATATTATTACTATTAATAAATAAATGAATAAATAAAGCAAAACAATATTAAAAATCATTATCACTCCATAATACAGTGGTTATGCAGTAGGATTATTCCAGGTCCTTGTGAGAACATTTTGATGTTCATTGTATTCACAGAACTATGACACCAAAAAGTTGTTATTGAAATAAACCAATAAATAAATGTATTTAAAATAAATACACTTCTGTGTCACCTTCATGGTGTGTGTCTTGTTTCTGTTTTTTATAAGAACATTTTTATATTTGTTTTAGTCACAGAACTATAACAGAACACATGCTTTTGAAATTCAACAATTCAGACAAAGCTGACAAAAGTGTTGTTTTGCCGTTGTATTGACTTGAATAAATCTAAAAAATTAAAAAAGAAAAAATATATATTTATGTTTTATATCACAACTTTAAAGGGTGTGTCTTGTTCAGTATTGGGCATGTTACTGTAAAAGAGTAATTAGTTAGAGTTACTAGTTACTTCTCACAAATAGTAATACTAATTACTAGGGAAAGTATCTATTGTGTTACTTTTTTTTAGAAAAATGCTCAAATATGTCAGGTAACTTGGATGTCCCCAATAGTAAGTATGTTAAATGAATGAAATGGACACTTAATAGAAATATTATAAAACATTGTACAGTAATCTACTATAATGTATTTTAATGTTGATGTGAGAGACACCTATCAAATAAAAAAAAATATTGTAAATATTATCAACCTTCTATGGACACCTTGGCAATAGAATCGCCATTGGCTAGTACATTTTTTGTTGTTGCTAGTTTTTTTGTTTTTTGTTTTTTTAATATCTGAAAGTACACTATTGTTGTCAAACAGTATAATATGATATTATAATAATTTAGCATTAAACTTTAGTAATTAGAGCTACTAGAATAACCATGTACGAATGCATTTGTCATGTTGACTGATCTTAGGACTGGTGGTGGTGCTTAAGATATTGTTTGTCATTTAGTGTATCTATAAAAAAGGGGGGAAAAAAATAATACTGATAAGATAAAACTACTACGAATTCTACTACTAACAACAATATAAAACGCACTAAAGATTAATGATCTGCTGGGTTCATGAATACTAATCATGTTGTCTGCGTTCGCTCGAACTGATTTGCTGAAATCAAAACGGGGACGATAATAGGTGAGCGCCAGCCAATGAGATTGCCGTTTGCGCATTAGTTCCGCCTACTACCGGAGAAACCGGCAGTTCTTAAAAGCTGAAGAATTCCGAACGACCTCTGTTATTTTGACAGGAAAATACAAAAAAGAATATTGTTTTCATATAGCGCATCAATTCTGCATGATATAAAAGACTCTCTCGCTCTGTATCTTTCTTTCACAACAAACCACAACAAAATCCTCGTGATTCTGATTCTAAGAGAAAGCGACGGCTAGTTGTGTGCCTTCACACTAGAGTCTACAGCTCATCAAATACAGGTACGCTACGCACCCATTCATATGAACTGAAAAATAAATAATCATAATTTAATTAAGTTATAATAATTTTTAGTAACGCCACATTTCATCGTCAGTAACGGTAACTGCGTTATAACGGGGGAAACAGTAATTCGATTGATTACTCGTTACTGAAAAAAATAACTCCGTTAGTAACGCCGTTTATTTCTAACGCCGTTACTCCCATCACTGGTCTTGTTACAGATTAGCAAACATTTTGGTGGTGGTTTTAGCCACAGAACTATAATAGAACAACCCAGCTAGGAATGTTATTGTTCTACGAATGCTCAGAGATCATTATGCTATGTTCTGATAATGTTTTCAGTGGCAAGTTTTTAGTTCCCAGAATATTTTCTTAAAAGGTAGAATAAAATTCTCTAAAAACATTCTACAAATGTTTATTAATAACAACATTATCCTCTAACATTTTAACAGATTTAAGTGGGAAGCTTCACATTGGATATTGGATGTGGACTCAAATGATGCTCAGAAGTCAAATTTTGGTCGAAAATAAAAACCCAACCTTCGTTTACAAAAGGTCTTATTGAGTTTAACAGAGGTTTAAATTTTGATATAAATTTGAAAGTAATAGTTTGGTTTGATGTTACCATTATGGTGAGAAGTGTTTGCTTTAGTTGAACAAAGTTAACTCTTAACTTTCTGTTTTTTTCTCTAGCTGTTGTCGTTATATGAGAAAATATGGATAGATGATAGTGATCTGATTTTTATCAAGTCTGACATGCTTGCACATTATGGTAATTCAATGATTCTTTAGAAATTCATTTGTCACAAACATCAAGAATCAATATATGAATCTCAACAATGGTGACACGCTTCATGCTGCAATGTATTCTGGCTGCATCATACAAAACTCATCCAGGGCTCCCAGAATGCATTGCAGCATGAAGCATGTCACCATTGTTGAGATTCATACATTGATTAATGTTTGTGCAATCAGTACAGTTTTAAATGCAGAAATTAAACTTTGGATGTGATCGGATCAGTGCATGATAATGCAAGCAAAGTTACAGCCACCAAGAAAAAAAAAAAAAATTAAAAGAGTCAAATTGCTAAACTAAAGCAAACACTTCTCACCATAATGGTGACATCAAACCAAACCATTACTTTCAATCAACATCCAAACCTCTGTTAATTTCAATAAAAACTTCTGTAAATGTATGAAAATATAAAACCAATCTGGTTTATAATAAGTGAAGCTGCCAATGCTGTTTTTGGAGTTATTTAAAGACGCTGGAGCTTGACATCAAACAAAGATTGTGTTTTCACTTTCAACCAAAATGTGACATCTGAGCAATGGAAGTCCACATCTGGTGTGATGGGAATCTTTATTAGAATGTTAGAGGATAATGTTCTTACAATGTTCTCAATAAACATTTGTGGAATGTTATTAGAGAATGTGATCCTACCTTTTAGGAGAATATTATGGGAACTAAAATAAAACTTGAAAACATTTCCAGAATTTGAAATATTTCTAGCTGCGACATACTATTGAAAATGAAGCAATACATAATTTTGTTTAAAATAAATACAATCTTTTACCGCAGCTTCAAAGGCTGTGTCTTGTTTCAGATTTCATGAAGAACATTTTGCAGTAGTTTTCATTGTCAAAAGTGATGCAGAAGTCAGGATATTGACATTAAAATATAGCTTGCAAAACCTTCCAAAGAGTGTCCTGTATTACTGCCCCCTAGAGGAACAGACTGTTGTTTTGACTGAGTTTGACATTCAAACTATTTTAATAAATTAATTTAATTGCATGCAGTTTTCCATCACAACTTCAAAAGCTGTGTCTTGTTACTGGTTTCTAGAAGAATATTTTAATGTTGGTTTCAGTCACAGAATTATAAGAGAACACATGCAACTGAAACTGAATTTCCAATTCAATACACCAATTAGACAAAAAAAAAAAAAAAGCACAAAAGGGTTTAAAGGGTCTGTTTTGTTTCTTAAAAACACTATTTTTTTCTGTTCGAAAAAAAGTCCATATATAGTATATTATTTTATTGATACCTAAATAGTACAGTCTAGCACTCTTAAGAAAGGCAGTATATTATTCTAAGCTTTTGTTGTTGTTGTTTGAGTTACTATACTTTTGAGTAAAATATTGAGGATGGTCCCATATGTTATTTCAGTGATATGTAATATAGAAAATTAATTCAAACAGGAAATGATACTGCTCAATGAACATTGATATTAAAAAAAATAATAAATAAATAAAATAATAATAATAATAAACCATTACAGAAGGTATTTAAACAGCAAAAATGTTTAATAATTACAATTATTGGATGAGTGCAACTGACAACCGTGAAAAAATGAGAATTACTGATTTTTTTTATTTTTTATTAATTAATTAATGTATTTATTTATCTATTTAAATTGTTTATTTTGGAGGATAACATTTAAAATTTTTGATTCTAAGTAACAGTTGGTAAACAATAAATAAATATAAACATTTGCTCGCTGTCATAGAGTACAAAGGGTCAATTTGACTCCACTACTGGGACTTAGTCTGACTTACAGTTCTGAAGATATACAGCTGTGGTCAAAAGTTTACATAACCCTTGCAGAATCTGCAATATGTTTTTATTTTATTACTTTTTTTTTTTTTTAACCAAAATAAGAGGGATCAAACAAAATGCATTTTATTTTTAAGAACTGTTCTAAAGTCTTAAAGTAAGACATTTTGCATCAAAGATGTGTACATATAGTCCACAACACAAAGTAATAGCTGAATTATGTCAGAAGCTTTAGAAAAAAAAAACTATGTTTCCCAGAAGACAAAATTACTTCAATTTACCCAAAGAGTTTGTGAGACCTGGAGATGTTTATAGAATGTAGATGTTTATATGTTTAAGAATAGTGGACAGTTTAACTACTCAGGACAAATAAAGGGGAAAAAAAGGTATTTACAGGATTTTTAACATGTAATTCAATAGCATGTGTCCTGAATGACGTATGACAGTAAAACCTGAATTTAAATGTTCATTTGGGAATCAAAAACAAGACACACCTTTTGAAGTTGAAATAGAAGACTGTATTGATTTTACATAAATTTATAAGTTTGAATGTCAAACTATTTATTTTAAACTACTTCATGCATTGGTTTCATTTTCAATATTTTCAGTATGTGTTCTATTATAGTTCTGTGACTAAAACCACCATCAACATGTTTTTCTAGAATTCAGTAACAAAACACACCCTTTGAAGTTAAGATAGAAGACTGTATTGATTTTAAATTAATTTATAAGTTTGAATGTCAAACTCAGTCAAAACAGCAGTATGTTCCTCTAGGGGGCAGTAATACAGGACACTCTTTTGAAGGTTTCGCAAGCGATTTTTAATATCAATAACGCGACTTTTGCATCACTTTTGACAATGAAAACTACTGCAAAATGTTCTTTATGAAATCTGTAACAAGACATAGCCTTTGAAATTGAGATGAAATACTGTATGTTTCAAAAATGAATGTGTTAACAGATTCAAATTTAATTCAATAGCGTACATCCTGATTTACATTTGATAGTGAAAGATGGCTGTAAATATTGTTCTTTGAACAAGTAACAAGACACACCACCTGGAGTTTACATATCAAACTGTGTGCATTCTACAATTAATTTATTTAAACTTCTGAATGTCAAATTTGGTCAAAACAAGTTCAGTATCTTCCTGTAGGGGGCGGTAAACTGCACAATCTTTGTCATGCTTTACAAGCTTTTTCTCAGTGGTTTCATTTCAATAACTTTTGTTGTGCCATAGATCTGTGAATAAAACATAACAAAACAAAACATAAAACATCATCTAAATGTTATTTTATGAACCAGTAATAAGACACACCCCTTAAATTTGAGATTTATGTTTTATACATTTCACAAGTGAAGCATTTAGACGGTCCCTATCCTGCACTATTACATTATAAGCTCTATCAGTTTGAACGCAGTATGTTTCTTGTCATTGTGCTCAATCGTTAAAGAACTATTGAAGATTTCCAAGGCTGAATCTCAGACAAATGTCAAACGTCAAACATCGAACCAACTTTATATCGGTATGAAATCATGCATTGCCACAGGAGGCAACACATCAAATCTTGCCAAGCATGTCACTTGCTCATCCTGATCTTTTCCGACAGGTGAGTGCATCTTTCCTAAGTTCGGTTTTAATTAACTTTTATTCACAACAAATCAGAGGTGCACAGTAGTGAAGTATTTTTACTTTACTCAAGTAAATTTAAAAAGTATATGTAGTTTATCAGAGTGTTTTTGTTGTTGTTGTTGTTTTTTTTGGAAAAATTTGACTTCACAACATTCCAAAGCATAATGTCATACTTTTTACTGCACTACATTTCAAATAAAAGTTGTTGTTTGTTTTACCTTTAACTAAAGTATGAAAGTAATAGATTCCTAATGTAATTAAGTATTAAATGGTATTTAATATGAAACATAGTGCAGTAAAAGTACAGTGTTATGCTTTGAAATCTTGTAAAGTTTTCTAAAGAAAAACACTCTGACACTTGAAAAGTACTTTTAAAGCAGAGTAAAAATACTTCACTACTGTCCGCCAACTGATCAAGGAAAGGAAAGGACGTGACATGTGGCCAAGTATGGTGACCCATACTCGGTATTTGTGCACACGCACAATATGATGCTAATATGATGCAGCTGAGAGAGTGAGAGAGAGATTCATATTTATTATATTTTCCTTTGGCTATCTGAGTCTGAAATGTGAAAACAATCAGAGAGAGAGAGATAATAACGTGATTTTGAATACTTTGACTGTTAGAATAATATTTTACAGAAATCCAACCTTTGTTAAAATTCATTAGGTAAGATGACCTAACAGTATTACAGCACTTATTAATCTGGGTCAATAATTACTTATAAATGAACTAATATATGTTTAGTATGTTAACATTAAATTGTTTTCAGTTCACTTATCTTTTGAGGCTGGTTATTCGTCACCTATGCTATCGATTTAGTATCAATAGAGGTATTCGATTCTGGTATCATACCAAAGCCAAAATTATAGTATCGAGCTATGAAACCCATTTACTTCAATGGCCTGCGTTGTGAAGGGCTGTGCTGAACCAAGAAGTGCGAAAGCCGCTTTAGGTGGATTGGTAGTGCCATCAGCGCGAACTCTAACAAAAAGGTTACACTATACTTGCACTTAACTTTACTGCACTGTACATACCTTGGCAGTGTAAGCATATCATTTAAAAAAACATTTTTTATATAAAACTATTAGTGGAACATTTTATACATCTTTATCTGACATCAAAGCATATCAGCTCCCGCACCGCTCCGTGTGAACTCTGGTGCCCCCTAAGGGACCCCAGTTTGGGAAGCACTGATCTGATCAGCCTACTGCTGAAATTGTTGATCAGCTGTTGTTGTTGAGAGCCTGTGTCCGGCATAATATGCGCGTACATGTGGCTGGGTTAGCTGAAACGGGGACGTGTAAGATGTGTGTATGTAGTTTACAGTTGTTTACTGAAGGCCCTGACTGAAACCCCACAGTACACCACTGTGATTACTGTATACTCAGGCAGGGTCAAATGCCACTTCTGCATTACTGGATTCACAGAGACTGAAACATGGAGGTGCACATGATACTCACACAGGGTCAGAGGTCACAGGTCTATCACTGAGGTCAGGGGGCAGACGAATGGAGTTGTTACTCTTCATGGACACACAGCTGAATCCTGGAGATGCTGCTCTCTTTCTCCTCTTGTTGATGTTACTGAAAAAAAGACATAAATATTTCATATAGCTCTCATGTAGTTTAACTTTATAAAATTTATTATTTTTTAGGCACAATATATCGCCAAAAAACTCATCTGAACACAAAATGAATGGCTAAAATTGGCTATGTTCTTTTTCATCCAAGAACACACTGTAAACAAACTACCTTAAAAAAAGTTGTTTTAACTTAAAAAAGTGTTTGTGCTGCCTTAAAATGTTAAGTTTACTCAACTCAAATATCCATGTTTTCATGTAGTACAACTTAATATTTCATGTTGACTAAACTTAAAATTTGAGAGTCGCACGAACAGTTACTTTTTTAAGGTGAAAACTTTTTTTAAGTTGAAGTTTTTTTGGTTTTTTTTACAGTGCAGGATCCAAGTGAAAGCAGTGCATTTATTCATAAAATGAGGTAATCCAGAGCACAAAAAGGTATCCAGAACAGGGGGAAAACTAAGCAAAACAACACGTTACAACCAAGCAAAGACAAAGACTGACAAAGACTGATTAATGCCATGATCTAGACAAGGTCAGAAAAGGGAACATCCAAGTTTAAATGGCTCACTTGCAACCTCAGGGAGTTCCTGTCAATCACACGTCATGTTAACATATTAACCTCATGATGTCGCCATGACACAGTGAGAGCATTTTTTATTTTTGCCTCAATTATGGCATTTGTTTTTGTTTTTTTTAAATAACATAAAATGCTGCCATTCATTTCAAAAGCAGCCTTGAATTAAGGTATCATTTTATAAACTTAATGTTTAATGTTTTTAAGTTTGACATACAAATCTTTTTGAAAATAACTGTGTTTTTTTGTTTGTTTTGTTTTGTTTTGTTTTTTTTTTAGGTTGTTTTCTTTTATTTTGAATTGCAGACAAAACTCTGTAAAATTATCTCTAGATTAATTACTTGGCTGTTATTTTAAGTATTATGACATTAATGACAAATTACAGTAATTCACATTTTTTATACAGAAATCTACTGTATTTTTATACAGTATGTTTTCTGTTTTCTTAAATTACAAACAAATGTATGTAAAATTACAAAAAAAAAAAAAATCTGTAATTAATACAATAACAAAACCATAAACTGTCAAATGACTGGCAGCACAGGGTGCCAGACAAAAACCTTAAAATGAAAGTAAAATCTCTTTATACAAATAAGATGACAACACTGTTAATTTACAGGCATTTCTGAAATTATTACAAACAAACACCTTCTGTAAAATTAACTCATTACCTAATTGATTAATTAATTAAACGGCAGCAACAGAACATGAAACGCCAACAGATCTCTCTAGATCTCAGCAAGTTTGAAGTCACCATTGTGGAGATAAGCATTTGCTTTAGTTTGGCTCTTAACCCTTAACTGTATTATTTCAGTTTTTTTTTTTTTTTTTTGAGTGTTATAACTGTGGATATTAGAAAAAAATCTGATCAGATAAAATTGGTTATTCATTGGAGATTTAACACGAGAATTGCCATGGGGTAAATTTTACCTGTTGTTTAAATGTACATAACAGATTTTCAATAAAACACCAAGTCTCCCAGTCATTGACATTTATTAAAATTGTGTAATTTAAAATCCCCTGGTGTTAAAAAGTATTTAGATAACACCAGATCGAAAAACTGAGCATTTATACCTAAAAGCGCCAGCGCGGGTCAAATTTACCCACTATATAATGCCTGTATTTTTGCACTGTCATAATCTTGCCGGTTATGTTTTTACATTGTACATTGCTAGGCAGTGCCTTTTATTCACTAAATTAGTGGTCATCAGTTTAATAAATAAAGTCAATATGAGTAAAAGAAGGCAGTTTATTCATGCCGAAGAGCTATTAGAAGCACTAAATACCATGATTATTGGAGAGTCTGTTATGCGTCCTGGGTCGCCTCAGCATCTGACGGCTCATCTGACAGCGATCTCATATTTAGATGTTTTAGCCTAACGTTACACATATTGTTAAAACTTTGGATTATTTATTTAATTTTTGTTTTGCTATTTATTCTAGTCTGGCTGTTTCCTGAAAAAAAAAAAAAAAATCTATGTGATGAATACAACCTTTTTTTTTTTTTATGGATTAAGTTTACGTTTATTTGTGTTGTTCTCTTATTAAAATTATAAATGATATAAGTAAACAAATTAATCATTCATTAGGTGAAGCTGTGCACTTGAATTTGACATCTCATCATCCTATGCAGTGTGCGCGAGTTATTACACGTTGTTGTCTATGGGCTATTTTAGTAATAAATAATATGAATTCTCTTAATTTATTGAATAATAACAATGAATTCTAATATTACACCACACAATTATGTAGTTACTTCCTTTTAATTCCCTTTGTCAGCGCAGTCTTGTTTATGTTAAATTGACTGTTATGAAAACGGACTCTAGCCTGCATAAAAATCTATAAACATAAAACAACAGGGCAAAAATATAAGTTGATGACTAGACAATCATTTTTTATGACACTAGACACTTCTTTATCAAGACAGTGGCATAATACAGTGAAATAAAATCTTCTTTAGCCATATCAAAACACTTGTTTGCGCGTGGGTAAAATTTACCCGCATGGTGGTTTTAGGTATACAGCGACCTCTGGCGGTTCTAGTGTTAATCAACAAATAGTGGCCTGATTCACTGATCACATCATGAGTATTGTTTGTTGAATATGTTTGGTTTTAGTTTTATCTCATTTAATCTCAGCAGTGATGACAATCAACAAAAAACTTTTTGTGATGATCAGAGCTGATTTGAATCTTTTGTCGATTGTCATCATTGAGGTGTATGAGGTGTATCTGGATATGCAGATTCTTGATGTGTGTGACTCCACATGTGACTCTTACAATTACTTCTCAATCTTTCAAAATATCAAACGCGAGAATGGATTTCATGCATTAACATTATAAGACTACAACCCAATTAAATTATTAATTTTAACAAACGTGCTCAGATGTTAGATGCCTGATTTAACTTCATCACATCAGAATCTTTTTGTTGGGTTTGTCACAACAAATGTGTTTTTGAAACACACAGTTACAACAAAAAGAAAAGAGGAGAACAAAAAAAAAGTGATGGGCCAAGAGAACAACTAACATTTATTTTTCATTGCTAAAAGTTGGTTGAAGGTGATACTACACCTAATAAGAAAACCCCTGATGCTGGTTTTGACCAATTACAAATTTTATATTGCAGGAAACATTTGTGTATTGTTGTTTATGATACTCACACAGGGTCAGAGGTCACAGCAGGTCCATCACTGAGATCAGGGGGCTGAGTCATGGATCTGTTACTCTTCATAGACACACAGCTGAATCCTGGAGATGCTGCTCTCTGAGTGTCAACAGGATCCTCCTGCTCTCTCTCCTCACACACACTCATTTCACAAGCTGTTCTTCTGCTTCTCTTCTTCTTAGAAGAGAAACTTGATTTCAGGCCTGTATGTGGAAACAGAGAACATGCATTACTTAAATCAACTTAGGAAAATGAATTTACTGTATCTCTAACATTATCACGCATGCTCAAGCTTACAGTCGTCAAAAGTTTGTAAACACTGTAAACATCTTAAAGTATTTTGAGAACCCTAAGCTATGACACCACTGAACACTATAAATACATACATACATACATACCTACATGTACATGATTCTAATGTAAACTGATGCATTCAACAATTAACAAAAACTATTTCCCCAGGAGATAATGAATTATATTTTACTTCCGGAATCTGACTGTTGTTCTTGATTTACGACCGACAATCAGTTGGTCATGTAAGTGAATACAAAAACATATTACAAAGACACCAAGAAAAAGGATGAATTTATTATTTCACTCTACACGTAAATATTATTGTTACGGTGGTGCTTAGAAGCCGTTGCACACATACTGCACATTACTAGAGCACCTAGTAGCATCTGGAGTAACAAAAAGACATTATATAAGTCTGAGTTTAACATGAGATCTGTACCGATATAAAGTTGGTTCGATGTTTGACGTTTGACATTTGTCAGAGATTCAGCCTTGGAAATCTTCAATAGTTCTTTAACGATTGAGCACAATGACAAGAAACATACTGCGTTCAAACTGTTTTCAAATGTGGAAGAGAACACACAATATGTTTTATTTGTTTTAATCTGCCTTAATGTACTGTATGATAGACCTTATAATGTAATAGTGCAGGATAGGGACCGTCTGCAAAGTGCAAAACGAAGAGCACAAACTACAATTATTTCATCTAAATGCTTCACTTGTGATATGTATAAAACATAAATCTCAAATTTAAGGGGTGTGTCTTATTACTAGTTCATAAAAGAACATTTAGATATATGTTTTATTCACAGATCTATAGCGCAACAAAAGTTATTGAAATGAAACCACTGAGAAAAAGCTTGTAAAGCATGACAAAGATTGTGCAGTTTACCGCCCCCTACAGGAAGATACTGAACTTGTTTTGACCAAATTTGACATTCAGAAGTTTAAATAAATTAATTTTAGAATGCACACAGTTTGATATGTAAACTCCAGGTGGTGTGTCTTGTCACTTGTTCAAAGATCAATATTTACAGGCATCTTTCACTATCAAATGTAAATCAGGATGTACGCTATTGAATTAAATTTGAATCTGTTAACACATTCATTTTAGAAACATACAGTATTTCATCTCAATTTCAAAGGCTATGTCTTGTTACTGGTTCATAGACGAACGTTTAAATGTTGGTTTTATTCACAAAACTATAACACAGCACATGATATTGAAATGTCAACGAGTAGGTCAATCAATGTAAAGTACATATGCTCTTCTATCTTAACTTCAAAGGATGTGTGTTGTTACTGATTCCTAGAAGAACATTTTGATGGTGGTTTTAGCCATGTAACTATAATAAAACACATACTATTGAACATGAAAGCAATACATAATTTAGTTTGAAATAAATACAATCTTCTATCTCAGCTTCAAAGGCTGCGTCTTGTTACAAATTTCATAACAAATATTTTGCAGTAGTTTTCATTGCCAAAAGTGATGCAGAAGTCACAATATTGACATTTAAAAATCACTTGTGAAACCTTCCAAAGAGTGTCCTGTATTACTGCCCCCTAGAGGAACATACTGCTGTTTTGACTGAGTTTGACATTCAAACATATAAATTAATTTAAAATCAATACAGTTTTCTATTTCAACTTCAAAAGGTGTGTCTTGTTTCTGATTCCCAAATGAACATTTAAATTCAGGTTTTACTGTCATATGTCATTCAGGACACATGCTATTGAATTAAACATTAAAAAATCCTGTAAATTCCTTTTTTTCCTTTTATTTGTCTTGCAGTTAAACTGTCCACTATTCTTAAACATATAAACATCTACATTCTATAAACATCTCCAGGGCTCACAAACTCTTTGGGTAAATTGTAGTAATTTTGTCTTCTGGGAAACATATAGTTTTTTTTTTTTTTTTGAAGCTTCTGACATATTTCATCTATTAGCTTGTCTCATGGACTATATGTAAACATCTTTGATGCAAAATGTGCAAAAAAAAAAAAAAAAAAAAAACATTTCTGCAGGGGTTTTGTAAACTTTTGACCACAACTGTGTCTCTTCATAGAACTGTAAGTCAGACTAAGTCCCAGTAGTGGAGTCAAATTGACCCTTTGTATTCTATGACAGCGAGCAAATGTTTATATTTATTTATTGTTTACCAACTGTTACTTAGAATCAAAAAATGTAAACGTTACCCTCCAAAATAAACTATTTAAATAAACAAATAAATACATTAATTAATTAATTAATTCAAACTTTTTTTTTTTTTCAATAATTCTCATTTTTCACGGTTGTCAGTTGCAGTCATCCAATAATTGTAATTATTAAACATGATTTTTGCTGTTTAAATACCTTCTGTAATGTTTTTTTTTTTATTATTATTTTATTTATTTATTTATTTTATTTTTTTTTTATATATATCAGTGTTCATTGAGCAGTATCATTTCCTGTTTGAATAAATTTTCTATATTACAGATCACTGAAATAACATATGGGACCGTCCTCAATATTTTATTCAAATGAACAGTATCCTTAAAAAAAATAAAAAAAATAAAAAACCTAGAATAATATACTGTCTTTCTTAAGAGTGCTAGACTGTACTATTTAGGCGGTGGTAATGCATAATGAAATATATTCATGTATGTATGTTTATTTATATCTAGAGCTACATTGTACTTTGCTACATCATAATTTATATTGTTCCATACTCATATGATAATTTACGTATTATATATCAATAAAATAATATACTATATATGGACTGTTTTTTTCCTCAAAAAACACAAACAAAACAAACTGAAAAAATTAGTGTTATTAAAGAAACAAAACAGTGGAAATTCAGTTTCAGTTGCATGTGTTCTCTTATAATTCTGTGACTGAAACCAACATTAAAATATTCTTCTAGAAACCAGTAACAAGACACAGATTTTGAAGTTGTGATGGAAAATTGCATGCAATTAAATTAATTTATTGACAGATTTAAATTTTAATTTAATAGCATGTGTCCTGAATGACATATGACAGTAAAACCTGAATTGAAATGTGCATTTGAGAATCAGAAACAAGACACATCTTTTAATAGAAGTAGATGAAATAGAATTCTTTTAATGAAATAGAAGACTGTGTTGATTTTAAATGAATTTATAAGTTTGAATGTCAAACTCAGTCAAAACAGCAGTATGTTCCTCTAGGGGGCAGTAATACAGGACACTCTTTTGAAGGTTTCACAAACGATTTTTAAATGTCAATATTGTGACTTCTGCATCACTTTCGACAATGAAAACTACTGCAAAATGTTCTTTATTAAATCTGTGACAAGACACAGCCTTTGAAGCTGAGATAGAAGATTGTATTTATTTTAAACTACTTTATGCATTGGTTTCATTTTCAATAGTATGTGTTCTACTATAGTTCTGTGACTAAAACCACCACCAAAATGTTCTTTTAGAAACCAGTAACAAAACACACCCTTTGAAGTTAAGATAGAAGACTGTATTGATTTTAAATTAATTTATAAGTTTGAATGTCAAACTCAGTCAAAACAGCAGTATGTTCCTCTAGGGGGCAGTAATACAGGACACTCTTTGGAAGGTTTCACAAGTTATTTTTAAATGTCAATATTGTGACTTCTGCTTCACTTTTGACAATGAAAACTACTGCAAAATATGTTTTATTAAATCTGTAACAAGACACAGCCTTTAAACCTGAGATAGAAGATTGTATTTATTTTTAACTAAATTATGTATTGCTTATATTTTTGATAGTATGTCCCAGCTAGAAATGTTTCATATTCTGGTAATGTTTTCGGCGGCAAGTTTTATTTTAGTTCCCATAATATTCTCCTAAAAGGTAGGACAACATTCTCTAAAAACATTCCACAAATGTTTATTGATAACATTGTAAGAACATTATCCTCTAACATTCTAATAAAGATTCCCATCACACCAGATGTGGACTTACATTGATCAGATTCACATTTTGGTTGAAAGTGAAAACACAACCTTTGTTTGATGTCAAGCTCCAGCGTCTTTAAATAACTCCAAAAACAGCATTGCCAGCTTCACTTATTATAAACCAGATTGGTTTTATATTTTCATACATTTACACAAGTTTTTATTGAAATTAACAGAGGTTTGGATGTTGATTGAAAGTAAAGGTTTGGTTTGATGTCACCATTATGGTGAGAAGCGTTTGCTTTAGTTGGACAATTTGACTCTTTTCACTCTTTTTTTTTTTTTTAGCAGTTGTAACTCTATTTGTCATAGCAAGAACCACAAGAAAAACTGTAGTCAGGTGGTATTGATTACTTACTGATGTTAATGATATCATCATGTAGTGATCTGATCACATCTAGAGTCTAATCTATGTTATTCATATTAGTGACTGTGGTAATGTGCTTCAACAGTGTAAAATCCAGCCATGTTCTGATCAAATAATCTGCATTTCGACTTAAACACATATATATATTTTTTTAAACACTATTCAAGAATCATTTTAAACAACCGAGTGGGTCGACAGACACAAACATCAAGAATCAGTGTATGAATCTCAACAATGGTGACATGCTTCATGCTGCAATGCATTCTGGGAGCCCTAGATGAGTCTTGTATAATGCACTCATAATATATTGCAGCAAGTCACCATTGCTGAGATTCATACACTGATGCTTGACGTTTGTGCCAAAAAAGGTTACTTGCTTTCAAAACTTAAAAATTTTGTTAAATATCAGTCTTCAGGACTATTGAGTTCACAAGCGAGCGAGATATTCTAGATGAAATCAGATCACTATGTCACTATCAGTGTTTATGCAACAAACAAAACAACAGCAGTTAAAAAAAAAAACAGGAGTCAATTTGGCCAACTAAAGCAAACACTTCTCACCATAATGGTAACATCAAACCAAACTATTACGTTCAAATGGACATCGACATTTAAACCTCTGTTAAACTCAATAAGACCTTGTGTAAATAAAGGTTGGATTTTTACTTTCGACCTAAATTTGACTTCTAAGCATCATTTGAGTCCACATCCAATATCCAATGTGAAGCTTCCCACTTAAATCTATTAAAATGTTAGAGGATAATGTTGTTATTAATAAACACTTGTTTTTTCTACCTTTTAAGAGAATATTCTGGGAACTAAAATAAAACTTGCCACTGAAAACATCAGAATATAATGTTCTCTGAGTATTCTTACAACAATAACATTCCTGGCTGGGTTGTTCAATTATAGTTCTGTGGCTAAAACCACCACCAAAATGTTTATTAATCTGTAACAAGACACAGCCTTTAAAGTTGTGATATAAAACAATGTCATATATATATATATATATTTTTTTTTTTTAGATTGATTTTCAAATTCAAGTCAATGCAACAGCAAAACACTTTTGCCAGCTTTGACTAAATTGTTGAATTTCTATGGCATGTGTTCTGTTATAGTTCTGTGACCAAAACAAATATAAAAATGTTCTTATAAAAACAGAAACAAGACACACACCATGAAGGTGATACAGAAGTGTATTTATTTTAAATTAATTTATTTATTGGTTTATTTCAATAACAACTTTTTGGTGTCATAGTTCTGTGAATACAATGAACATCAAAATGTTCTCACAAGGACCTGGAATAATCCTACTGCATAACCACTGTATTATGGAATGATAATGATATTTAATATTGTTTTGCTTTTATTCATTTTATTTATTTAATAATAGTAATAATATAACCACAATCACATATCTTGTTTACAGTATTTCTTATTTAAATGCAAGTGAGTGTTATGTGTTTGTCTTTATATCTTTATCACATTGGTGCACAAATTGCTCTTGTTTTGTTAACTAAAAAAAAAAAAAAAACATTCAGAAGGGAAACCATTATTCGTTTTATCCTTTTATCCTTTCACATACTTTGTAGACGGTCCCTAGCTGACCTAAAGGCAAGCTCGCCGCTGCTAAAGCATTCCCACATAGCAATTGACATCTGGCCCAGCTCTGGGCCAAGCAAGCAGTTACACTCAGCCCAATTGCAGCAAAGAATTACGGCCCTTGAGTGGCCCAGATCCGGACTACAGACATGAGCCACACATGAGCCATAACCGGCCCAAATCTCAGCCAAATAGTAACTTATAACCAGCCCTGAACTGAGCCAGAACAAGTTTTAATAGTGCTACCCAATCTCAGTCTTCAGTAAACTACATAGAGACCAGTCTATAACCAGAAACCCCAAAACTGAGCCATGTCTAAAGGTGTAACTGTGTGTTTTACTGCCTATTGATGGATCCATGGCTTTTTTTATGGGTCAGTTTTGGGGTTTCTGGTTAAAGACTGGACTCTGTGTGGTTTCCTGAAGGCTGATTTTGGGTCCCAGATAGCAAGAGAGCAGGTGAAAACTATTGAATCAATGTTAAAAATAGTTGTTTTGTCAATGTTAATGGCATTAAATCAATCAATAAAATGTTGACGTTTCAACAAACCACCATTACTGTAATCAGTGATTGTTTTAGTTGGGTTCTTGATACAGGCCTTTCATTAAGTTAATTCTTTTTCTGTGCTACAGTAGTGTTTCATTACAAACACTTATGTTTTCAAAAAGAGATGTGCTTAAGTTAATTTGAAGTAGATTGTTGTTTGTGATGGATGCGAAATAGCATTAAACTCAAAAATGATACTAAATAATATCAGTTTTTTTTCATTAATGATGATTCTGTCCCACAAATCTAAAAGAATATGTGGCAACACGCAGAAAGATTTAGACATCAACACTCAACATACAAACCTCAACAATGGTGACAATCATCAGACTAATTCAGATAAACAGATCAACTGCAGTGCATGCTGGGAATCATGTATGAGTTTTTACTCTGTTGATACTCAACATACATTTCTGCATAACATTTTCTTTTGCTGCTTGTCACCGTTGTTGAGTTTCATACGCTGATTCTTGATGTCTAATTGATTCGACAATTTAAAGTTTTTTTTTTTTGCATTCTCTGTTTGTTCATATGATAACTGTACTCCTACTTTACTCTCACATTGCAGTACCACAAAATTGTAAGCTTATTTAAATAATCTCATAATGATTACAGTCATCATCATCAGATCCCAACAGAGCTTAGCTTTCATTGTCTCCAACAAAGTGTTTTCATACATTATTACAAAAGACAGAAAATCTCACATTAAAGTACAAAGAATCAAGAGCCCAACTAATCACAACGATCACTGATCACAACAATGGTGGTTTGTTGAAATTTTAATTTTTTTTTTTATAACATTAATATCGGGAACTAAAATTATATTAATTCAATGTCATTAACATTGACAAATCAACTACTTTTAACATTGATTCAATGGTTGCTTGGTGGTAGCACTATTAAAACTTGTTCTGGTCCAGTTAAGGGCTGGTTATAAGTTACTATTCGGCTGAGATTTGGGCCGGTTATGGCTCATGTCTGTAGTCCGGATCTGGGCCACTCTAGGGCCGTAATTCTTTGCTGCACTTGGGCCGAGTGTAACTGCTTGCTTGGCCCAGAGCTGGGCCAGATGTCGATTGCTATGTGGGTTTATGCGTTGCAACATATCGATGAGGATTAAAACAAATAAACTGCGATGTGTGTTCAGTTCTACCTTCCAATGCTTTTCAGATAAGCCATTTTGTACACAATTGTACTCATTCACTAAGAATGTATTGAAGTTTTTCGCGGCTGAATATCTGTCTAACACCCAACGTCAAACGTCGAACCAACTTTATATCGGTAGTCTGAGTTTAACCTGAGATCTGTTTAGATGCAAATAAACCGTATTGATATTATAGCTATGAAACATTATGAACTTACCGTAATGCGAGAAAGCACTCATTTTTTTTCCTGCTGTCGAATCCTCTGAAATGGCGTCCAGACATAAATAGGATTGCTTTCGATTTCACTTTAGGTAAAAGAAAACAGCGCCACACAAGGAACGTGATGACGTTGCCCTCCAGGCTACTTGCTATCGACGTACTACTAGTTACTGCATACTGCACTAGAAGTGCCACTGAAAGCACTAAAAATGAAATAAGCTATCAATTATTAAAGTAAATAAATAAAATCTGTTGTTCCCTTGCAGTTCTTGCCAACTAGTCTAGTGTCAAAAAGTAATCCATTGGAAAATGTTCATCCAGATGCATTTATTTTGTTTGTGGTAATGCAAGGATTTAGTTATTTTGAATGATCTTTTCTTTGTGTTTGTACATATAAGGGTGTTTTATGTACAGTTCTGCAATGAGGTGAAATGTCCTTTGATCATCTTCACTGTGAAACCAGGAATATGTTGCACAATCTTGAATATTAGAGCTTAGATTGATGTAATGATGCATGTGTTTATTTATTCATTTTTCTTTGCAAGAAAGGTACAGTACCTACCCTGTTTGTACTATCATAAAAAGACTGAGATATGTCTGATGCATGTACTCTAAGGATTGTATTGGGGATTTATGATGCTGGACATATTATTGAACAGATCATCATGACATGAATGGTGTCCTTTTTTATTAGTATTAATTCATGTAGAACTCATGTTGAACTCAGTGACAATTTATTTTCCACACATTTTTTCAAACTTTAATTTCGTGTCTCCAATATAATCATATTCTTTTAATTAAATATATGATTGATAATGACAGAATGATCAGTTTTGTGTGAAATATTGTGTTGCTGTGTTGCTCTTAGTCACTTTTTCCACCAGATGGCGCCACGTCACTTATTTTCAGTCAGCGAAATGACCCAAAATATTCACTTTTCAACTCTGGTTTACACTCATTGTGTGCAAAGAAACAATATTAAGTATGGTCTTATATAATATAATAAAAATATATTATATTATTTTATTATAGTATTTTTTCTTTATTATTTGTTATCTATTTATAGTATATAATAAAACATAGTCTTCATGAACTACAACACTGGTTAAGCATAAAGGGCAATTTTGCACTATAATGCATTGTACTGCCTTCTTAAAAGTGTTACCAGTTGCCGTTGGATTACGAGGATATCACTGTCTAGTAATAGTAATTGTGACTAGTTAAATAAGGCACAGTTGCATTAGCAGTAGGATACAGGGGATGACATATAACATGAATGAAGTAAAGAGCAGGTAATTGAGGAAGACTGGATGACCCTGGTCTCCAGACAAACCTCCAGAAGCCATTGCTATTGATTTGTGGGTGTTTAATGAGTGTTGTGCTGAGTGGAGAATGATGCCCACTTTCAGTCGTGGCCCACCCAAAGAGAAGTTTCCAAAAGTAATGCTGTTTATTAAGTAAGAGATAATCAACAGTTAGCCATGCATTAAAAGATTTTAAATGCACAGCGTGGAGGCAAAGAACCTCCAAAAATATGTTTTAATTATTTCAAAATAAATATATACATACATACATGTAGACACTGTGTTCAGTAAAATACAGTAAGGCTAAGACCTTTGCGAACCCTAGATCTCTAAATGACTTCATTGTCTTACAGATGCACAAATGATTTAAGATTCTTCACAATTTCTTTTGTGTTTTGCTGTTAAGAAAAAAAGAGGTGTAAACAATGGCAGAATGATCGGTTTTGTGTGAACTAGTCATTGTGTTGCCAAAGTGCTCTTTCTCTCACATTTTCCACTAGATGGCGACTTATTCAGAGCAGAGTTTGATGATTATGTGCTGGTCACGGGTCTGGCTGAAAAGACCAAGCAGGTCCAAGCTGCAACACTGAGAAGTGTGATGGGACCTGAATGCAGACATGTTTACCGTCACAACTTGAATCTCACGGCGGCGCAACAAGGAGACGTTAAGACCATTCTAGATGCACCGGAAGCATATTTTAACCCTGTTAGCAATGTCATTTATGAGAGGTATGTGTTCGCCTGTTGTAAGCAGGAGGAAGGGAAATCCAGAGACAATTTTGTAACAAGATTGAGAGAAAAAGCAGCAACTTGTGACTACAGTGGCTAGAAGGCTGAAATTATTTATGTTCAGGGGCGGATCTAGAAAATAATTTTTAGGGTGGCAAAGGGGTGGCATGGGGTCTACGAGGGGTGGCAACACCAAAGAAAGCCCCCAATGCCTAGTTTTTGTGGATTTATAGTCTGACATACACAGTTGTGTTCACAAATATTGCATTACCATTAAGTCATCTATACTGTTTAAAATGAAAAATAAATAACAACATTTCAATGTCCATCATGGCAACAAGTCAATAAACACTATATATATATAAAAAATAAATAAAAAAAAATTCAACAGGTTATACAGTAAATCTTTCTGAACTTGTATCACTAAAGAAGACATGCGATTCTATTAAATTACTACTTAGATGGAATAAATCACGTTTTAGTGCAAGTTTAAGATGTTAATTTCGATGATGTAGTTACGGTGCGTTCACGCCATATCGGAATTCCCGTAATTAGGAGATTCCAACTTGTAAAAAGCGTTCACGTCCTGGTAGAGCTCGTAATTACAGCTTGTGAATCGGGAGTCTTCTGAGAGCTATGACTTGTACCACATGACCGCTGTACCACCTGACCAACGTAGGATCCGTTTAGGCGCTGATAAGTGTTGCCATAGAAAAGCATAATTCCGAGTCTGAGGACGTGAACAGCTCCGAGTAGAACGTCACATGTTGTCATCTCGAAATTATGACGTGAACGCAGCATTAATTTCCTAACATTAGAAAGAAATATTATAATATCAAAGCACTGAAACTGGATCAGTTTTGGAAACAATGCTTGATTTTCTGTTATTAACAGAGGTGGGAATGTCTGTAATCACTCATGACACACAATCAACCATAAAATCTAGCAACACCCCAGCAACTGCAAAGCAAGAGCCTAGCAACCACCCAGAATATCCTAGCAACCAACTAGCAACACTTTAGCAAACATCTAGAACATGTAACTGACCAAACTATTTATGTTTTTAAACAAGCCTTAAGACAAGCCAGCATAAATTTGTCTTTTAAACATTTCAATCTAGATATCACAGGTGTTCCTAAATGATTACACACAATTCAAATACAACCATGACTTTCCTGCCCAGTGAACACTCCTGAGATCAATAACACTAACAAAAAGTCTTATTAGGAATTAATAATGTCTATTACAGTATACAACATAAATTAAATTACAGATTGCTAATTAAGCAATTAACATTCAGGAAAAAATATTTTCATTTTAATACTGTAAAGTAATCTTGCAGTAGATGAAAAGCACTAGAAAAGTTCAAATAACAAAGAACTGTATATGAACTTGGTATGCACCACAATACAGTACAGTAAAAAATAAAATTAAAAATCAAATTCAGCATCCTCTGCACATTTGGCTAAATTTCATTAGAGTATACAGTACTATTTGGTCTCCTGACACAAGACTATATCTCTAGGTAGTCATTTCTCAGTTCTGCAAAAATGCAGTAGGCTACACATAAAAAATGGTTACAAATAAAATTTGACAGTCACACGTCTGAAGGTGTACAACATGTACTACAGTTTACTGTACATATAGAATAGTGAAATTTCCATCATCTAATATGATGGTACTGTACTAAAATTATACTGTATGTGTAGGTATAATACCCACGTAAATGATTCGTTCATTTCTCTCCTCTCTCCGTTGTTGGATGCAGAGATTCTGATTGGTGTGTCATCAGTTTTGCTACTTAATGTTTAACTTACTTCCCCGCTAGAAATTTTACGTTCCCAGAACGTCCTCAGAACGTCCCCACTGGTGTCAAGGACGTCCCCATAACGTTCTGAGATGATCACGATGTGGAGCTCTTTAAAGGTTTGGGGGACGTTATTTGGAGGACCTTCACAGAACATTCATGACATTCTTGGGATGTTTAGAGGACCATATTTTATTTGGAAATGTGACGTTCCCAAAACGTTCCTAGAACGTCCACGCTGGTGTCAAGGACGTCACCTAGTAATGTTCCCAGGACGTTCCGAGACGGTCATGATGTGGAGTTCTTTAAAGGTTTGGGGGACATTATTTGGAGGACATTCACAGAACATTCAGGACGTTAATGGTTCGGATCTAAATTTTATAATTTGAGCCAATGAAAAATAAATAATTTGCTCTAAACAATATTTCTATGAAAACTGTTTTATTAAACCTGGAAGAAAGTATATTTTTCTTGTTGAAGAAAGTCAATTAATTTAAATTCTAGTTTTGATCTAAATAAAAAGATATAGATTTAATCAAAACAAAATTTCCCATTTAAGAAATAAGATTATAAATTATTTAGAATTACTGCAACTGACATCCAGTCACAGATGAAATCAACTGAAATAAAAGACATTAAATTTCTTAAGATCTCAGCAAAGGAGGATTAAACAACTCCACAAACAGTTTGACTTTATTTGTCATGCAGAAGTTCTTACTGAGAATTAACAGAGATTTATTTTCACAGTTTTAGTGAATTCCATTTGAAGGTTACCATTTTGGTGAATAGTGTTTGCTTTAGTTGGTCACTTGGTTGTTGGCAGTATAGCACCGTTGTTTTTTTTTCTTTTACTGCTGCAATTCTGTGTTGATTACGATAGCAGAGCAAACTAAGATAAAACGCAACCAGATAATGTTGGTTTCTTCATGTTGGCAAAAACTTTATATAGTGGCTTCACTCATTGATTGTTGTCTTGTTTATTATTGTGTTTTCTCAACAATGGTCACAATCAACAAAATGTTCAGATAAACAGATCTTTGAACATCATAAAACAAGCTACTAATAAGTTGCAACACAAATAGCAAAAATTAAAGCAAACAGTAAAAATAAAAGAAAATACTAAGACAATTCAGGTGCATAATTTATTCATGTTGCAATGCATTCTGGGAGCCATTATTGAGTTTTGATTGGAGTTCCCAGAATGCACTGCAGAATGAAGCCTTTTCTTTATTGTCACCATCATTGAGCTTCATATGCTGATTCTTGATGAATGTGTGTGGTTAAGCAGAACAGATGTTCAAATTAAAACATTACTTTTATCAACAATATAAAGTTATTTTTTACAATCAAATGCTCATAGGCTCAAATTTTGGATGAAATCAGCATGTCAGTCCAGTACATGACTGCATTATTGTTAATAACCAGCCAACACCACCTGATCAAGTTTTGTTGTGGCTTTTATACAACAACAAATGTGTTTTGCAATCACAGATTTACAACAACCAGAGAAAAGCTAATGTTAAAAAGTCAAGGGTCAAGAGCCCAACTAAAGCACACACTGACCACATTAATGGTGACTTCAAACAAACCATTCAACATCTAAAACTCTGTTCTCAATAAAAACTGTTTTAGACATATGACAGAAATGAAGTCAAACTGGTTAGTAATGAGTGAAGCTGCTGATGCTGTTTGTGGAGTTGTTTAATCCTCCTCTGCTGAGATCTTGAGAGATTTAATCTTTTATTTCAGTTGATTTTATCTAAGGCTGTGACTGGAAGTCAGTTGTAGTAATTATAAATTGTTTTAATAAATTATTTCTTAAATGGGAATTTTTGTTTTGATTAAATCTATATATTTTTGTTTAGATCAAAACTAGAATTTAAATTAATTGACAAGAAAAATATACTTTCGTGCCAGGTTTTATAAAATAATTTTCATAGAAATTTTGTTTAGTGCAAATTATTTATTTTTCATTGGCTCAAGTTATAAAATACAGATGTGAACCATTACCCTAATTTTTTTTAATTGGATGAATGAAAACTTTTTTTTCAATCAAATTTTTTTTCATTGGATAAATGTAAACATTTTTTCAGTGTGTTAACGTCCTAAATGTCCTCTTTGTAACGTTGTTATGTGACCACAGAATAACCAATATAGAACGTCCTCCTAAAGTCGTATTGTGAACGTTATTATATGACTAAAAGAGGACCATGTGAGAACGTTCTGTTAATGTCCCAAATGTCATCTTTGTAACGTTCTTATGTGACCAAAAAATAACCAAAATGGAACGTCCCCCTAAAGTCGTATAACGAACATTGAGTACCAGCACTTTCCTAACCAAAAGAGGACGTTTTAGGAACGTCTCCAATGTTCTGTAAAGGTTAGGGACATTCGTCACCTTTAGAGAACTTTTAGGGAACGTTGCGCAAGGTTGCGAGAACGTTTCCTCCTACGTGGGCGGGCCGCGCTTTGTGTTTTTGACTCAAAACGAACCGGTTCATAAGAGTCATTTGTTAATGAAGTCGAATACACTGAGCGCGCTGCGTGCGCGTGCAACTATCGTGCACATTTTATTGAAAGACGTGTTTTTTGCCATTATTTTGCTGAAAAGCAGCACATGAAACACTGCTTACATTTATATTTTATTCTGTGATCATTCTGGGGTGGCAGGTGGGGTACGTGGCACAGCTTTTTCTTAGGGTGGCAGTTGCCACCCCGTGCCACCCCGGTAGATCCGCCCCTGTTTATGTTAAAATCATGTTGGGTATTACAAATGAAGGTACCAGACACAGGCTGTTATAAGAAAAAAATTAACACTGTTCATGGCCATTGAGATGTGTCGCACAGCCGAACGGACATGAGAGCGATGGATGTGGAATGAGAAACTGCACTGAAGATTCCAAGGATCCGGTTGCGGACAGTGATGATCAGTGTTGGGGAAACGCATTACAAGTAACGCAAGTTATGTAATATTATTACTTTTCCCAAGTAACTAGTAAAGTAACACATTACTTTTTAATTGACAAGAACATATCTGAGTTACTTTTTTAAAATAAGTAACGCCAGTCAATTTTCCCTCCATTTATTGATTAAAATTGATTTAATCCCATTTTATTAACCAATGTCTTTGCTTGCCGACCTTCGATGATCCAATTCAACCATACTAATAAGCAAAAAAGATAATCTAACATTTGTTTTCCTTTTTTTTTTATTGAAGAGTTGACATTTTTTCCTTCTGTGGTCTACTGTGGAGACGTGAATTTACTTTTCTCAAAGCCTGAGGCTTCTGGTGTGAAAAGGCTTTTACATTTGCCAAAAACAGAACTTTTCATATCAAAAACAAATAAGCAAGCTCTGCCCAGATTTAAAAAATAACACAAAAGTAATGCATTATTTTCCATAAAAAGTAACTAAGTAATGTAATTAGTTACTTTTTTAGGGAGTAACTCAATATTGTAATGCATTACTTTTAAAAGTAACTTTCCCCAACACTGGTGATGATGATATTTACACAGTTGAGTCCATTAACACAGCACATATGAAAAGGAAGAAATGGTTTGTTTCCCTGCAACTGCATGGCAGGTCACTGACAACAGTTAGATTCAGGAGAAACATGCAATGTGATGAGCTACAAGGACATATGGTGGCACACCACACACACCACTTCACCACAGCAATGTCAAAACTCTGGACTCCATGGGTGTTTCTGACACAGAATGTGTGGTCCTGTCACTGTCATTTGAGATTGTGGAGACAAGTCAAAGTCCCCTTCTCTCAGGTTCTACTTGTGAACATCTAGGCCTAATGCAGTTTACAATCCCAGATGAGGAGCTCAAAATGGAACATGAACAGTATGAGCCTTTGACTAAGGCACAGTTGATTAACAAACACAGTGATGTGCACTTGCCTGTGGAGTCTCTCGGTGAGGTTCACTTTGAGCTGATCCCAGTGTTTCACCGGTACAGTGTGACTCCCCAGAATGTTCCAATTGCTATGAAAGCAGCTGTAAAAGCTCAACTGGATGCATATCAGGCAGAGGGACTTATTACAGATGTTACAGAGCCGACTGACTGGATTAGCAATATGGTGATTGTTAAAAAAACAGACAAGCTGAGGATTTGTTTGGACCCAAAGTTCCTGAACAAAGCTCTCATTATGAAATGCCATCTCTGGAGGATGTGTTATGCAAACTGCCTAAAGCAATGAATTTCACCTTGTTTAATGCTAAACAGTAAACTAAACTTAATTTTAGTCAACATGATATTAAAATATATAATCTGCTTAAGTCTTGCAATCCAACATTGTACCAAAGTTAAATTCTGCGTTTAAGTTAAAAGTGTGCCTATATCTTAAAGTGTTTAATTACCATAAGATGACAAATATATTGAGTATTAAACATAGTTGGTAAAGTTAAAGATTATTTAAAAAAAAAACTGCAGAATACTAATTATTTATGTAATAATTATAAGTTGTAGTTGTAAAATATTCCCAGATACCACAAGGACACAGGTTACAATTTAATTTGCTATTTAGCATCAATGAAATAAAGAGTTGACATTCATAATATCTAATGTGTGCATCATTTTGGCCTGGAGAAAAGAAATAGAGGGGTGGAACTATGACATGGTTTTTTAAATGGCAATTTTGATTAAATCCCCTAAAATAAGGTCTGCGGTTCACACGAGCTCAAAATACTTTCACATTTTATTCTATGACATAAAACACACCAGTTACACCCCACTCTTGATTTTTTTTTAAAACTGTTGTTTTTTAAAAAGATGGTTGCTAACATAAGACTGCAGGCCCTGTCGGAGACATTAAACATCATCACACCAAACAGTTTATCAATTTACAGTATTTTCCAATTGTATTATAATTTATAGTACAATTAATTGTAGAATAACCAATTAATAGTTTCCCGCATTTTTTTTTTTTTTTGTTTGTTTGTTTGTTTTGCTTTGCCCTGAAATGCAACACAGGTCTTCGGATGGAAGATGCTCATTTTATTGCTTTCCTACTGATACGGGGACTCTCTCTGCGTTCGTACCATAAATATTACAATTATTCCATATAAAAACTCACTCTACTGTTATTTAATACATTAAATGCACTAGAATTTTATTAAATAGTACATGGAGACACGTTTTTAATTAAAATAGTTATATTAATCAAGGATTTATTGACTTTTAATGCACCTTATTTCAAAATGTCAAGAAAATCATGCTTTCTTGAGTTATTATTTCATTGATTCACTGTACTATTTATTACTAATGTCTCATTTTAGTTTGGCTCTAGTTTTGTATTTATTCCAGTTTTTATGTAAAAAGGTTCAAGTAACGTAGATTAAAATTCAAGTTGTCAGAAGCATGCTGCTGGTGATGTTGAAGGCGAACGACCATGTTGTTCTTTTACGTTTATATATAAACTTAAGCTAAGTTTAGCTTTTAAGTTCTGGTGCTTTTAATTAGGTATTAAAATTCATAAAATTTTATTATTTTGTGATGATTATCTTGATGGACAAAACATGTAAGTTTCATGAACTATAGTTGAACACAGAGCTTATTTTTTGTGATAATCCAAAAGCCTATGGGAAAATCCTATTGGCTTTTTTTCGAGGGAACCAGTGTGATGCTAACAGCTGATCCGCCTACAAAGTGACGTCATAGTTCAACCACTTTATTAAAAACCATATTTTTAAAACCTCACAGTCACATCCTTTAGTGTACTGTACCTTTATGCAATAAGCACATGTATGTACTGATGCACCCACTCTAGGCATGAGTCACTGACATGTCAATGCACTTGGTGCAATATAACCAAGCACTGTAATTTACTATATGAATTCAAGGTGCTTGTATTTAAATAATTCAATTTCATGCAGTTTTATAGTTCTAGTCTAGACTAGACTACATCTCAGAGATAAATTATAATTTTCATCCATTACTTTTGTCAGACAGCTTTAAATAATTTCCAAATGTGGCATTGCTTATCCAGTGAAAACAATGAGCTCACAGTATCTCTATACAGATAAACTACCCAATATATAGTTAAAATTAACTTTAACGCGAGCAAATTGCAAAACACATCAATGCAGCTGTAATCATAACATCATATATAAAACAATGACAGGGAATATTTAAAGCATTAGCTGCACTGTAAACCCAAATGCTCAAAATAATTAAAATTACTGAGTAGCATAAACTTAATTTTCTGAAACAGTTCTACTAACCTAAATATTTTGAGTTTATGTGACTTTTTATAGTTTTTTTATAATTTAACTGTACTTATTTCTTGTTGTTTCAACATTGTGTTTGTGCTTGCTTGCGTGTGTGTTTGTCATTTTTAATTAAATTATATGTATTTAAATAAGTTAATATTTTTTTAAAAATACTTAATTTTCCTAATAATGGTTGGGTCTTCATAAATTCATCTGTAAAAGATTTTAGCAAGAAAAATATTCAATTCACTCTAAGCACTAATTTTACATACATTTACAGCTGGTTTAATGTGAGCACAAAGAGAATATTAAGAAATCACTGCTTAAGATAATAACGTGAGCAATTAGCTTATGAAACAAAAACTTTTTGTTTCAAGAAGATCGTAATTTAAGAGCTCAGAATTGTAACTTCAATGAACATGTCAGTGGGTTCAACATTAGAGGTTTCTTTAACTATCGCAGGCAGGAAAAAACATGTTTGATTAAAAAGTTACAACTCGGTTGACGTAGGGGTAATCATTTTATTGGCTTACGAGGCTCACGTGCCCCAAGGTCAACGTGAGACTTGCGATGTTGTGGGAACACGCAACACGTGGATAGCTTTTAAGTTACGTTGGCGCCACAAATGACTACAGTGCAGTAAGGAGGATGCAAGCTTAAGAAAATAATGGTGAAAATGTTTCTGCACCAATTGTTTTTTTTTTTCCCCACAATATGCACAGTATATGCACAACATGTTATTTGGCATTAATACAGCTCTTATTCTTGAGAGTTGTTAAGTACAGCTGGGTAGTACTTGAATAATGTACACTGTAAAACCCAATAGTTTACCTTACTTAGTTACAATTAGTTATCTTTACTTAGTTACTATACTTACTAGGTTTTATTAAGTTACAGCTACTTTCAAGGCAAATAAAACAATTTACTTACTTGCTTTGAGTGATGTTTACTTAAAATATCCAAGTATCCACAAAGAAACCAATGACATTAATAAACCAGTGAGAGGCAGCAGTGTACTAATATGTTGCTAATGTGCAACATGACAACAGAAGAAGAAGAAAATAAAGTTTTTGAGATGGGGCAATTTTTAGTAGACTTTTCACTCACATCTTTCTTTCACTACTTGAATTCACTCATTTCCCAAAGTCATCTTGAATGTTGAATTTTCAATACAACTGAAATATTTGAGAGAACATCACATAAGCTGACTTCATAAATTAATGTTGATTTTCCTGAAAAGTTTTTTTTTTTTTTTTTTTTTTTTTTTAATACTCACCATTATAGTGAATAGTGTTACTTTTGGTTGGGCATTTGGAACTTTGTTTATATTACTATAGTTTTCTTTCTATTGTTGCAGCAATGCAACATGAAATCAGAGTTCTTTGATTTTGAAGAAAGAAACGTAATAAATAGGTTGCTTTTGGAAGGTGATCTATATTCTAATTAAATCATTAGGTTGCATATTTTTCATGTTGATTAATGATGTTTTATTGTTTTTCTTTTTCTTTTTTTATAAACACTATAAGAAGCTTTTACCTGTGTTGATACAATCTTTTAATATTTGGGGTAATGTGCATGAGTCACACACAGACTTCAACATTCAAAATGTGAATCACAACAATGGTAACAACTCAGTTTTATTTATTTTTATTAACTGTATCAATAACCATTTTATGAGCTTTTTTGTTTGTTTTTTGTTGTGCTACTACTGACACAAGACAGCAAACAACAACAGTAAAGCAAAGCAATTGCATAATTTATTCATGTCGCAATGCACTCTGGGAGTCAGTGAGTAGCTATTAGAGGAATGGAGTAATTAGATAAATTAAAAGCATTAAGTAAATTCAACTTAAAATGGTTGTTAAAATGACTCTTATATTTAAGTAATGATTACTTCAAGTTTTCCAGTAAACGTTACTTAAATTTTTTAGGGCAACCAGTTTCCTTAAATTTTTTAAGTAAATTCAACTTAACCGGGTTTAGAATGTACATGTATTTTAGTTTTAAAAGGTACATGCTGTTGTGAAGTTTCATGCAGGTTCATAAATTTGTAATTTGAGGTGCTATTTTAATCTGGTATTCAGGTTTTAGCCTAGTGCATCTCTGAATTGTTTTATGTTTCTGTCTTTTAACACTGCAGTGTTAAATAGAAGAGGGCAAAAATTCAGTGTAACTCACTGTAACTTAAACTATTGAAGTTTTTTGTACTCAAAATATTTGAGGCAACGAGTTACCACAAAAATTTTAAGTTTTGAGGCATACGATTTTGAGTCTTGTGTGTCAAAGGTTTTGAGTTACTTGTACTTGTAAAACAAATGACAAAGACTAATAAATATTGAGTTGATGCTACTTAAAAATGGTTCTTTGTGTACTTAATTTTTTTTTGTAATGTTAACTTAATACCATGAGAATGGGTAAGAAAATTTGAGTCACTATAACTGAAAATATTTAAGTTGATTTGATAACAAGTTTTAATTTAACTGTAATTAAAATGTTTATGTAGCATGTAATCCAAGTATTTAACCTTTGAAATATTTTTTTTTTTTAAGTTCATGAACTTAAAAAAATTGAGGCAACGAGTTACATCAATTTTTTTGAGTTCTGCTTACTAATTTGGTTTTACAGTGTGATCTATATAGAGACAGAGGCTCTTGCAGACCTAAACAATCATATAACACTTAGTTTCTATGCAATATTAGCGGTGCGGTAAAGTTGGTTTTATGTTGGACATTCGTTAGACATTCGATCTTTACTTCAGCATTAATTTATATGTAATCGCATAATCACTGTAAAAAGTGATACACTATGTTTACTCAATAAAATTGTGTCAACAGGTTACAAGTAATATTATTAATTAAATTTAACACATAAAAATTAATTAGAATTAATCAAATGAGATGCTTACAAATTAGCCATTCAAAATGAGTGAAATTAATTAAGTACAATTTAAACAAAAATATTGGTTTCACTGGAAACAAAAAAAGCACTATGCTAATGAATACTGTGACCATGCCAGGCCAGTAGTTGGCGATCAAGAAACACCCTTCAAAAACATAATACACATGCACATGACGTCATCTTTTTCACAAATTCACGTTTTGGTTACATGGAGATGATACAGGCATCATGTTCAAAAGCTATAAGTTATATATCAAGTATCTAGTGTGATACACCAAAAAATGGAGATCAGAATTTTATTGTAACGGGGGGAAAATAGCTCATAAAAATTTTACAAATTTTGCATAGTATCATAAATTCTCCTCAAAATTCAAGATAATAAACAAAAAATATTATTGAACAAAATCGCATTACAATACATTTCCTGGTTTAAAAAAAAAAAAAATTGTATTTCAACTATCAAGTGTGACCCAAAAATGAAGGGGCTCAAGAGTTTAATTGTATTATTTTTTATTATTTTCCACACACTAGTATTTGTGTGTATGAGTGTGTGATTTGTGTTGGACTGACAGAAACACAGAAAGTGTCTCTGACTGGAGAAACATCTTCATCCTGATGATCTGAAACAGGAAACTGTCTTGTGTGTCTGATATTGAACTTCCTGAAGCCTGTGATTAAAACACACACAACAACAGCAACACTTTCACATCATTACACTCACACTGTGTCCACTAATGTCTGTGTGTGTTTAATGTCACACAGAGACAATGAAGAGTTTGAATAAAGGTGAAATCCAGCGTATAGTGTTTGAGTGAATGTGTGTGTGAATGTGTGTAAGTGTGTGAGTTTGTGTGTGTCAGAGACGCTGTAGAAGGACAGAGTGCCGCCAGACACGTCCACATACACTCCTACTCTCTTACTGGACACTGAACCAGCAGATACAGCAGTGGACTTATTATTGTGACGGGCAGTGAATCTGTGATCAGAGCACATCAGACTCCAGGAGTTCACATTACCTCCAAACACACAGTCATCACTCCATCCTTTCCTCTTGATTTCTTTATATGACACTGATATTTCAACACCATCTTCACTCCATTCAGTCTCCCAGTAACAGCGTCCAGTCAGACTCTCAACACACAGAACCTGAAGATACACTTCAAATCTGTCTGGATGATCAGGATATGACTGATATTTATTCACAAAAGTCGCCTTTCTGTTCTCGTCAGACAGTTTGAAGTGTTTGTTTGCTGTGTTTGTATCCAGTGTGAGATCACAGGCATCTGAACACAAGAACACACATTACAAGAGACACATTTACAACAACTAAACAACAAACAACAAAACTGTGTGTCTGTTTGTGGACTTACATTTGTGGAGTCCTGATGTGATCATGAACTCTCCTCCATGATCCACACTAGAAAACACACACACACACACACACACACACACACACACACACACACACACACACACACACACAGACACAGTCTATATAAAGTCTATATTACACAAACACAAAATTGTCTTTCTGGATGTCTAAGCATCAGATAGTTTAAAATTAATGGTCGACAGTATTATATGTATGTATGTATGTATGTATGTATGTATGTATGTATTTATTTATTTATTTATTTATTTATTTATGTTTGATAAACTGTGTGTTTTGTTGATCACAGGATAATATTGTTGTATTGGAGGTGATTTTATCTGGACTGTAAATCCTGATTTAGATCATGATGAACCATATTATGAGATTAAAAAATAATTAATTATCATGATTTTTGATTTATGGAAAGACAGTTTTCTTGGGCCTAATTAGTGTCTCTGATTAAAAATTAAAATCTTCTGTTTGGAGACAAACTCAACTTTTATGTTGCAAAGGGAAACAAAAAAAAAATTCTTCCCTAATTTCAGGATCAATGTGCTGCGTCAAAACTGAATATAAAAATGTGATTTAACATTAACATTATTTCAGATGTTTTGTTTATTCTTCTAAATCTGTTTACAGATTCAAACACCGGTAAATCGACTGCTTTTTTTATTTTAAATTCATGGTGTAAAGCAGAAAATCATTGATAAAGTCATAATCAGAGGGAGAATTGAATGTTTCAGATGTTCATACCTTGAGCCTTTTTTTTTTTTTAAATATGCTTAAAAAAGTTTGAAGGTGAATTCAGTTTGATTCTGGATTCATAATTTGACCCCACAAATATTTTCTCTCTGTATCTCCCACTTTATTTGTTCTCAAATGTTGTATTTTTGTTGAAGTCCAACATTTTGTATCAATCTTTAAATATGTCTAGGCTTAAAGATTATTATATTATAAATGTAACACAGATTTAACATTATTCACTGATAGTGTCTGATCATTTGTCTGCTGCACGTTTATTGCTGTGGATCATTATTTTATTTGTGTTGTAAATGAGCATCATTTCTCTGTAGGTATTCATGAGATAATATGTGCACAAATATTACTCTATTCAGTGACTGATTTAATATTTCTCAGTTAAAGTCAGTTCACACTCAATTACAATGACTTGAGTGATGCAACAATTGTCTTTATTTCATGAATACTTACACAGTTTCAGCTGCAGTTTATGTTAGTAAACATTTAAACTAAACATGATTATATTTATTATTTATTTATTTAATGGGCTTTAAATTACATTCACATACAATTACAAATTACAGATACAGGTCTGATAATTCATATTTTTTATATTCTGAGTGCTTGTGCTGTTTAATGCTCTTATAAGAGATGTTTTTCTCCAACACATAACTTACTGTTACTGTTATTTTACAATACGATGTAAATTCATCCACACATTTACATTTTGCAGTTTTTTAAGAACAGCAATCGAGTCGATTAACTTTAAGCTGCGTGTGAATGCATGTCAACCAGACGGACTGCAACAGATGAATAAGTGCAGAAATTTAGACTAAAATACGCATTTTGATTAAAATTCATGTCATCAAATGTACACAGGGATACAAATGTTTTTAAGTCTCTGTCACTGTATCCTTAAAGGCTCATGAACTGCATTTGTTGTGATTTTAGTTTTCTGATTTCAACACTGTTTAAAGAGACGGGTCTCCTTTAAGACTTCAGTGTAACAGTCAGGGCCGGATTTACCTCTCATTGTGACATAGGCAAAACTAATTTTTGGGACCCCCTTCCCTATTAATATATAATATTACCAACCCAGCAAAAATAAATAAATAAATAAAAAATCCTTATCAGTGGAAACCGTTAGTGTTTTCTATGTGTTCAGTCTTGTGTTCAGTCAATGAATATTGAATGTCTCAATTTGTTTTAGATCAGAGAAAGTCTGTTCCATTAATAGTCTCTGGCGTCGTGGCCATTACCACTTCAGAAGTGCATCATTTCTCTAATAATTTTAATGGCCTGGAGTCACAACCACACCTCAAGACATTGTGTAGATGATTTATTTCAAGACATTTGTCATGTTTCCATCCTGAAACCTCATGTTTGTTAAACTAATTTCTTACGCACCTCATCCCAAACCTTCCACTGCAAATTCCAAAGTCATTTTAGAGCAAATAACAGAGGATTGAGCCACTGATTTACAAGCTAATGCAGTTATTAATGCAGTCTAATGCAGTTATTAGAGAGAGAGACAGAGATAAAGCGTGTGTGAATACCTGCATCTGTGCATCTTTCAGCAGTGTTGAGAAGCAGCATCTACTAGCAAATCTTTAAGTTGAACTGGTTCAAGAACCTCACTACTGAGAAATGTCATGTAGCTTTTCTGCTGCAAAACTATTTTATTGAAAAATTTGCGGGGCAGCACCGACAACAAGTTTCTGCGAGTGTCCACTGTGTGTGCGTCTGAGAGAAAACATTCTGTTTCTGCTGCTGAGATGAACTAAGGATAAAAAGTGTTTACAGCATTATATTTCCATCTACTGAATGTCATCAAAGGTTGATTATAAGCGCCTACTGGGGGGGCATGACTGCGTAATGCGAGACCCAAACGAGAGCTGGTGCACAATCGAAGATGGCGGCACCCGCTGCTAGACAAACAAACTTCATTCATTTTTTTGCTCTCTCTTTCCCCATTTCCTCATCTTTTCTTTTTTTCCCCACATTTTTTTTCTCCCGTTACAAAACCGGACTATAATGCGTTGCAACCTGGATCACCTTGAGGAATATATCGACACACATTACAACAGACTTTACAGCACCATGAACAAGGACAAACCAGATAACAACAAAAAAGTAAAGGCAACCTCACCCTAAACTCCAAAAGACCCCGTTCTGATTCACTCACCAGCACAGGTACAACACCATCCACATTACCTAAATCACCGTGCTGCACTGAGGTAAGCGACATCCTACTCGCCATTAAAAAAATAAACTTTCCGGACTTGATGCGAGGATCGCGCTAATAGAAGTTATACATCAGGATTTTCAAGAACTACAGCACAGCTTAGAATTCAGCCAGGAACAGACAGACACTCTCACCAAGGACAATAACTTTTTAAAGGACTCCGTTCACACTCTTAACGCTCAACTCACCTCCGTTGTCGCACAAAACAAAGCCATGAAAGAAAACATTCTGGACTTACAATCACGTAGCATGAGGGACAATTTAGTTTTCACAGGCATCACGGAACAAACCCCAGACGATCCCGAAAAATCAGTTAAGGACTTCATGATTAACGAAAACTGTACAGAACATCACCTTTCACCGCATACATTGGATCAGATCCCAAAACAATAACAATCGCCCACGTCCAATCATAGCAAAATTTGAACATTATAAACAAAAAGAACTGGTTCAGAGGCAAGGCAGACAACTCAAAGGCACGAACTACGGACTCAATGATCAATACCCAAAGGACATTCTGGAGCGTAGAAAACATCTCTACTCAATCCGAAAGCAAATGATGAATGAAGGGAAAAAAAGCAACCATCTCTGTGGACAAACTTCACATAAATGGACAGTTATATCGTGATAGAGACATTACTCCCTGGATTTTCTGATCTTTTCACCCCCGTTCTCGAATCAGTAAGTTGAATTGATAAAAAGACCATCCTTATCTCGCTTCCCAGTACCCCTCTCTCTCTCTCCCTCCTTCGCCCTCTTTCTCCCTCCACCTTTCTCTGTCTTTCTACATTTTATGTAATGAAATAGGCTCTTATGTTGCACCTATAGATCTCACGCCCCCCAACCTATTAACCTTGTTTCACACTATGTCCAGATTTAATGATCCTTGTATTGTTATTGTTATTGTTGTTGTTGTTTTCCTACGTACACACTGTCATTTGGGCTTCTTCAGTTATGTTAGTCTGCCAACAACATCAAAATGTTATGCACACACACGTACACATGGTCAATACTCCATAGATATGTGAACACACACCTTTACTCAGCACTTATACATTCTTACAGCAATATACATTTCACTTTCATGTCTTCTATCAATTTTCTAACATCTATTAGACTCAGATCAAGATGAATTTAAATCATCAGAGTACAATCATTTATTCTCAGCTCAATACAATACAAAACAAAGAGGAGTATGCATTTTAAGAAATAAAAAAATCCCATTTGTTCATAATACTACCGTTATAGACCCCAAGGGACGTTTTATTATCATAAACATTTCAATTAAAACAGGCCAGTTACAATTGGTAATCTATACAGACCAAACACAGACGACCCATCCTTTTTTCAAAAATTCTTTTCCTCCATTTCAAATTTTTCATAATAGCAGGTGATTTCAATACAGTTCTCAACCCAGCAATAGATAGATCTAATAGTTCAAGTAATAGACGCATTTGGCAATCTGCAGAAACCATAAAACAGTTCATGAGTGATTTTGGCCTTGGCGATAGTTGGCGATTACAACATCCAAATGCTAAAGAATACTCGTTTTTTTTCACCTGTCCATCACTTATATTCCCGCATCGATTTCTTTCTCACTAGTAATTCTATCATATCAAATATTTCAGAATCGAAGATCCGTCCTATTGTCATTAGCGACCACGCTCCAGTAACATTAAAATGGAATATAAGTGAACCTCATAAACCTACTACCAGATGCCGTTTTAACATTTCTCTTTTAAAAGATCCAGATTTTGACAGCTATTTTAAAGAATTTCTAGAGTTATTTCTAGAAATGAATGACACCCCAGAATCATCCCCCTCTCTTCTGTGGGAAACAGGAAAAGCAGAACTTACAGGAAAAATAATTTCACATTCCATTTACAAAAAAAAGAAGGAAAAAGAACAAGAAGCAGAATTGGAACAAAACAAACAAAAAAAAAACAATCAACTTCAAGACATCGATATAAATAATCCAACAGAAGAAACGCAAAACAAATTAAGAAAATACAAATTAAAGCTAAATACGATAATTAACAAACATACTCAATTCCTGATTCAGGCTCAGACAAGAAGAATTTCATCATAGTAACAAATCTGGTAAATATTTGGCAAATCAAATTAAATAAAACAAGGAGAAAGCAACAATTTCAGCTATAACAGATTCAGCAGGGAAATCCACCAACTCACCGGAAGAAATTAACCAAATCTTTTAAAATGTCTACAGCAAATTATATACAGCAGAAAAAGACCCGAATCAGAATGACATCAACTCTTTTCTCAATAGTATCAATTTGCCACAACTAAATGAACACCAAAGAAACAGCCCAGAATCACCCATAACACAACATGAACTTTATACAGCACTACAACTCATGCCAAATAATAAAGCACCCGGTCCTGATGGATTCCCGGCTGAGTTTTACAAACAGTTTTGGTCCTCTTTATCACCACTCTTCATCAGAATGTTAAGTGAATCACAACCAAAATTTAAATTCCCAACTATCATGAACACAGCTACGATTTCACTTCTCCTCAAACCCAATAAAGATCCCAAATTACCATTAAGCTATCATCCCATTTCTCCGATCAATGCTGACATTAAAATCATCGCCAAAGTATTAGCCCACAGAATAGAAAAGGTCACACCATCTATAATACACCCAGATCAAACCGGTTTCATTAAAGGAAGACTAGCATCCACCAATACACACAGACTATTCAAGCTAATGCATCATACTTCAATTCAAAAGGCAAAAACCATCATAGTGACTCTAGACGCAGAGAAAGCATGTGATAGGGTCAACTGGAAATTCCTGTTTTCCACATTGGAGAGGTTTGGTTTTAGGGAGTCATTTATTAATTGGATCAAAATTTTATATACACTACCTTCAGCAACTGTCATCATCAATGGACCAACATCACGTAGCTTAACACTGCACCGGCGGACTAGACAAGGATGCCCACTCTCCCCCTCATTATTCACCATTTTAATTGAACCATTAGCAGCAGCCATCCGCCAAAACAGTTACATTAAAGGAGTTCAAACATTAAACATGCAGCACAAAATCACCTTTTAATCATCTTTACACAGATGACATACTACTGTTTTTATGAGATCCTCAATCATCATTACAGGAAACAATTAAACTTATTGATTCATTCTCTCATATTTCTGAATACTCCGTCAACTGGAGTAAATCATCTATTCTTTCATTAAATCATAATAGCTTGGATGTGACACCCCAGACATCACCTACCCCTTTATGCACCAATCACATCACATATTTAGGCATTAATGTTTCCCCCAGGCTGTCAGAGCTAGTTAGTCTTAATTTCACTCTATTGCTCAAAAAAATAAGTGACGATCTTCAACGTTAGATGAACTTACCACTATCCATTATGGGCAGAATATCAGTAATTAAAATGACTTTACTCCCTAAACTAAACTACTTATTCTTAGTGATTCCAATACAACCCACCCTCGCCTGGTTTAAATCTGTAGACTCAATCATTACCACATTTTACTGGAAAAATAAGACCCCAAGGATAAAATTGACTACCCTACAGAAACAAAAAACACAAGGAGGATTGGAAGCACCACACTTCTACCACCACTTTCTGGCTAATCAGCTTCAATATATATACAATTGGATTCAGCCAAACCCATCAGTAAACATATGGCTAGACATTAAACAAACAATTTGTAAGGACATTCGAACTTCAGATCTACCGTTTTGTAGTCAGACAGTCAAAAAACACTCCTGTTTTAAAGCACCAACTATAGCAGCAGCTCTGACAGCCTGGTGGAAATTTCACCAAATCACAAACACTCCTCTTGCACCGTCGAAATACACCCCCATTTGGAATAACCCTGATTCTACAATTAATACGAAACCACTTAACTTACACACATGGGCTGAAAAGGACATTACACAACTCCAACACATCTTTCATAGTCATAATCTGGCCTCATTTTCATACTTATTCCAGAAAACTATTACTCCTGATGCCGTATTTCTGGACCATCTACAACTCAAATCATCTATCCAATCAAAAATCAACATTCAGACTTTTAATCTTGACCTTTCACCATCGATTTCAGAGTTTATTAATATATCACCCTCAAAAAAACTTCTTTCCAAAATATACAAAATAATAATAAAATTAGACAACACAACAAGTTTACCATATGCTAAATGGGAATCAGACCTATCTATTGCCCCAGATGCCGATTTCTGGACACAAATCTGCAAAAATATCTATTCCATGACAAAAAATGCCAACCTACAACTTATACAGTATAAGGTACTTCACAGATTTCACCTAACCGGACAGAAATTGTTTAAAATGGGATTCACTTCAGAAACATGTTCACATTGCACCCAAAATAACCCAGACACATACGTTCACGCCCTTTGGTATTGCACTCCAATTAAACATTTTTGGGAAAATGTCATTGAATCACTATCCGTCACTGTGGGATGCCACATCCCAATTTCTCCATCACTTTGTTTGCTAGGAGATATATCCATAATCAACTTAGACAATATAAACAGTCAGTTACTCCTAGTGGCGCTGGCTATCGCCAAGAAAACTATCCTCATGAACTGGAAATCAAGAAATTCCATACATATTACATCCTGGAAGAATCTACTAATTGACTATATCACAATGGAAAGTCTATCCAGTTCATTTAATAGTAATACAGTAGAATCACACCCCTTCTGGTCATCTCTAATAACCCTCCAGCAGTCATAATCTGTTGACCTTCTTTGTCTGAGACCAGCCACAACAACGCATCTGCACCTAAACTACTATTTGTATTCATTTGAATAATATTTGAGAAGTTTTTGGGAAGGGTGGAGGATAACACTGATAAGAAAACACTTAAGATAAGGTTTAAGTAAAGGAGGGTAAAACAAAATGTTAACTTATTTATATGCTTAAGGGTTTTGTTTGTTTGTTTTTTTGTTTGTTTCTTCTTCCCCCCTCTCTTTGGCCTCTTTGTTACCCAGTGGGTAACATATATGGGCGGGTGGATCTGAGGTGGGGCTGGTGTCTCCCCACCGTCTCCCCTGAGCTCGCTCTTCCAGGATCTCTTGTCCTGGCTGGTTCTGGCCTGCATGCCTCACTGTTTTAATGCACCACATATTAGTCGAAATACATACATGCCTATTAAAATGTTTAATACAGAATACATGTATTTACATAAAGGAAAGTTTAAAAAAAAAAAAACACACACACACACAGGGTAAGTGGGCCATGTGGGTGGGCCGGGTTCGAGCTGCCTACACGTCTCACTTTTTTAATGCATCACAAACTAGCCCGAAACATCTAAACACCTACACATTTAAAAAACACAAATAAATAAATAACAGACATATAAGGTGTGCGAGGCATCCAGGTAGAGGCCAGGGATGGCTGGTGTTTTGGGGGATGGTTGGGGAGCTTTGGGCCCCGTTGCCCCACAGCATCTTTTCCTGGCACTTCTGATGAAATATGTCGGGCGCTAAGTATGTGGTGGCCACAGAGGGATCAGAGGCAACCCTAATAATTATTGATTTGTTTATTTTTGATTTATTATTTTATTTTTATTTATTTTATTTATTTATTTATCACTATTATTATTATTATTATTATTATTATTATTATTATTATTATTATTGCATAATGTAATACTATTATTAAAATTACTATTATTACTTGCCCTCTTCATTGTCCTCCACCCTCTCCAAATCTAAATGAAATCAATATTATTGTTATTATTATTATTATTGTTGTGGTTGTTGTTTTTGTAGTTATAGTTATTATTGTCATTATTATTGCTGATAATATTTGTTGTCTCCAATGGTTTCTTGTTATTCTGTTAGATACTATTTTATTCCTCATCCCCCCATACACACACAGGATCACAGACGCATGAATATATACACAGGAGTTATCTGAATGGACTTGTAATGTTGGTTGTTAGTATATATGTTTGTTTGTCTAATTGATCATATATATCTGGCACATTTAATTATTGCCACATTCTTTACTTATTATTATTATTATTATTATTATTATTATTATTATTATTATTATTTATTTATCTTTTTTTTTCTTCTTCTTTTTTTGTTATATGTGTTATATGTCTAAAGGGTTCTGTATTTGTTACATGTAAACATTGTCACATTCACTACTTGCATAATAATTAAAAAAAAAAAAAAAGTATCAATAATATGAAGGGAATGTTTCTGCCACACCACCGACCACTAATAAGATGCAGCCGTGAGAGTGAAAGACAGATTTATATTTAATGCTTTTTCTTTGGCTATCTGAGTCTGAAATCTGAAAACAATCAGAGAGAGAGATAATAATGTGATTTTGAATACTTTGACTGTTAGAATAATATTTTACAGTAAAGAAACCTTTGTCAAAATTCATTAGGTAAGATGACCTAACAGTATTACAGCACTTATTAATCCAGGTCAATAATTATTTATAAATGATAAATGAACTAATACATGTTTAGTACGTTAACATTCAATTATTTTCAATTCACTTATCTTTTGAGGCTGGTTATTTGTCACCTATGGTATCAGCATATCAGCTCCCGCGCCGCTCCATGTGAACTCTGGCACCCCTCTAAAGGACCCCAGTTTGGGAAGCACTGATCTGATCTAGCCTACTGCTGAAATTGTTGATCAGCTGTCGTTGTTGAGAGCCTGTGTCCGGCTTAATATGCGCGTACATATGGCTGGGTTAGCTGAAACAGGGACGTGTAAGATGTGTGTATGTAGTTTACAGTTGTTTACTGAAGGCCCTGACTGAAACCCCACAGTACACCACTGTGATTACTGTATACTCAGGCAGGGTCAAATGCCTCTTCTGCATTACTGGATTCACAGAGACTGAAACATGGAGGTGCACATGATACTCACACAGGGTCAGAGGTCACAGGTGTCACTGAGATTAGATGAATGGAGTTGTTACTCTTCATGGACACACAGCTAGATATTGGAGATGCTGCTCTCTTTCTCCTCCTGTTGATGTTACTGAAAATATATATATATATATATATATTTGTACAACAGTTTTACATGGAAAACAGACGTTTTTTAGGCACAATATATGGCCAAAAAACTTGTCTCAACACAAAATGAATGGCTAAAATTGTTCTTTTTAATCCAAGAACACAGTGCAAAAAAACTACTTAAAGTTGTTTTAACTAAAAAAGTAAGTGTTTGTGCTGCCTTAAAATGTTAAGTTTACTCAACTCAAATATCCACATTCTCATGTAGTACAACTTAACACTTCATGTTGACTAAACTCAAAATTTGAAGGCCGCACGAACAGTTATTTTCTAAAGGTGAAACAGTGCAGGATCCAAGTGAAAGCAGTGTATTTATTCATAAAATGAGGTAATCCAGAGCACAAAAAGGTGTCCAGGTTAACATATTAACCTAACTTATTTATTAACATATTAACTTTTTTAAATATTTTTTTATTTATTAATATTTTTATTTTATTTATTTATTTTTTTTTTTTAAATAACATAAAATGCTGTCGATCATTACAAAAGCAGCCTTAGATTAAGGTATCATTTTATAAACTTAATGTTTAATGTTTTTAAGTTTGACATACACTGTAAAAAAAAATCATAATTTTATGTAAAATAACTTTTTCAGGTTGTTTTCTTTTATTTTGAATTGCAGTCAAAACTCTGTAAAGTTATCTCTAAATGAATTACTCGGCTGTTATTTTAAGTATTATGACATTAATGACAAATTACAGTAATTCACATTTTTTACAGAAAAACTACTGTATTTTTATATTTTCTGTTTTAAATTACAAACAAATCTTCTTCTTCAGAATCTTCACTTATTACAAACCAGCGTGACTTCATTTCTTTCATACAAAACTTCTTATTGAGAATTAACAGAGGTTTAGACATTAATGTTTTATTGAAAATAATAAAGTTTGAAGTCACCATTGTGAAGATAAGCATGTGCTTTAGTTGGGCTCTTGACCCTTAACTGTATCATTTCAGTTTTTTTCTGAATGCTATAACTGTGTGTTTTTGCAACACATTTTTATAGCAAAAATTAGTAGAAAAAAAATCAGATCAGATAAAACTAGTTATTCTTTGATCATTTAATCATATAATTGCCTGATTCACTGATCACATCATGAGTATTGTTTGTTGAATATGTTAGATTCAGTTATGAGAATCAGGGATTAGTTATATTATTTTATTTAAAACAAACAAAAAAAGAAGTCTTGAATTGAGGTCTTGACTCTACATGCTCTTACTTAAATAATTTCTTTAAAATTACTGCTCAAACTTTCAAAATATCAAAGCAAACTGATATTTGAACTTTTGTCAAAAAAAAAAAAAAAAAAAAAAACAGGGCCAAGAGAACATCTCCACAATGGTGACTTCAAAGTTATTCAAAATTAATTTCAAATAAACATCAACATCTAAACCTCTGTTAATTCTCAATAAGAAGCTTTGTATGAGGAAAAAAAAAATAGGTTTGTAATAAGTGAAGATGTTGAGATCTAGAGAGATCTGTTAGTGTTTCATGTTCCTTTGGGATTTAAAGGGTTTCTGTTTTCTGAGTTTTGTGGCACCCTGTGCTGCCATGCATTTCACTGGTTTTTTACATTATTATTATTATTTTATTTTATTTTTTACAGTGTAAGTTATCTCCACACTGTGCTCGTTGGAAGCAGTGACATCAAATGACGCGACTTACTGAGGTTGGGGTTCATCGATCTGCCCCGAGTTCACAGGTTGGATATCCGAATTCAAGTTCCAGACGCTATTTCAAGTTACTTTAAGTAGGAGGCGGAAAAAAAATCAAAATTTTGAGTTGCCAAGAATGCAGCATAAAACACCAGGCTATTTGTACATAAACATGCTAACAAGATAACAAGGTAACAAGACACACCTGGGGAAACAATTAAGGGGACCAATGAAACAACACAACCACAAATCGACTACAAATGGCAGAGATGGGAAGTAGCACAAAAGTCCACACGCACAAGACAACACAGAGATCATGACATTGTCAAGCTGAGTTTGAGTTGCTCAAACGCATGTTTTCTTCTCTATTTTGAAAATAGGTCATCTGTAGTGATATGTAGAGTCTCATCCTTATCTCTTTGACCTTAAATGCAGCTTTGAACATCATACAAATGTTATATTCACACAAATAAAATACATATGCAACAGTTACATCACTGCCTATTCAAGGCCTTTCCAGGAAATAAAGAAAATAATAAACCAATATGCACAATATATCATATATAACTACTTCAAAACAATGAGGCAAAGTAATACTCTCATGCATATTATACAACAATATACAGTACTGTGCAAAAGTCTTAGTCACATTAGTATTCACCTAAAACATTGTTTTAAACAAGTTATTTATATATTTCGCTGCAGTGTGTCATTAGGAAACATCAGTTTACATTTCCAGACATTTTTCAGTGCTGAAAGTTGGTTGAAGGTGATACTACACCTGATAAGAAAACCCCTGATGCTGGTTTTTGACCAATTACATATTTTATATTGCAGGAAACATTTGTGTATTGTTGTTTATGATACTCACACAGGGTCAGAGGTCACAGCAGGTCCATCACTGAGATGAGAGGGTTGATTCATGGATCTGTTACTCTTCATAGACACACAGCTGAATCCTGGAGATGCTGCTCTCTGAGTGTCAAAAGGATCCTCCTGCTCTCTCTCCTCACACACACTCATTTCACGAGCTGTTCTTCAGCTTCTCTTCTTCCTAGAAGAGAAACTTGATTTCAGGCCTGTATGTGGAAACAGAGAACATGCATTATACACTCAACGCAAATCAACTTAGGAACATGAATTTATCTGTAACATATCATGCATGCTTATGCTTACAGTTGTCAAAAGTATTATAAACACTGTGTAGAATCTGCAAAATTGAAATAATTTTAACAAAATAACAGGGTTAATAAAATTAGCATTTTTACTGCCCTGATGGAGCTAAACCCTAAACCAAAGTATACTGCGTATTCCCACTTCTTTATCAGTCGGCTTTGTCTATACTCACTTCTAAATCCCCTCTGATGCGCATCATACAGTAGTATCCTGTATTAGCCAAAATCATGGCAGTCCACCAATAGCTAATCAAATCGCATGTGAATAAATGCAAATATTGCCTAAACACACCCAGTAAAGACAGCGATGTGGTCAGGACCGTGGTGCCCGCTTCTTTGAAATATGTTTGATGATTGCGCCTGATGCACCCGCTTCGTCCACTCCTCCACCCCAGATGCTGCCTGTTCATACACGTGAGCATAGAGCTTAATCTATTAGCGCATTCGTCATGTGAATGGATTTGACTGATGGCGCTCTAAAAAGTGCGCAGACATATTCGCTGCATTAAAGACGGTAAAAGTGGGTGGGTCCGATATCATAGGTCTTCAAAAGTGGGTGGGTCCTGTTCCACCCACATTCAATGGTTCCGACGCCCATGCTTGTATGTGATGCAAATGTCTACCTTTTATTCCACTATCCCACTCCTTCTGCCATTTCTTTTTTTATTTCATTTGCTATTATGCTTTTTACTTCTGTTTTACTTAATACCACTTCAACCTCAATTTGTATATGTTTTAGAGCAACTTTAGCCAGTATATCTGCCTCCTCATTTCCCTTCACCCCCATATGCGAAGGTCCCCACAAGAAGTCTACAATGAGTCCAGATTGTCTTACTCTAAATAAACTCCGCATCACTTCATATATCAAATCTTGTCTTGCTAAAGATGTTCCACTGGACAAGCTATTAAAGGATGAAAGGGAATCGGTGCATATCACTGATCGAGTTGGTTGAACTTCTTCTATCCACTGAAGAACAAGCATGATTGCTGTTAATTCTCCAGTAAACACAGAAATGTGATCTGAGATTCTTTTTGATATTTTAATGCTGAAGTGGGGAATGAAAACTGCTGCTGTTTTCCCTGATTGTGGTTCCTTTGATCCATCCGTATATATTTGTACTGCACTGTAATATGTTTGATCAATATATTGCTGTGTGCTGAACTTTCAAATAAATTTGTTTCCTTATTATGTTTTTCTTCATGTAACTGAAAATCAGCTGATGGCAGCCATGGAGGTATTGCTGATGTAGCTACAGTAGGAGCAATATCGATGTCACTTATGCCCATCTCCTGAGCCTCCTTATTAGCATTCCATCCAAAGCTTGTGAATTTTTTATATTCGTACTCCCAAGAATCCTTCAGAACTTTCTTAACTGGATGACCATCCACATGACCTTTTATGCTTATCCAGTACCTCATCCTTAATTTAAGCCTTCAAAGTTCTTGGGGCATTTCACCCATCTCTACTTGTAATGCTGTTATTGGAGATGATCTCATTGCTCCACAACATATTCTTAAAGTTTGTGACTGAATAAGCTCAATTTTAGAAAGCTGTGTTTTTGATGCCGAGCTGTACACCAAGCCACCATAATCTATAGCAGCTCTTATCAGTGCACAATATATGCTTTTAAGGGAATGACGACAGGCTCCCCATTCAACCCCAGCCAAACACCTCATTACATTAACTGCTTTTTTACACTTATCTGTTAACTTTTGAATATACACTCTAAAATTCCATTTTAAATCCATCCATATGCCCAAAAATCTAACAACTGATACTTGTTCCAGTTTTTGTCCATACATTTTAATATTCACTGTTGGGTTAATTCTTCTTTTTGTAAAACAGACTACTTGAGTTTTTGCTACTGAGAAACAAAAACCCCATTCTCTAGCCCAACACTCCACTTCTTTAACAGCAGACTGCATACATTTCTCCACATGCTCCACATTACACCCCCTTTTCCACAGTGCCCCATCATCGGCATATAAAGATCTCCCGATGCCCGTGTCTATCTGAGTAAAAATGTCATTAATCATTAAATGAAACAAAATAGGACTGCTAACACTTCCTTGTGGCGTTCCATTCTCTACTGTATAAACCTTTGACAATGTGGAACCCACTCTCACTTGTATTGTTCTCTTAAACAGAAAATTCATGATAAAGTTATACATTTTTCCTCCTATCTCCATTCCCTCTAACTTGATTAAAAGTCCCTCTTTCCACATCATGTCATATGCTTTCTCAACATCGAAGAATGTTCCTACCAACACTTCCTTATTAACTTGAGCCTTTCTTATTTCAGCTTCCAAGCATAAGACTGAATCCATTGTATTTCGTCCTTTTTGGAATCCACTTTGGTACGACGAGAACAAATTTTTCTTCTCTATGACATGTACCAGTCTGTTCATAACCATACGCTCCATCAATTTGCATAGATTTGATGTTAACGCTATGGGTCTGTAGTTAGTTGGCTGCGTATGATCCTTGCCTGGCTTTGCAATAGGCACTATAATACTGTGCTTCCATTCAGCTGGTAAACTTCCTAACATCCACACCTTGTTAAAAAGACTCAAAATAATATTAAGCGACACATCTGATAAGCGTTTCACCACCTCATAACAGATGTCATCTCTACCTGGAGATGTTTGCTTAACCCCTGAAAGTGCTTTCTTCAGTTCATACATGGTAAACTCTGAGACTAACGTACACCCAGGTGGCTCTTTTTTCTTCAATAACTGAGGGTTCCTACTCAGTTTCTGATCCCTAGTACCTGATGAATAACTACTAGTATCTATTAAATAGTTACCAGTATCTAATGAATTAGTACCAGTATCTATTAAATAAGTACTAGTATCTAATGAATGCTTACTAATAATATTTAAATAGATACTAGTCACTATTGCAATAATTACTAGTCAGAAATGAAAAGATGATATAAAAAACAGAATATCTGCCCTTCCCTGTTCATTTGGAGATATCTTTGTCCTCATAAAGAAATAGTAAGAATGTATTTGGAGATATCTTCTTTTAAAAAGATCATTACATAAACATAAGTACCTCTCCACCATCCAGTCAGAGTCCACATGGTAATACAATACATTAATATGCTAAATTAATTTGATTTCTAAGTAGGGCTAACTGGCTTTGTATGTTACTTGCTAATTGTTTACCATGAAAACACAAGGAAAGATTACAAACCTGTTGTCCAACAAAAGTATAATGATATGTTTAGCCCAAATACACGTCACAACTTTGATCAAGTCTTTGAAATAACTTATTTTTGTGATCTGACATGGTTTTATTAAACAGAATGAGGCAGAAATCATGCCGCTTTATATTATTCTAAACAGTAATAAAGGATATGTCGGTTAGCATTGCATTTTAAATTTACTTTATTCTTATAAAAATACCCTAGAAGCCATATATTGTTGTGGTAATTGTTTATTTTATTCATGTTTCATAAGTAAAACGTCTATCTGCATGTTATTCAGCTACTAGGCTACATCTACAGCAAAAGCTGAATGAATGCCTTTGTCCATTGAAGGATTTCCTGGAACGTCATCAGTGAGTCTCACTTGTGTTTTTTTTTTTTTTTTCTTGCAGCTATATTTATTATTGTATTTATTCTTAAATGCTTAAATGTTTTTTTATTTTTTTTTTTAATATTATAGTGAAAAAGTGTTATTACAAAAGTAATATTCCTTATTTTGTTTAAAGTTCCTATATAAAAATAATAACCATAATCATTATTAGTTATATTGATATATAAAAACAACATTTTTGGCCAAATTGTGCAGCCCTACAAATTCAGCACACCTGGTGTGTGTGTGTTTTAATTAACATTTTTTTGTTTTTTTTTGGCCTTTTTTCCAAATAAGTCAAGTCAAGCTTTATTGTCATTCTGCTACATGTGTGGGCATATAGTAGAACGAGATGTCGTGTCTCACAGGACCACGGTGCTACATACTAGTTAAGCAATTTAAACATACAACAGTACACGAATAAGAAAAGCAATTACAGACTTACACAACGGTTAACCATTTGACTATACATACTATAAATACTATAATAAATAGTGGACTACACATACAAAACTTTTAGACAACAAAAACTTTACATAAGCACTGTACATGACGTTTTACAAAAGAGACATTTGTACATGAAATTGTGCAAAAGAGATATTTTGTGCATTAAATTGTGAAGAAGAGAGATTTTGAGGGAAGCAGCGCATAGTGCAATGCACAAATAAACATATATAATCCGATTGAGTCTTTGTAGCAGCAAGTGTTTATAGAAAGTGTCTAATGTACATAAGTGTGTTGCTACAAGTGGTTTGTTTAGCCCACTCACCTGTGTGTAACACACTCAGAATTGCACTTTGAAAGGTTGTCAGCAGTTTTAGTGAGTTGGGGGGACGAGGAGGCTGAGGTTTTCATGGTTTCAGAGGGGGGCAGGGAGATTGGAGTTGAGGACTCTCACAGCCTGGGGGAAGAAGCTGTTGAGAAATCTGACAGAGCGAGCTTTGATACTCCGGTACCTTCTACCTGATGGCAGGAGCTGGAAGAGATTGTGGGAGGGATGGGTGGGGTCCTTCACGATGCTGGAGGCCTTGCTGGAGCATCGTGCAAGGAAAATGTCCAGGATGGAGGGGAGAGGGGCACCGATGACGATGCGGCTGTGTTCACTGTCCGCTGTAGGGTCTCGCGGTCAGCAGCACTGCAGTTCCCGTACCAGACAGTGATGCAGCTGGTCAGCACACTCTCAATGGTGCCCCTATAGAAAGTGGTGAGAATGGGTGGAGGGAGACTTGCCCTTTTCAGCCGGCGGAGAAAGTGGAGGCACTGTTGGCCCTTCTTGTTGAGCGACGTGACGTTGGTGGTCCAGGTGGTCCTGGTGTTGCGGCCGACACGGACTGACTGGGGTCTTCCAGTTAAGAAGTCCAGGATCCAATGACAGAGGGAGGTGTTTAGGCCCAGCAGGTTTTGTTTGTGGATGAGCTGCTGAGGGATTATTGTGTTGAATGCTGAGCTGAAGTCAATGAACAGCATTCTAACATAAGAGTCTTTCTGTTCCAGGTGAGTGAGAGCTAGGTGGAGAGCGCTGGATATTGCATCGTCCGTGGAGCGGTTTGGACGGTATGCAAACTGGAATGGGTCCAGTGTGTTTGGGAGACTGGACTTGATGTGATGCATGACTAACCTCTCAAAGCACTTCATCATGATTGGGGTCAGTGCTATGGGACGATAGTCATTCAGACAGGACACAGGTGACTTCTTTGGTACTGGAATTATGGAAGTGGATTTGAGACACGTGGGGACGACTGCCTGGCTCAGCGAGGTGTTGAAGATGTCTGTTAGGACATCCGTCAGCTGTGCAGCACATTCTCTTAATACACGGCCAGGTATGTTGTCAGGGCCCGCAGCCTTTCGTAGGTTTATCCTGGATAGGGTCTTCCTTATGTCGGCTGCAGAAAGACAGAGTACCTGGTCGTTTGGAGATGTGTGGAGTTTCTGTGCAGGAGTGTTGTTCTGTGTCTCAAATCGTGAGTAGAAGTGGTTGAGTGCATCTGGCAGGGATGTGTCATCGTCACTGGCCTGTGGCAGGGGCTTGTAGTCAGTGATGGTCTGAATGGCTTGCCACAGGGACCGAGTGTCTTTACTGTCGCTGAAGTTATTGTTGATTTTCTGAGCATATTGATGTTTTGCCTTCTTGATGCCATGAGACTGATTGGCTCTTGCTGTTTTGAGAGCTGCCTTACCTCCTGATCTGAATGCCTCATCTCGGATTTTTAGCAGTCTACGAACCTCTGCTGTCATCCATGGCTTCTGGTTGGCACGTGTGGTGATGGTTTTGGTGACTGTCACATCATCTATGCACTTTTTGATGTAAGCAGTCACTGTTTCTGTGTATTCTTGCAGGTCTGTCTGGTTATTGTAGGTGGCTGCCTCTTTAAAGTGCATATTGCAGGTTAGCGACTCCAGTGAATTGATGTATAGAAAAATAATGTAGGAACCAGATTTTCTTTAAAATATACTTCAAAATACGCTATTAAGGCTTCTGGAGTCGTTTTTGTGAGAGAATTTTACTTCCGCATCTGAAAAACTGCCAAAACCGGCAGTGACGTAACGAGAGGGAGAGCGGTCAATGTAAACCATAGGAAAACAATGGATCGCAATGACCGTTCGGATGCGGAGAAAATTTTAAATGTTTATTTACACTCGTATGACGAACCACAGACACAATTATGAGCCTGCTATGTGGCCAAGAGAGCAGGGATATGCCAGGATTAAACAGAACAACGGTCAGAGGAGACAAATGAAGTTGTGGTGTGAGGAGAACAGGGCAAGTGTCTGTGAGAGATCAGTGTCAGCTGACGATATCTAATCGGGAAAAAGCATAGCACTGGTCATCTATAAGTATTGATACTACTTACCAGTAACAGAAACTAATAATCGTTGATCAAGCATCAGACTCGTTAATATCCGACGCTAACGTTACGTGATATAGCGGGTTTTTATCTCCGCGCGCGCGAGAGAGAGAAACGTTTTTGTTTCATTATATGCTTATGTGGGAAATGCCCCCAAACTTGATGTGCTGTCTCTGACTCTGCACCCAGGCTTTAAAGGCTTGCAGTCTGAACTCATAACAGGTTGTACAGATAGCCTATGCACTTCAGGCAGGAGCATACACCTCTCCAGGCCAGCAGACATGAGTATGTTTAGAGTAGAGATAATTTATTACTCTGAGCTAAATACGTACAAATAAATAGTAAACTTAAGATTTGAATATCAAAATGTTTGTTTCTCAATTACAAGTTGACTATATTTAGGTCATGAATACCTATAAAGTCACACTTTTTAATGCCATTGGTATAAGACAGTTAATGTTGACAGCATACAGGCAAGTTGTCTGCTGGTATTCATCAGGAAGCCCTCACCTGCATGTGTTGTGTCAGCTATGGGACAGTTTACAAAGGAAGGATGACTTTATAAAGGTTTTGAATGGCCCCATTTTGGTGACAATCAATAAAAAATAATCACAATCACAAATTGTCTTACTGTATAAAAAATTGTTTATGAAGTTTACATCACATATATATCAAGCAGATCTGCATTTATGTTTAATTCAGTTCAGTCTAATTTATACATCACTAAATCATAAATATTATTTCATAGCACTGTTAATACCCAACTCAAAACACAACATTGCAACTGTTATTATATATATGTAGATGTACCAAACATATACCACTGAAAGAAAAATATTTTCAGCGTGGGTATCACAATAATGTGTTACATTAGAGGTGGTTAATAACAACTGGCGTCCACTGCTTCAGATCTTCACACATCCTCATGTCTTGCAATGTCTCCCAAAGCCCTATAAATACATGAAAATAAATTACAAATTAGCTGTGCAAACAATGTGACTAGACTTGATGGTTATAATATTAACAAACTAAAGGTTAACTGACCAGTAATGCCTTCTCATATGGTACCGTTTTTACACGGTTCTTAAAATTATATTACTAATGCTTACATGCTAGCTACGGTGCTTTACAACAACATATACACATATCGTTGTGTCTCATTATTTAAATAAATATGTTCAGTGATTTGGTGGTTATCAAAAGTTAAAAAACAAGACTTACGGTGCACAGTTCACATTTTCGTCGAGCTGCATCTCTGACGGTGGACCCGATGAAGGTGCTGTGTGCACCGAAGGAACCGCACCAGCTCTGAGCCTCACTTGGTTCTTGCTTCAGCATCCCATGTTGAAACTGCATCAAATCGCCGGGATGACAATCCTCCGGTGTAAAGTGAACGCGTTTTTCGAAGCAGATGCATTACTGTAGGCCCGTCTCTTCGCCCGCACAAACCATAGCACCGTTCTTTTATTGTAAGTAAACCCGTGGACACGATGTCCTGACAGGCTGGAGTTTGTGCAGCCTCCATAAACACAATAATTTACCATGACGATGATCAATTGAAATAAACAATAACTACCGAAAACACACTAGCTCTGGACTGCTCCCACTGAATAGCAACAGAGCTTGGCGAACGACTCCCTCTCGTGACGTCATATGACGCGGTGTGGAAAAAAAAGCTGTTTTTGAGCGCTGTCAAGGAAATCGTCACTTTGTCTTCAAAATTTGTGGCCTTGTGTCTTGTAAAACATTTTCAAATCCTGCATGAACGGTTCGTATAGTATTTCCATACACGGACATATATTTATCTGGAATTTTTTTAACCTGCAATATGCACTTTAAACATGTTCCAGTCTGTGTCCTGGAAGCAGTCCTGTAGTGCAGAGGTAGCATTGTCTGGCCATACCGTGATCTGTTTTTGAACCGGGTTGGTAAGTTTGAGAAGTGTCCTGTATGCTGGGATTAGCATAACAGAGATGTGGTCGGAGTACCCCAGGTGGGGGCGGGGTTCAGCCCTGTAAGCATTTTTATTTGTAGTATAAACAAATTCCAGTGTGTTGTTTCCCCTTGTTGCAAAGTTCACGTGTTGGTAGAACTTTGGCAAAACAGACTTTAAGTTCGCGTGATTAAAGTCACCGGCAATCATGAAAAAGCCGTCAGGGTTATTTGTTTGTTGTTCGCTGATGGCGCTGTACAGCTCGCGAAGCGCGTCCTTAGCGTTTGCACACGGCGAGATGTAAACCGCGACAATAACAATGGCCGTGAACTCCCGCGGCAGATAGAACGGCCGACACTTCACAAACACAAACTCCACCAGTGATGAACAGTTTTTTGTTACTACTGCAGCACTGTTACACCATTCCTTGTTGATATACACACACAAGCCTCCCCCGCGAGTCTTACCAGACAGTGATGAATCTCTGTCCGCTCGGCAGCAGGTTAGCCCGGGCAGTTGAATGGCGGAGTCCGGGGTTTTGTCGTTTAGCCATGTTTCAGTGAAAACAAACACACAACAATCCCTTGCCTCGTGCTCTGTGGACCGACTGAGCTGAATTTCGTCCAGTTTATTTTCCAGCGAGCGAACATTTGAGAGTATGAGTGTTGGAAGAGCCGGTCTTGTGGGGTTTGCCCGTAGCCTAGCTCGTATGCCTCCGCGCTTACCGCGCTTCCGTCCTCTCTCGCACCGCCGGCGCCGCCGCTTTGTGCGGGTAGCGTCAGAAGGTGAGGCCACAGTCTCGAGGTCCGGCTTCAGCAGTATACAAAAGCCTCGAAGTTTCTCAATGGCCGCCGGCGAGAGTTGGTGTTTGTGTGCGTTGTCGATTTCCAAAAGGCTTTGGCGATCGTAAATCTGTTTTGGAGTGCTTTCCCTATGTTTTAGCGGTACATTTACAATGTTTAGAGACGAACGGACGACATTAAAAGACATAAAAGCACCATCGTTAGGACCCGGAGTAGTCGCTGCGTCTGACCGCGCCGCCATCTTGAGTTTACTGAAAAATAGCTAATTAAAATTGCATAAAATTGTAATACTATCATAAAATCAGCTCAAAATGCTAAATAATAATCAAAAAACATTATTGAACAAAAATATATTACATTAATTTTCCTAAAATACAAAATAAAGTTGTATTTCAAGTGTGACCCAAAAATGAAGAGGTTCAAAGTTTAATTTTACTGAAAAATAGCTAATTAAAATTGTATAAAAATGTAATACTACCATAAAATCAGCTCAAAATGATAAATAATAATCAAAAAACATTATTGAACAAAAATATATTACATTAATTTTCCTAAAATACAAAATAAAGTTGTATTTCAAGTGTGACCCAAAAATGAGGAGGTTCAAAGTCTAATTTTACTGAAAAATAGCTCATTAAAATTGCATAAAAATGTAATATTACCATAAAATCAGCTCAAAATGCTAAATAATAATCAAAAAACATTATTGAATAAAAATATATTACATTAATTTTCCTAAAGAACAAAATAAAGTTGTATTTCAAGTGTGACCCAAAAATGAAGAGACTCAAAGTTTAATTTTACTGAAAAATGCAACAAGTCCTCCAATCCATACGACCATACAGGTCGTTTGCATCTTTCCCCAAATACGACCCTGTGGAGCGTTCCTGAAAATAGCGCCCCTAACGCCAGCTGGAAATACGCCACACAGGTTCGCCTCGCATTGCATTGTGGATTATTCTGCGGGATAATCGAGGCTAATTAAAGGTATGTTATGAGCGAACGTTGATAATATAAATGTGACATCAAAATATGTAGTTAGGGTGTTTTGTTTTGTTTTGTTTCACCTTTGTCTGTGGTGTTTAGCTGCTGTTTAGCTTACTATAACTACATTATAAAGGACATTGTGAAATATCCATTTGTAGGCTAAATAGAAAAATTAGCCAGCGTGAACATCAAAATAGTGTTATTACACTTTGCTGTTATTAATATCCGTCGCCACAATATTTCAAATATTCGAAAGAGATCGATCATTGTTGGAAAGTAGGCCTTTTAGGCACATAATAATCATCGATTTAGAATGAGCATTACGTTATGCTTCCCGTGTTAAATCTGTACGGGATGCTATTTCCAAATTAGTTTAGCATGTTTGACTGTAACATAATTTGAGCAGGACACATCAGCAGTGTAAAGTTAGCATTTACTGTGATATTAATTGGAAATTGTAAAAGTTTTGGTAAGGGACCATGTAAAAAGTCCACACATTTTGTTTCAATGTACAAAACATGTTAGTTTTGAAATCATTTCAGCTATATTTCAGTTGAGAACTACATTTTAGTTAATTATTACGCACATTTTACGTTCTAAATGACGATTCGTATCGTATTTCAGATGATATTTAACAGAAATATCCAATTATGGAGATTGTGTAATAAAATGCAAATGCAATCACCATAATAAAAATACACATTAGTGTGTAATGGTAATGATACACGTTATTATTTTAAATAAAATGTCTGTAATAACTTATTTCCTGGCATATATTTTCCTGGCTTCAGATAATTTGACAGATTTATCAAATTGTAGTACATAAAAAGCTTTCCAAAACTATAGCTGGAGTCTAATTAGTAACAGGAGTTTTTGCAACACCAGACACCAGTCAATTACATGTGTCTATGTATACATTCTTTCAGGGTGCAGTTATCTTTAAAAGCTTTGAACCTTAGCTCACTGTGGTGACAATATTTTCTAAGACTGTGAGTTTCATCAACATAGTAGGGGTGAAAAAAATATTTCTTATCCCCTCTTAACACAGCATGCAGTACTCTAATTATCATTTGGTTTTTTTTTTTTCAGATGCCTACTCTGAAGGACTGTTACAAATGCAGGAAAAAAATTGGAGTTGCAAGCAAAATGTGCCTACACTGTAGTGCCAAGCAGCCATATAAGCAAAAGCTTGAAGAAAAAAAGAAACAGCTTTCCCAAGAATGGAAAGAGCATCAAAAAAAAAAAAAAAAAAAAACGGCAGTGTGAACAAAGTGTATGATGGAACCAATCTACTGGTAGGTTTTTCTTTCAGATATAGTTAGTAAACTGTCTCTGTTCTTTTTTTAGATTTAAACAGTTAAACAATTCTTTCTTCATCGTGTATACTGACTGAAGCATGATATTTATTTTGTCCACTGTGCTCAGGTCTGATAAAGAACACTAAATCAGAAGTTACTTAACATTAGAGCGTAAAATTATAAAAAACAGGGGTGTCCAACTCGGACCTGGAGGGCCACTGTCCTGCAGGGTTTAGCTTCAACTTAACTCAACCCTAGTTTGTACACACAATAATAACTGTATGTATACTTAGATATATAAGGGTTTATGTATATATACTCACACATATACATATACACTTATATATCAAAGTGTACATACAGCATATGTACGTGTGTGTATTGTTATTTGATTTGACAGCCCTAATATATGTCTGACAGATGTCAGTGAATTCAAATAGTTGTCAACCATGTATGTGTGCATTTTGTTTATTTTTTTTCGTTTTTTTTAGCAGTTAGCTCAGTCTAATTTTCAATGCATAGCTTATCTATTATCTTGTCTAGGCACACACACACATACACACCCACATATGTTATTTATATATTTCAGTCTTATGATCTTTTTCAATTTTATTTAAATTTATAGTGTCAATTTTATTACAGCTCCACAAATGGCAACTTTTAGAGAGGTATCCAGTCCTTCTCCTTGCCAGGGGAACCTCAAACGGTTTTTCTGCAGAGTGCTTCTGTCCATAGAAGATGGAAACAGAAGATGCACAGGATGCATTTGTCACAATAAAGAGGTTATATGAAAGTCTTCTGAATGGTAATAAACACAGATGTGCATGCTATATGTTTACTTATTTCATTGTTTATAAGTGCATCCTTGATTCATTTGAGGAATAATTAAAAAAACCCCCGCAAATAATGGGTTTTGCAAACCCTACATAAATTTGCTTAGCAGAATTAAAGTTTTGCTTTAACATGTGAACAGCATGACGTGTATTCTTGTTTTATTTGAAAATGTCTCATTCAAAAGTACTATTATTTTAGAACTCAAATTGTTTTATTTTATCATGTCTCCTAGCAAAAGGTAAATATTTATTTTCTTGTGTCCAAAATAATTTGGACCCATACAACCCATAGGACTTAAACAAGAATTATTTATTTATTTTTATTATTTAATTACTGCTAAGTTATTGTTGAATTATTAATATTATTATTATTATTCTCTTGTTTCTTGTTTTAACAGTGGCTATTGCAGAGAAAGCAACAAGCAGAGTGGGAGAGACTCCAGCACCAAACAGCAAACAGACAGAGACTCCACCAATACACAACACAGCAGACCCGGCATCAGAGTCAACACCTCTGCTCCCCTGTAATGGTAAAATGTCTCATTCAATAGAACTGGCGTGATCCTTTACAGCAAACAGTTTTGTGTCTGAAGCCCTATAACCACCACAATGGGCCTCTGTACTTTTATTTTCATTGTACAGTTGATTATTTTATTTATAAAGAACTCTTAAATATTCCTGTTAAAAAAAACAGCATATGCTGGTTAGTTATGTTTTTAAGCATGGCTACTGGCTTGAGCTGCTTAAAGCTTGTCCTTAACTGGTCATGTGCTGAGGACCAGCTTAAACCAGCAGCCATTCTTCAAAAACTACCTAACCAGCACTTTTTTTTAACAGGGACATTTCATTTTTTTGTATATATAATTGTTTGTATATAGAATTTTAGTTTTTAATTAATTTACGTAAATTATGAGAACATTATGTAATTATTTGTCCATTTTTATCTAAATAATTTTGTGCAGCTTTACCACATGCTGTGTCACACGTCATAATGTGTTTTCTAGAGGCCGTCGTTATGGAAACAAAGACACTAAAATGTAGTCACGCTTGAATGAGCTAGATGTGTACTATAAACACTACAAAAACTAAAACTATTGGTTAATTCAACTATGTGTGTCAAATTTGTGTGTGTGATCAGGATTGCTGCTGTTTGCTGTCAGTATTCTGCTCTTTCTGACAGCTGCACCCTGAACATCAGTCAGTGACAAATGCTGCAGTGTAGCCTATACTGAAATATCTAAATTGTGTTTAAAAATCATATCACTGTTATTGAAAAAAATTATGCCATGATATATATTGATATTGTGTTATTATCCCGTCCTACAATAAATGTTTATTTTTAGCATTTTTAGATTACTGTTATACTGTAATAAATTTATTCTGCACTGCTTTATGCTATAATGAGATGAGCATAGTGTATGAACTGCAAATGTACATGGCAGTGTATACTTGGTCATTCAATTTCACATTATGTATTGATGCTAGTTGCTGAAAGTCAGAGCCAGCCTTCACATTCTGGGCCGTAAGATTTCTCAGAAAATCACATACTCTTTTTAGTTCTTTTTTATCTGAGCTTCTAGCTGTGATTCCATCCAGATGGAGGATATCAAACTTGTTTGATAATTTTACAGAGTTTTATATATATTTATTTATATTTTGATTTATCATGTCCCTTCTTAGCAGTAAGGCACATATATTTTAGTTTCTTATGGCAATACAGAGTTTAAAAGTTGCATAGTGTTTTTGAGCATTTAAAAATATTTGTTTTAAATGTGTGTTGTGATTCATATCACAATTTTTTTTTTCCAACAGTGGATAACTCAGAGAAAGCAGCTGTCACAGAAGCAGACGGAACACCAGGTAAGTAATCGGTTAAACAGTTTATTGAATTCACACACAGGAGAGATGAATACGGGAGATGTTTGACAGGTGAGTAAACGGTTGCAATCTTGAATGTGCTGGTTTGGATATAGCACTGATGAAAGATCTTTTCCTTTCGTAGATGATCCAGGAGGACGAGGATGGCTGAACACGCACACACCGCTGGAGTACAAGGACTACTGGACTGGAACACAAGAGATACAGGTAAGTAACTGCAGGTAAGTAACAGGTTTGTGAACTCGTAGAGAGAAACACAATCGGTCCGCATCGTAGAGACGAGCCCGGACAATGACTGTTGTGCGGTGTGTGCTTATAAAGAGCGTGGTTAATGAGGTGCAGGTGTGAGATAATTAATACTCCGGTGACAGAGATCGCTGGGTGTGACTGGTGTTCGAGCCTGGCCAATCCGTGACAGCAGCAAGCAGCACGGTCGAGACTCCAGCAACAACCAGCAAACAGACAGAGACTCCACCAATAGACAACACAGCAGACCCAGCATCAGAGTCAACACCTCTGCTCCCCCCTGAGTCTGAAACTCCTGCATCTTCCTCCTTGGCTTCTCCTATTTCTTTCACAAACTCCTTGTCGTTATCTGTTGCTCCTTCAGTCTCCACCCTGACTCAGTCTGTTTTGAAGTTCTCTCAAGCCAGTCCTATATCTTCTTCCCTGGCTTCTCCTCTGCCACCAGCCTCTATCCTTTCTGCTTCTTCTAAACTCAATCCTGTGTCCACTGAGCTAGGCAGTCCAGACACAGTGTCTTACGCACACAAAAAAAGACAGATAAAGAGGAAAACAGAACCTAAAGGTAATTATGGATTTGTTGATTTGTGGATTAGTTTTGATATATGAATCAAAACTGTTCTTAGTTTTTGCTGTGTGAAACAGTTTTAGGTAACTGGAACGGGACCTTTCTCATTGTTTTTTTTTAAGGGATTAGGTTAGAAAGGCATATATTGTAATATGCATCTTATATGTTTTATTTATTTTCTTGTGTCTTGTTTATTTATTTTTGGCAATTTAATGTTATGCAGTGAATAGTGTAGTATACATAACCCAAGCTTAGTTTATTTATTTATTTATTTTATTTTTATTTTTTTCACAAAAAGGACTATGTATAATATAATTATTATATATAATATAAAGACACATTTCGTTTCCATATTATTTTGCAACATGGAGGTAAGAAAAAGAAGAAAAACAGTGAAGTAAATGTTGAATCTACACCAGTGTGTTTAAATATGATATTGAAATTAAAATAATGTCATAACAGTTAAAGGTTTGCACAATAAGGCAACATATCAGACTGTTTTTATAAAGCTAAATTAACTTGAAGCTATTGACTCTGGCAGTCAGGCACATTGAATGTACTGTACAAATACCTGTAGCACTTTCAGCTTTTATAAGTTGAATGTACATTCACACACACAAGTGGTAATAGTAGTGAGAACTCCCACATTTAAAAAAATGTCTCTTTTTCATTCCATATTACTGTAACATCAATGAAAAGGGTCCTGTTCAGCTGAATTCTCGGTTTTCCTTTTAAAAATTCTCTTTATCCATGACCCTCATGCCAGTTTATAGAGATGTCTATTGAATGTAGATGTCTATTTTACTTATGTCTGTTACAAAGTATAACCATTTTCTAATTTGTTTCAGAGTGCCCCATTCATAAAGACTCCACCAGTTTCCCCTACAAAAAATTTTTGAGGAAGAGAATCAGGGAGGTTTGTTAAAAAAAAAAAAGTACTGAAAAAAAAAATAAAACAAAAATAATAATAATAATAATAAAACAGACACATTCACAATAATACTAATTAGCTATTTTGTATGTTGTGAAATAACAAATAGGCTAGTTCATTGATTCATTAATAAGATGGATTGTTTGTTAGGATAGAACAATATTTGGCAGAGATACAACCATTTGAAAATCTAGAATTTGAGGGTGCAAATCAATAAAAAAAATTGAGAAAAATCACCTTTAAAGTTGTGCTTGATGAAAACTTCAGAGCATAAAATTTTGGGCAAAATAATCAATTTAATCCATTTTGGAATAAGGCTGTAACATAAAAAAAAAAATGTGTAAAAAGAGAGGCGCTGTGACTTTTTTTTGGGTATTCTGTATACCTGTGTGACTAATGACTGGTTTTGTGCTCCAGATTTAGGCATTCATGTTCTCACAAATTTTAAGTTTACCATGCAATTTAAGTTTTGCAAATGTGAAGTATTTTCCAGTTTTAATTTGGCAAAAATAAAAACTTCTGTATAAAAAGTTCTGTGTTTTTGCAAAATTGAATTGATAATATAGTAATATATTTTATTATGCTAATATCATTATTGCTATATATTTATGTTATTATTTATTATTGCCATGTTTCTTTCTGTTATTTTTCTAAGGGCCATGCAGAAGTTTTTGTGCAGTGGCATCCTTGCTCTGGATGGTATGTTTGTTATCTGAGGTGTACTGTACTGTAGTTAATTGACAGAACAAAACAAACAAACAAACAAAAAAAAAACATTTATATAAATTGTTGAAAAACATTTTTTTATTTAAACAAACATTTTATAATCCGTTATTCAGCTTTAACTGCAATTGCAGTTTCATCAGTGTCACTGAAGTCTGATTGCCAAACCAGTGACAACATTCTAATTCTGTTTTGGCAATGTAGTACATTGGATATACAAATTATTTAAATCTATGGCTAAAATTTCATTATAATAATAATAATATTAATAGTTTTCTTGAGTGAAACAATACAAACCACATAACCCATGTTACACAAATCACAACAGATAAAACTATCTATGATCAATTTACCTTTTTCAAAGCGATGCCATGATAGGTATGAAAGCGAAAGCATGAGGGACTGACTTACTGTGATTTCTATGGTATCCTCTGCTAAAAGCTACATGAATCTTTCAATTACCTGTAATTTCGCACAGCTTGTGCTCTTCCGGTTTTTTTTTTGTCCTCTGAAATTTCTTGGAAAGATATTTTTTCTGTTTATTTAGCAGAACAATCTAACAACACATTTAATAACATGACATTTCGTTTAGGAGATGTGCATCTATCCCTCACAGGCTTATAACATCTCTAATCACCTTCACAACACCATTAGTACTTCAGACTTGAGTGTAATTGGAATTTAATTTAAAATGTGATGTGCTTTTAATTTTTTGATCTATTTTTTAATATTTTTAAACACTCTTAGTTTGAAGTGCTTTTTTTATCAGTGCTTTGTTGAGAATTGCATTATAATTTTGTCTTAAAGAAGAATAAAATTGATTCTGAACACGGAACCAAATCAATGAAAAACGTGTTACTGTTCGACACATTGAGAACAATGTCAAACAATTAAATTACACAATAATTACATAATATACACAAAAATGAAATACCAGATTAATAATGTAGATTATGTTTTGAAAAATAGGAATGCAAGCGTACTTTAAAACTACATGTCTTATTGTACAATGTCAAGATAATGTTTATGAACAAAATGACTAATGCTTTGTGCTGTCTTTCTGTCTTACAGTGGGATGAAGTGGAAAAACACCTGGGAGCCACAAGAAAATATTCAAAGTTCATCCTAAAGATGTATGTGCTCTAATGTAATGTTTGTTAGTATTACTAATACCTCACAGTTGCAGAGACCGAATTCAGATTTTGTGTTTTTGTCGTTCAGTGTTGTTGCACATTAGTTCAATTTTTATTCCTGTAATGTCCTGTAACAGCTCTGTAAATTATATTGCCTCTGTTTTCTGTTTGGTGGTTAGATTAAAAGTTTTTTAAAATCTGTTAGTGGCTTTGTTCTTTTAAATACACTTGCTTTTTAAAATTGTTTGTCATTGTTAATTAGTCATTGAAGAGCATAAATACATGCACTGTTGTTGTATACACACACACACACACACACACACACGCACACACACACACACACACATATATATATTCATTCATTACCAGAAAGTACCTATTAGCACCCGGCCAAGATGTTTTCAAGTCTGTGTGTTTGTGGAAAGATAAACCAATATATTTTCTTTCCAAATGAGCAAGCATCTGAGCCTGGTATATATTTTCTCTGCAGATAAGTGTTCATGGAGTCCTTTTGAAACATTATAACATACACTGAAATGTGTTGCTGATACTGTATTACAGAAATGATAATGAAATCAGAAATGAACTTGAAATTATTCCTTGATTTTTTTAGCCTTACTTTAAGATTGTATTGGACATTTGTTCATTTTTATTAATACAATAATAATTGAATCATTTCTTCATGCTAGAAGATGTAGAAGAAAAAAGTAGAAGATGTACATATTTGTACTGCCTGTATGGATGTATTCTTTGGGTCACCGGAAAACTTTGACGTAATTCACCATAAATGGACAAGTATGGGGCTGCGTTTCTTAAAGTGGGTTGTAATTGGCTGTGACTTTCTCACGAGCTCACTGTGATTGGACTATCTTTTAAACAAAATAAAACAGCGCTTCATGTTACAACTTGTATTTTGATGCTGTTATTACGTTAGTAATAGGTTGTCAACGATTAAGTGACGCTATGTTGTAAGAAAACACACAGTTGTAGAGATCTTAACCCTACCCTGGGCCTTACTAAAAACCTCAACGAACTACAAATAACAGCGCCATGTTTTCCCGTCCCATTGATAGAGTCACAGAGACTTATGGGTAATGTAGTTTAAAGCATTTAGTCTTAAAACAATATAATTAATATCTTTCATAGACAATAGGATATATAAGTATATTCATTGTGAAAATCTCTGACGTATTTTAGGGGCAGGCTGAAATTTAATACTTTACTGTGAGCATTTAAAAAAAAAAAAAAACTTATAGCCACCTTTCCATGCATGTCTGAAAACTGTGTCCAGCATTATTAATTAAACACATCATAAGCAATTATCCTGCAAATTTTCTCTTTCATATGCTTACTGTACTTTGAGTTATGGCCATTTGAAATGTGTATTTTCTTTTGCTCTTCCTTGGGCCCCTACTGATCCCCTGGGGGTGGAAGTGCTGTAAAATCTACACATATGTATTCTCCTCATCATGGACAAACTATGTTGAGTCTTTTCTCTTTTTCCCCGTTTATATTCTTACATCATGTCTGAATTAGATTTGATGGGTGTCACAAGAGTAGTAATATTTGACAGTAGTAATAATAATGATAATAATTTCTTTGCTTTTTTTGGATGAACACCAAGAAATGTAATGGATGAACTGCAACAATCTGCATCCTTTGCAAGTAAGCAAGGATAACAAGTAAAACATATTGTCGCACTTCACTATTGCTGTATACTTAAGGACACAAAATCTATGCCAGATGTTTATCTTCAGCTCCCTATTCTTACTCATGTGCTAGAAATGAGCATGCTCTTGTTTTTAATGCAGTATTAGTTCTGTGTTGTTCATTCATTGGCACTGTACATCATCCGCAATTATATATAAGCAATACAGCCCACTGCAAATTCAAAATCCTTCCCTTAATTTCAAAGAAAAATTGACCAAATGATCAAAAAGGGTGGAAAGTGGAAATGCAAACTGACAGGTTAGTTTTAGCCCCATAACATCGGGAATACTAATACATGTATTCCTATCATGGATTTCATGTGCTTTATAAAGTGTATTTTCTTTCCCCCGACACAACAAGTTTCAAACATCTAATCCATATGATCAAGTCCTTCAGGCTTATTTGAAAACCACAGATTTTTGTGTTGGAGCATCATTGAAACATTGTTTTTGACATCCCTGTCCTACATTAAACATACCCCTCAACTAGGGGTCTTCAATTCTGGACCTTGTGATCCACTTCATTTTTGGAGTTTCACTCCAACCCTAATCAAACACATCTGAACAAGTTAATCGAGGTCCTCAGGATAACTTCAAAATTACAGGTAGGTGTGTTTAATGCAGGTTGGAGCTGGACTCTGCAGGAAAGTGGATCTTGAGGTTCATCATAAGGACTGCTGCCCTAAACCCCTTTATATTTTCTAAGGAATGTCATTATTTACGATTTATAACGGGTGTCCAATCCTGCTCCTGCAGGGCCACTGTCCTGCAAAGTTTAGCTCCAGCCCAAGTTCTCACTAGACCAAAGGTGTTACACTCAGTTTCTGTTGTTGGGTAAAAGAATGGTAAATGAATGATGTGTACATGAACTTGTAAACCACTTGTGAGCATAGGCCATCACCAGTATTAGAATTTTGAGCACTATGATCACAGTATATATCATAAAATGCATACATCATAGTGAAAAATGCAAAATAAATAAGAATAACTGTATTCTACAATTGCTTTATTTTTGTAAACTTTTTAACCCCTTCAGCTCTGCAGCACATTTTGGATTGTTTACGATAATTTTAAAAGATACAATTTTGGAACCACCGGTGGGTCAGTGGGTGGAGCCTGAGTTTATACTTAAGTATTTGTATTGTTCATGGTGGCTAATGTATGTAATGTTAGCAAATGAAACCTTTTTATGAAGCGCTAACCACAACAACAGCAACAAAACAAAAAATAGCCTTTGTAATTAGCTTCATTAAAAATTACTTATGATTGTGATTTAAAATGGGACATAAAATTTGAAATTACGTAGTAAAGTTGGGCATTTAAATGAATACAAACTATATACATAAAATACAAAAGTAACGGGTAAGCAAAGCTGTCTATCTAGCTGTGTCTCTTTAGCAATGGTGACAGGCTTATGGGTAATGTAGAGCTTTCTGCCATCCAAATCTAAAAAAAATGAGAACAGGTTGGTGTTGAAAAAAACAACAGACATAATAGTTAGGGTTGGAATGACATTTAATTGTTCATTTTTTAATAGTTGAAACTCAAGAGTCTTTTGAGTAGACGCTGAATAAAATGCTTCCAAAGTTTGTGCTAACATTTTAAAACTCTTCTTCAGAAAGTTCTGAACTGTTGTTGTCGTCCTCACTCTCCTCTTCAACATCTTCCTCCGGAGTGAAGAAAGAAGGGTCAGTGCCGACACTGGCATAGGTGCTGGTGACTGCTGCAAGTTTTTGCTGCAGAACGTGTCGCTTGTGTAAGATAAAGCAGTATAGCCCCATGTGCCCTTCTCTGGTCAGCTCTCTGGGTGAATCTAAAGAAAGAAAACTGAGTGATAATTAGGCTGTATTTCATGAATGATATAGTTGGAAACATGCATTGCAGCTTGAATAACTAACTCTGTATATTTTTGTGCAAAAAATAAAAATAAAATAACAAAAACAAACTAATAATATTAGTAATATATAAAATAATATAAAACAAACTGTAATATTTCACAATATATTGGTAATTTTGTGACTTATTGGCAACTTAACTGAAACAACATGGTCATAATTTCATTACCATTGGAAAAATAGGCTACAGTTTGCCATATAAAATGTGTAATTAAACACCAGAAACAAGACTGAATTTCCTTTAAGATTTGTCTCTTTTCAGTCAGTCAGAGTATGGACGACTGATTTATAGCTTATAGTGACATGATACCGTGCGTGCGCATCCACAACCAAAAGCCAGATACACTGCACATGTCTGAATCCGGCAGACGAGTGTGTTTGCTGTGTGTGTGTACTTGGATGGGTTATATGCAGAGCACCAATTTAGAGTATGGGTCAAAATACTTGACAATACGTCACAACTTTTACATAATGCCTGTCTGTGAGCATTTCAGAGCAAATGGTAGAGCATGGCACTAGCAATGCCAAGGTCATGGGTTCAAATAAAATGTAAAAAGGTAACTTGAAAGCAATGCAAGTCACTTTGGATAAAAGCGTCTGCAAAATGTATAAAAGTAAATGTAAATTTGTGTGTTCCGCAGCTCTTTATGACTGATGTATCAATTTCATTTAATTTCACTCCAAGGAAATGAATTTACCCATTTAAAATACTTTTAATAATAATAATAATAATAATAATAAGTGAATCCACTAATAGGGCATAATCTTGTGTTGACTATCGACAAAGACATCTACTTTCGTCGATATCACTGAATATCATCAATATACAATACTATCATCTATCGGCACTAGACAGACAGACAGACAGATAGATCAAAATCCTGATCTGTGGTGTTATTGGGTTGTTTCTACTTGCTGGTGAAGTGACTGCTTTCTAAAATGCTTACGTTCCGAGCAACATTGATGCCAACAGCCATTTTGTGATAGTTACTGATTGGGTGTTAGTAACTTAATGTTTCACAGATTTAAGAGCTAGTTTTAATGCTTAAACTCTTTGTGAAATACTCTTAGAGCAAAAATTTAAGAGTCCTAAATTTAGGACTGATATGGCCATTATTTTTAAGATTTTCTCCTAAATTGGCAAATTGGGAGATACTTTAAGCCTTAAGATGTTTTGTGAATTCGGGCCCAGATTTTTACTATGACTTCATATGGTAACATTACAGATAACAACGGTATATAACGTCATTCTTTACTGTATGTTGTACATTTTTCACCGCCCAGTCTTAATATATTGACTGTTATTACTTATATTAACAATCAACATCATTTTGTGATTTTATAAAAGTTAAAAAATATATACAACACATTACTTACCATCTCCTTGTGCTTCCCAAGGCAGAATAACATCACAGAGACTGCATGCTGCTTCTGTGTCAATTTTCTCTTCACAGCCAGGAATGGCGTTGTACAGCACTATTTTCTCTCTGAGTGTCTTTTTAAGCTCACCAAGTCTCCGTCGTTTGCGTTGCCTTGTTTGACTGCTGTCTGTAAGGTTACGAAAATTTTATTAGAAAAAAAATAAATTGCAAGGTGAGTGACGTAATAGTAAATACCATTTTGTTGATACAGATCTTGCTTCTTTCTTCGTATGGAATAAATAATCTCATCGATTTCTCTCTGGAGTTCTTCCTGGCCACTGTCAGAACTGTGTTTCTCTTGGTAAAACAGAAATAAGCAAAGTTGATTATTACAAAAAAACATAGCATCACTGCTGAAGTTTAGCCAAATGTATAGAAATAAAAGTACTAATTGTTAAACAAGCAACTATATGACATACCAGTGGCAGCCCAGTGCCTGACATCACACACCCACCGATCCACATCTTCCTCAGAGATGCTAAACTCCTGCTTAAGACTCTCAAGATTGGCTGCTTCCATTTCTGCTCTCTGTGTAGTCTATTTAAAAAATGAAAAATTTGAAAAAAAAAAAACCAAAGCATCACTGCAAAATTAGGCCACAACACAGAGAAAGGCATGAACCATAAATCATGTGATTCTCTTTTGTCTTCTTACATATTTTTGTCACATTTATCTACTATACAAAAATGTTCAGTTTGATTATTACTTGCAATTAAGCAACATGTGTCTAAAGCCAGTATACAAAACATCTCAGTTATGTATGTAACCCTCATTTCCTGAAGGAGGGTACAGAGACATTACGTCAGAACTTAACTGATGTAACGTTGAATGTGTCTGACTGTAAGGGAACATCAAGACCATAACAAGACAAATGTATGTAAAACACATTAAGAGCCAAGAGAGCACCTCATAACCCAGAGGGAAACATGCAGTATAGCCTACTTACTTTGAAAAATCTTTTCGCTAGTGTCGTATGGAGATTCTCCATCTTCCTATGGTTCCATCTAATGGCAAGCATGGTTATCATATCCGCTCTGCCTCTAAAAACAAAACAGATAAGAACAATTCGATTGTACAATCTAGTATTGTGTGTTAAACACATGTACACGATGCAAAAAAGGAGTCAAACTAGGACCTACGTGACTAGAACAATTCAATCAAACACTAGACAGTCAAATGAATGATAATATTTCCTAGTACCTTGTGGACTTAAGCGTTGTAGTAGTAAACTAAACTGATAACATCAGTAGTCATATAAAATGTCTAAGTCCATAATATGATATATGTGTACTTTTCAGTTTTCCTTTTTAACCAACCTGACTTGGTTATGTATTTTGTAGTAAGAGCTGCCTTTGAAAGGAAGCTATTGACCTGTTCCACCTCTTCACCAACAGTATTTCCTGCACCAACCTGATTTCTGCCGCCCCACCTTACCTGTTCAAAAATATCAGATGAAGACATTTATCAATACAACTTTATTTCTTAGATTGTGTATTCTAAATAAAACTGTGAAATGAGTACATTTTCAAAATGTAAACATTTGGAGCAAGCTCTTTTTTTTTTAAATGACGTAGGGTAATGTTCCTTACATCTTATGACAAACATTTAATTCGCACACTATACCTCACATTTGCCAGTGTGAGCCTTAGCATGCATTACAGACAGAAATGGCTTCATCATGGTAAGTGGCTGGAGCTCAGGCAACTTCTCTGCCATCCTCTCCAAATAAGGCCAGTACCTATAAAGGAAAAACCACATGTACATGATGCAAAATGGTAAGAAGTCAAACCAGGACCTACGTGACTAGTACAATTCCCCAAACACTAGACAGTCATGTGAACGATAATATTTCCTTATACCTTCTGGACTTCACTGTTGTAGTAATAAACTGAACTGATAACACAATAGCTTTCTAAGTCCATAATATAATATATGTGTACTTTGTAGCTAGCCATGATGTTATGCTCACAGCATAATGGTAAAACATAATTTGGCAGTGGTTGTTTATTTACCTGCAAGCAATGTCTGTACAAAAGAATGTTGCATTTGCAGCTTGTGCCAGCTCCTTTTGCAGGAACATTGGGTAGGCATATATTTCTCCACGGTAGTGATTCAAAGCTTGCAGCAAGACTCCATGTCTGCACACAGCTATTTCAAGGCCCTCTTCATCCACCTTGGCCCTGGACTTCTGTGATATTTCTCTGCCTGCTGTAAATGTTGCAGGCCCACAGACATCATGACCCGTCCTCTGAAAGTAGAGGCAATGCATTACATGTAATCCCAAGACAATTTCAAAATAAACAAGGGTTTTAGAGTTGAACAAATCCTTACACTAATCATCTGGCTTCTAATTTGTTCAACAAAGGCAGATACTTTGGCATCTTGTGCAATGAACAGTCCATCAAAAAGAGATGGTTCATCTGTCCTGTTAAACAAGAAGATTTAATTGATCTCTGAAGTGACTGCCACTAAAGAGAAACAACAAAAACAGAAAAACACAACAACTACAACTGACTTCAGTACAGCCTTAGATGCAATCTATCTCTCTATATATACAGTATATATATGTACATATATGTGTATATATATATATATATATAAAAGATTTCACTGACCCTTTGGACTTCTTGAACCGGTAATGTTTTCTATTACCATCTGCAGCATGTCTGGTGTGCATGCTGGGCATTTAAAGGGTTCCGTCAGGCACAGATCTTCTTTCTTAAAATTGCAGAAGGCAAACTCTCGAAAGACTCTATGGAAGGTATCACCACAAATACGACTCGCCTAAAAAAAAAAAAAAAGAGGGATGGTAATATTTTTGAAGTCAGAAATTCAAAAATGATCCGAATGAAAAACTCCTTACCTGACCAGTGCAAAGTGATCGATGTTCAAGCATTTTGAGAAATGCTTGTTGGGATAAAGCTGGGCTAGCCAATTTCATCTGCTCAAATGATGTGAACACATCAAACTTGAACAGCATTTGGTAGCTGGTGGCTGCTGGCCAGTATTTATATTCAAGCAAGTCACTAATCCCAGGAGTCCACTTGCAAGAACAAAATGGACAGCATATACTAGGCAGGCACAGGTTGTATGAACCTTAAAATAAACATGTGGTTACTATTTGACCAGTATATGTACAGCAAAAGACAACAAAAATGACAGGAAGCCACTATTATGCATGATTTTATACACCGTTGATAGTCACCAAGACAGTCTGCTTTCCTGGGATAACTGTGAAAGCTTGGCTTGGACCACAGGAGCAAATTTGCATTGGTGGAGGAATAGGAAGCATACACACTGCAGATTTCAGAAAGTAATATCAGTAAACTGCAGACAAGAACTTAAGTTGTACCACTGTGCATATAGTGGACATTATGAAAACATGGTGAGATCCTAAAAATTCTTCGAACACACCTTGTTTGCGGAGTTGATACTGGCCACTCTCATCAATCACCACTAAGGATGTTGGTGGAATAGGCTTGAAAAAACCATCAATAATGGCTTCTCTGTCATGGAACACATGCTTTCTGTGGATCTCAGAGTCACATGTCGAACAAAAAAACTGACACCCTGATGGAACACACTCTAGACACCGGACAACAGCGTCAACAGCTTTGCACTGTTGACAGCAATGCTGTGTTACAGTCTCTGCAGCCAGCATGCAATTTAAGATCTCTGGAAATGCAGCCCTAAATTTTTTTTCAGACGTGACCTGTCTTTTGGTCCATACAGACATAGTGGGTGCCCCTTCTATTTCATCTGATGCAGAGACATTAACAGAATTTAGTAGGTTCTTCAGTCTCTGAAGACATTGATCTGAAAAAATAAATAAATAAATAAATAACAATTAGAGTAATAATGAAAACTACAGTAGCATTAATGCATTTTAATAAAGCAAATTATGTGACATTTTTCATTTTAAATGTGAAGGCTGAAATTATTTAGACTGTAAATTTATAGTTACCAAGACTTGGGACCTCTTGTGGACTCTCCTCAACTTCTGCATGCTCCCTTGTGCCAGCGGGTTTAACTGCAAACACAAAATGTAATGATACAGAAAACATAACTGCTGACCAAAAGCATACACACTTGTAAAAAAGACTGTGTATTTTACCAACCAGATCGATTCTTCTTATTAACACGTGGTATGATGTTCCCATGCTGGTCTCCATTCCTCCAGGAAACATTGTAGTCTTGAGTTCCCTTTTGTTTTCTTTTTTTTTTTGTAGTCTAACATTAAAAACAAAATTAATTTTTTGGGGAGGCCTGAGCAGAACCCCACTTTCTGAAAAAATGTAGGTAAATGGCATGATAGAGAAATATGTGAAAAATTTTACTTTTTGGGCTTCCAACTCATCCGCCATGGTTTTTGCTGCTTCCAGCCATTCTTTAAACTGTCTGAATGACTCCGATGCCATCTGAAGATTTTGATGAATTAATAAAGTCAAAAGTACAAACAAATACAAAAGGGAGAGAGATAAAAAACAAGAAAGAGAAAGAGAAAGAGAGAGAAGTAGGAGGAGGGAAGAAATTGGCTCTTAAAAGAACCGTTTTATTTTTATAATATTTCAGTGATGAAATAGACGGGTACAAAAACCTGAAAAACAAAAAGATGAGATTGGATTAGTTGTACCAACCCTGCATTTAATTTGTTTCTGAAATGATCACATGGGTCAAAGTAAAACACAAACTCTCAGAGCGCACCAAACAGAACAACCAGAGTGGGCACAGACTGGTCCCTGACCAGCTTGTGCCTATAAATCTGAATTCACAAATTGGGATTTATTTCCTGACAACCTGAACATGATTCTGTCAAAAAATTTTGCAAATACAGCACCTTTAATGTTTTTAATAATTATTTAAAGCATTATATCCCAAATTTAAAGTGGAATTGATAGTTTTAATGTACTGAAATTTTAAAAACTGTAATTTTGATTAAGTTATGTAGATAATATTCTTATAATGGTGACCCTACCTTAAAGCTAAAGATTTGTTTAAATCATTATTATTATTTTATTTTCATTATTATTTTACAGTTACATATGTAAGCTGAAAATATTACAGAAAGTTTTGTTCAGGTCAGAGAATGTAATTTATCAGACAATTTACAGGTCATAATTTAATTGCTATTCGCCATTCATCCATTAGTTGAGATTAGTCATTAGATTAGGCATTAGTCTTTTCTAAACTTTTATTATTATTTTGGGATGGATTGCCTCCTAATTAATTCCGTCTATTTATACATTAACCGGATAAATTAGGGAAGGGTTATCCGGTCTATAGTTAATTGAGAAGCAAGGATTTTACGTTATAAAGTGCAAGGACTACCGAACATTAACGTTACCTAGCTGGAATGTTTTCATGCGAGCGAGCAGCACAGGATTCTAGCGATTAAGCACGTTGAGCATCAAGATCAACGTACGTTATTAATGGGTAAAACCAGACAATAACCAACAAGTCGAGCTGAACTTACTCACTTCCAAATGAGTTGATACAATCAATATGAATACTTATGGATGTTAAAAATAAAAACACGATACTTAAAATACACACCTTAGCTACCACGGTCAGGGCATGGCATGGTCCAGGACTCCCTTCTTCTTCTTCGTTTGCATCATCTCCCTCTTTTTTCCTCTTCCGCTTTTTTTAATTGCGTGTGTGTGTCACAATAATGGTCATATAGTGATATTTGTAACGTGGAAAAACCCAAATATCTGCAGTGCTTTTAAACATTTAAGCGATTTTTGTGCTTTCTTAGAAAAAGTTCAAAGTTATTTTAAAATGTATTTAAAATTTTTAATATTATATTTTTATTTAAAATATAATAATAATAATTGAAATTGTATATAACAAGAGTTTAGGTCTAAAATAGCTCCAAAACAGTTTTCGGTATTAAGTAATCTTGTGTAAATACAAAAATAAAACAAATACTATTTGAATTTCCTAAAGACGTTCAAACGTCATTTCATGACACACGACACTACCAATATTTACAGAAGCGCAAGAGGGCGCTTCACTTTAAAACGTAAGATTAGGTCGTAATAAACTGATTGCACATACGATCCATGGGGTCGTTTTTTCGAGGAAGACAGGCTGGAAAAATAGCTCATTAAAATTGCATAAAAATGTAATACTACCATAAAATCAGCTCAAAATGCAAAATAATAATCAAAAAACATTATTAAACAAAAATATATTACATTAATTTTCCTAAAAAACAAAATAAAGTTGTATTTCAAGTGTGACCCAAAAATGAAGAGGCTCAAAGTTTAATTTTACTGAAAAATAGCTAATTAAAATTGCATAAAATTGTAATACTACCATAAAATCAAATCAAAATGCTAAATAACTAACAAAAAACATTATTGAACAAAAATATATTACATTAATTTTCCTAAAATACAAAATAAAGTTGTATTTCAAGTGTGACCCAAAAATGAAGAGGTTCAAAGTTTAATTTTACTGAAAAATAGCTCATTAAAATTGCATAAAATTGTAATACTACCATAAAATGAGCTTAAAATACTAAATAATAATCAAAAAACATTATTGAACAAAAATATATTGCATTAATTTTCCTAAAATACAAAATATAGTTGTATTTCAAGTGTGACCCAAAAATGAAGAGACTCAAAGTTTAATTTTTCTGGAAAAATAGCTAATTAAAATTGCATAAAATTGTAATACTACCATAAAATCAAATCAAAATGCTAAATAATAATCAAAAAACATTATTGAACAAAAATATATTACATTAATTTTCCTAAAATACAAAATAAACTTGTATTTCAAGTGTGACCCAAAAATGAAGAGGTTCAAAGTTTAATTTTACTGAAAAATAGCTCATTAAAATTGCATAAAATTGTAATACTACCATAAAATGAGCTTAAAATACTAAATAATAATCAAAAAACATTATTGAACAAAAATATATTGCATTAATTTTCCTAAAATACAAAATATAGTTGTATTTCAAGTGTGACCCAAAACTGAAGAGACTCAAAGTTTAATTTTTCTGGAAAAATAGCTCATTAAAATTGCATAAAATTGTAATACTACCATAAAATCAGCTCAAAATGCTAAATAACTAACAAAAAACATTATTGAACAAAAATATATTACATTAATTTTCCTAAAAAACTAAATAAAGTTGTATTTCAAGTGTGACCCAAAAATGAGGAGGTTCAAAGTTTAATTTTACTGAAAAATAGCTCATTAAAATTGCATAAAATTGTAATACTACCATAAAATGAGCTTAAAATACTAAATAATAATCAAAAAACATTATTGAACAAAAATATATTGCATTAATTTTCCTAAAATACAAAATATAGTTGTATTTCAAGTGTGACCCAAAAATGAAGAGACTCAAAGTTTAATTTTTCTGGAAAAATAGCTCATTAAAATTGCATAAAATTGTAATACTACCATAAAATCAGCTCAAAATGCTAAATAACTAACAAAAAACATTATTGAACAAAAATATATTACATTAATTTTCCTAAAAAACTAAATAAAGTTGTATTTCAAGTGTGATCCAAAAATGAGGAGGTTCAAAGTTTAATTTTACTGAAAAATAGCTCATTAAAATTGCATAAAATTGTAATACTACCATAAAATGAGCTTAAAATACTAAATAATAATCAAAAAACATTATTGAACAAAAATATATTGCATTAATTTTCCTAAAATACAAAATATAGTTGTATTTCAAGTGTGACCCAAAAATGAAGAGACTCAAAGTTTAATTTTTCTGGAAAAATAGCTCATTAAAATTGCATAAAATTGTAATACTACCATAAAATCAGCTCAAAATGCTAAATAACTAACAAAAAACATTATTGAACAAAAATATATTACATTAATTTTCCTAAAAAACTAAATAAAGTTGTATTTCAAGTGTGACCCAAAAATGAGGAGGTTCAAAGTTTAATTTTACTGAAAAATAGCTCATTAAAATTGCATAAAATTGTAATACTACCATAAAATGAGCTTAAAATACTAAATAATAATCAAAAAACATTATTGAACAAAAATATATTGCATTAATTTTCCTAAAATACAAAATATAGTTGTATTTCAAGTGTGACCCAAAAATGAAGAGACTCAAAGTTTAATTTTTCTGGAAAAATAGCTCATTAAAATTGCATAAAATTGTAATACTACCATAAAATCAGCTCAAAATGCTAAATAACTAACAAAAAACATTATTGAACAAAAATATATTACATTAATTTTCCTAAAAAACTAAATAAAGTTGTATTTCAAGTGTGACCCAAAAATGAGGAGGTTCAAAGTTTAATTTTACTGAAAAATAGCATATTAAAATTGCATAAAATTGTAATACTACCATAAAATCAAATCAAAATGCTAAATAACTAACAAAAAACATTATTGAACAAAAATATATTAGATTAATTTTCCTAAAATACAAAATAAAGTTGTATTTCAAGTGTGACCCAAAAATGAAGAGGCTCAAAGTTTAATTTTACTGAAAAATAGCTAATTAAAATTGCATAAAATTGTAATACTACCATAAAATCAAATCAAAATGCTAAATAATAATCAAAAAACATTATTGAACAAAAATATATTACATTAATTTTCCTAAAATACAAAATAAAGTTGTATTTCAAGTGTGACCCAAAAATGAAGAGGTTCAAAGTTTAATTTTACTGAAAAATAGCTAATTAAAATTGCATAAAATTGTAATACTACCATAAAATCAAATCAAAATGCTAAATAATAATCAAAAAACATTATTGAACAAAAATATATTAGATTAATTTTCCTAAAATACAAAATAAAGTTGTATTTCAAGTGTGACCCAAAAATGAAGAGGTTCAAAGTTTAATTTTACTGAAAAATAGCTCATTAAAATTGCATAAAATTGTAATACTACCATAAAATGAGCTTAAAATACTAAATAATAATCAAAAAACATTATTGAACAAAAATATATTGCATTAATTTTCCTAAAATACAAAATATAGTTGTATTTCAAGTGTGACCCAAAAATGAAGAGACTCAAAGTTTAATTTTTCTGGAAAAATAGCTCATTAAAATTGCATAAAATTGTAATACTACCATAAAATCAGCTCAAAATGCTAAATAACTAACAAAAAACATTATTGAACAAAAATATATTACATTAATTTTCCTAAAAAACTAAATAAAGTTGTATTTCAAGTGTGACCCAAAAATGAGGAGGTTCAAAGTTTAATTTTACTGAAAAATAGCATATTAAAATTGCATAAAATTGTAATACTACCATAAAATCAAATCAAAATGCTAAATAACTAACAAAAAACATTATTGAACAAAAATATATTACATTAATTTTCCTAAAATACAAAATAAAGTTGTATTTCAAGTGTGACCCAAAAATGAAGAGGCTCAAAGTTTAATTTTTCTGGAAAAATAGCTCATTAAAATTGCATAAAATTGTAATACTACCATAAAATCAAATCAAAATGCTAAATAATAATCAAAAAACATTATTGAACAAAAATATATTACATTAATTTTCCTAAAAAACAAAATAAAGTTGTATTTCAAGTGTGACCCAAAAATGAGGAGGTTCAAAGTTTTATTTTACTGAAAAATAGCACATTAAAATTGCATAAAATTGTAATACTACCATAAAATCAAATCAATATGCTAAATAACTAACAAAAAACATTATTGAACAAAAATATATTAGATTAATTTTCCTAAAATACAAAATAAAGTTGTATTTCAAGTGTGACCCAAAAATGAAGAGGCTCAAAGTTTAATTTTACTGAAAAATAGCTAATTAAAATTGCATAAAATTGTAATACTACCATAAAATCAGCTCAAAATGCAAAATAATAATCAAAAAACATTATTGAACAAAAATATATTACATTAATTTTCCTAAAAAACAAAATAAAGTTGTATTTCAAGTGTGACCCAAAAATGAACAGGTTCAAAGTTTAATTTTACTGAAAAATAGCTCATTAAAATTGCATAAAAATGTAATATTACCATAAAATCAGCTCAAAATGCAAAATAATAATCAAAAAACATTATTGAACAAAAATATATTACATTAATTTTCCTAAAATACAAAATAAAGTTGTATTTCAAGTGTAACCCAAAAATGAAGAGGTTCAAAGTTTAATTTTACTGAAAAATAGCTCATTAAAATTGCATAAAATTGTAATACTACCATAAAATCAGCTCAAAATGCTAAATAATAATCAAAAAACATTATTGAACAAAAATATATTACATTAATTTTCCTAAAATACAAAATATAGTTGTATTTCAAGTGTGACCCAAAACTGAAGAGACTCAAAGTTTAATTTTTCTGGAAAAATAGCTCATTAAAATTGCATAAAATTGTAATACTACCATAAAATCAGCTCAAAATGCTAAATAACTAACAAAAAACATTATTGAACAAAAATATATTACATTAATTTTCCTAAAAAACTAAATAAAGTTGTATTTCAAGTGTGACCCAAAAATGAGGAGGTTCAAAGTTTAATTTTACTGAAAAATAGCTCATTAAAATTGCATAAAATTGTAATACTACCATAAAATGAGCTTAAAATACTAAATAATAATCAAAAAACATTATTGAACAAAAATATATTGCATTAATTTTCCTAAAATACAAAATATAGTTGTATTTCAAGTGTGACCCAAAAATGAAGAGACTCAAAGTTTAATTTTTCTGGAAAAATAGCTCATTAAAATTGCATAAAATTGTAATACTACCATAAAATCAGCTCAAAATGCTAAATAACTAACAAAAAACATTATTGAACAAAAATATATTACATTAATTTTCCTAAAAAACTAAATAAAGTTGTATTTCAAGTGTGATCCAAAAATGAGGAGGTTCAAAGTTTAATTTTACTGAAAAATAGCTCATTAAAATTGCATAAAATTGTAATACTACCATAAAATGAGCTTAAAATACTAAATAATAATCAAAAAACATTATTGAACAAAAATATATTGCATTAATTTTCCTAAAATACAAAATATAGTTGTATTTCAAGTGTGACCCAAAAATGAAGAGACTCAAAGTTTAATTTTTCTGGAAAAATAGCTCATTAAAATTGCATAAAATTGTAATACTACCATAAAATCAGCTCAAAATGCTAAATAACTAACAAAAAACATTATTGAACAAAAATATATTACATTAATTTTCCTAAAAAACTAAATAAAGTTGTATTTCAAGTGTGACCCAAAAATGAGGAGGTTCAAAGTTTAATTTTACTGAAAAATAGCTCATTAAAATTGCATAAAATTGTAATACTACCATAAAATGAGCTTAAAATACTAAATAATAATCAAAAAACATTATTGAACAAAAATATATTGCATTAATTTTCCTAAAATACAAAATATAGTTGTATTTCAAGTGTGACCCAAAAATGAAGAGACTCAAAGTTTAATTTTTCTGGAAAAATAGCTCATTAAAATTGCATAAAATTGTAATACTACCATAAAATCAGCTCAAAATGCTAAATAACTAACAAAAAACATTATTGAACAAAAATATATTACATTAATTTTCCTAAAAAACTAAATAAAGTTGTATTTCAAGTGTGACCCAAAAATGAGGAGGTTCAAAGTTTAATTTTACTGAAAAATAGCATATTAAAATTGCATAAAATTGTAATACTACCATAAAATCAAATCAAAATGCTAAATAACTAACAAAAAACATTATTGAACAAAAATATATTAGATTAATTTTCCTAAAATACAAAATAAAGTTGTATTTCAAGTGTGACCCAAAAATGAAGAGGCTCAAAGTTTAATTTTACTGAAAAATAGCTAATTAAAATTGCATAAAATTGTAATACTACCATAAAATCAAATCAAAATGCTAAATAATAATCAAAAAACATTATTGAACAAAAATATATTACATTAATTTTCCTAAAATACAAAATAAAGTTGTATTTCAAGTGTGACCCAAAAATGAAGAGGTTCAAAGTTTAATTTTACTGAAAAATAGCTAATTAAAATTGCATAAAATTGTAATACTACCATAAAATCAAATCAAAATGCTAAATAATAATCAAAAAACATTATTGAACAAAAATATATTAGATTAATTTTCCTAAAATACAAAATAAAGTTGTATTTCAAGTGTGACCCAAAAATGAAGAGGTTCAAAGTTTAATTTTACTGAAAAATAGCTCATTAAAATTGCATAAAATTGTAATACTACCATAAAATGAGCTTAAAATACTAAATAATAATCAAAAAACATTATTGAACAAAAATATATTGCATTAATTTTCCTAAAATACAAAATATAGTTGTATTTCAAGTGTGACCCAAAAATGAAGAGACTCAAAGTTTAATTTTTCTGGAAAAATAGCTCATTAAAATTGCATAAAATTGTAATACTACCATAAAATCAGCTCAAAATGCTAAATAACTAACAAAAAACATTATTGAACAAAAATATATTACATTAATTTTCCTAAAAAACTAAATAAAGTTGTATTTCAAGTGTGACCCAAAAATGAGGAGGTTCAAAGTTTAATTTTACTGAAAAATAGCATATTAAAATTGCATAAAATTGTAATACTACCATAAAATCAAATCAAAATGCTAAATAACTAACAAAAAACATTATTGAACAAAAATATATTACATTAATTTTCCTAAAATACAAAATAAAGTTGTATTTCAAGTGTGACCCAAAAATGAAGAGGCTCAAAGTTTAATTTTTCTGGAAAAATAGCTCATTAAAATTGCATAAAATTGTAATACTACCATAAAATCAAATCAAAATGCTAAATAATAATCAAAAAACATTATTGAACAAAAATATATTACATTAATTTTCCTAAAAAACAAAATAAAGTTGTATTTCAAGTGTGACCCAAAAATGAGGAGGTTCAAAGTTTTATTTTACTGAAAAATAGCACATTAAAATTGCATAAAATTGTAATACTACCATAAAATCAAATCAATATGCTAAATAACTAACAAAAAACATTATTGAACAAAAATATATTAGATTAATTTTCCTAAAATACAAAATAAAGTTGTATTTCAAGTGTGACCCAAAAATGAAGAGGCTCAAAGTTTAATTTTACTGAAAAATAGCTAATTAAAATTGCATAAAATTGTAATACTACCATAAAATCAGCTCAAAATGCAAAATAATAATCAAAAAACATTATTGAACAAAAATATATTACATTAATTTTCCTAAAAAACAAAATAAAGTTGTATTTCAAGTGTGACCCAAAAATGAACAGGTTCAAAGTTTAATTTTACTGAAAAATAGCTCATTAAAATTGCATAAAAATGTAATATTACCATAAAATCAGCTCAAAATGCAAAATAATAATCAAAAAACATTATTGAACAAAAATATATTACATTAATTTTCCTAAAATACAAAATAAAGTTGTATTTCAAGTGTAACCCAAAAATGAAGAGGTTCAAAGTTTAATTTTACTGAAAAATAGCTCATTAAAATTGCATAAAATTGTAATACTACCATAAAATCAGCTCAAAATGCTAAATAATAATCAAAAAACATTATTGAACAAAAATATATTACATTAATTTTCCTAAAATACAAAATAAAGTTGTATTTCAAGTGTGACCCAAAAATGAAGAGGCTCAAAGTTTAATTTTTCTGGAAAAATAGCACATTAAAATTGCATAAAATTGTAATACTACCATAAAATCAGCTCAAAATGCAAAATAATAATCAAAAAACATTATTGAACAAAAATATATTACATTAATTTTCCTAAAATACAAAATAAAGTTGTATTTCAAGTGTGACCCAAAAATGAGGAGGTTCAAAGTTTAATTTTACTGAAAAATAGCTCATTAAAATTGCATAAAATTGTAATACTACCATAAAATCAAATCAAAATGCTAAATAACTAACAAAAAACATTATTGAACAAAAATATATTACATTAATTTTCCTAAAATACAAAATAAAGTTGTATTTCAAGTGTGACCCAAAAATGAAGAGGTTCAAAGTTTAATTTTACTGAAAAATAGCTCATTAAAATTGCATAAAATTGTAATATTACCATAAAATCAGCTCAAAATGCAAAATAATAATCAAAAAACATTATTGAACAAAAATATATTACATTAATTTTCCTAAAATACAAAATAAAGTTGTATTTCAAGTGTGACCCAAAAATGAAGAGGTTCAAAGTTTAATTTTACTGAAAAATAGCTCATTAAAATTGCATAAAATTGTAATACTACCATAAAATCAGCTCAAAATGCAAAATAATGATTAAAAAACATTACTGAACAAAAATATATTACATTAATTTTCCTAAAAAACAAAATAAAGTCGTATTTCAAGTGTGACCCAAAAATGAGGGTGGTTGCTAGGCTGTTGCTATATGGTTGCTATGATGCTTGCTGTGTGGTTGATAACACATTTTGGGTGGTTGCTAGAGTATCGCTATATGGTTGTTAGGGTACTTGTGGTTGTGGCTAGGCTGTTGCTATGTTGTTGTCAAGGTACACAAGGTGGTTGCTAGGGTGTTGCTGTGCAGTTGCTAGGGTACATGGGGCGGTTGCTAGTAGGACCGTGTATCTCGATATATCTCACATTCAGTAGGGTGACCAGACGTCCCGGGTTTTTTTGTTGTCCCGTCCCCGACTGGATCTGTGCCTGGAAATGTCCCCGTTTTACAGCACATTCAAAACAACCTGCAAATTCACTGTAAAAGCTCGACCAATATCAGCAGCTGGTAATCGTGTGATTGTGATTATTTTCAGCAGCAGAGGTGCTGTGAGCTATTAGTGATTATTTGGTCGCGCCGCTACTTTGTACTTTAGCCATGAAGAACCTGGACGAGAGCAAAACGCAATTATCGTCAAAAGAGACGCCGTTATTGGTTTTAAAGTAGTAACATACTAACTATACAGGTTAAAACAAACTAATAGGCGACTGTTTGTGTTCACTGTACAACAACACACATGATCATGTTGCAGGATTGTTTTTCACACAATATTAAACATTCCTGAAACTTCCGTCGTCATAAATACAAAATGAGAAAAAAATACGGTCGTGGTCAGAATTGTTGGTGTCCTCAGTAAATATGATCAAAAAGGCTGTGAAAATAAATCTGCATTGTTTATTCATTTGATCTTTGGTACAAACTCCCGTCCTCATCATGCATTAGGACGATATAAACACACGTCCTCTTCCAGGCAGATTTGTAACATCTTCAGTTGATTAGAACTTCATTATTAGGGATTTTCAGTGCTTGAGCTCTTTTCTTACAGACACTTTCTAATCCATGAGGCTCAACAATCTTTTGCTGCATCAGAACTAGATATTCTTTGCTTCTTCTCATTGTGATCAATGATTCCCTCTATGGTGCACATTATGATCTAACCATGAAATATTTTTTTCACAGAAGTTTTTATTACATGAAATAGCTTCAATTATACAAAAAAAATTTATTTCTTTCTATATATTCTTTTTATTTAGTCCATCAAAATCTGCCACACACACATACAGACACATAAACACATGCACAAACACACTCATTATTACGGTCACTTACGGTCATCCGTTTTGTCATCACATGGAAGAGGAAACTCAGCACTCTTCCTGTTGCCCTTTCAGTGAAATATTGTTGTATTAATTTTTGCAAAGACTAAATAATTTCCTTATTTATACAGAAATACACATATACTACAATAAACACTTCAAATAAATAAATAATTACAATCAAATTATTGATGTTACTATCTATAAAAAATCCCAATGGGGAAATACATAACTTCAATTGGTACAGTGTTGCCATATGGCAACATTGATATTTTCTCATTTTACAGAAAAACTATGTTAGATAATATTGATTTCTGAATAAAAATATGTAATTTACTAACCAAAGATGATGCAAAAAAATCTCCTTTGAGAAGAGACATTCAGAAATGAGGTTTACAGAGCAATTTCTGGAGCACTTCAACAGGTGTCCTCCATGTTGGGGTGACAGTGGAAAAAGTGTTTGGAGGAACATTCAAATGTCATGTGGCTTAAAAACAGCATATCATTCACTACCTTAAGGCCGGCCCTTTTAATTAACATATTACATTAGATTGTATTTTTTTCAGAATAACAAGGAAGTAAGTAGAAAGTAATTGTTGCCATATGGCAACACCGTACCATAGAGGGTTAAGGGAATTTGGCCTTTGCATTACCTCACATTTACAATCCTGGATAATATCATGTTCTGTCATGCTGGTGTGCTAAAAAATGGAAATATAAATGGAAATATACTTTAGAAATATTTTACTCAAGGATTTCTAAGGGTAATTGTGGCCATTGTATATTAGAGACAATTATTTATTTCATAATGTGATTTTTATTAGATATTTAATATATTATATTATTTAATTAAAGATTTTCACAGCCTTTTTTGATCATATTTAACAAGGGTACCAACAATTCTGACCATGACTGTATATATAAAATAAAATAAACGAGTCTTGCACAATTAGATTTGTAGAAAGCACATACTTTGTCGAAATGAGCCTAACATGCAAAATAATAAACCTGAATAGGGACAGAAAATTACAAAAGCAAACATACAATTTGTAGAGTTGTAATTACTGTACTCACAGTTTCTGAAAATGTTAAATACAGTTAGAAAATATTAAACATTTGTTAAATACAGTTTTCTCATGTTCTCATATTTATTGTTTTATTTTAATGTGTTTTTGTAAAGCCATAATTGTGTTATAATATTGTTTTGATATGTTCGCTATTTGCAGTAGTTACTAATATTTTTCATAGTGTGATTTTTGGTGAATTATATTAAAAACTATAGGGTAAGTCTGATTCTCAAACATCACTGTAATTATTAACTAATATATGGAATCCACAACAATTAAAAAACAAAATCATATAGGCTACAAAAATATATTGTGTCCGTTTTTGAAATTATAGATAATCACAAATGAGATTTCAGTGATAATTTTCCCACTGAACTAGGAAATGTTCCTGGTTTTCATTTCAGAAATCTGGTCACCTTAACATTCATTTTTAAGGTTCAATGTGCTGCGTCAAAACTGAATATAAAAATGTGATTTAACATTATCTTGAGCTCACAAATATTTTCTCTCTGTATCTCCCACTTTATTTGTTCTCAAATGTTGTATTTTTTGTTGAAGTCCAACATTTTGTATCAATCTTTAAATATGTCTAGGCTTAAAGATTATTATATTATAAATGTAACACAGATTTAACATTATTCACTGATAGTGTCTGATCATTTGTCTGCTGCACGTTTATTGTTGTGGATCATTATTTTATTTGTGTTGTAAATGAGCACTATCATTTCTCTGTATGTATTCATGAGATAATATGTACACAAATATTACTCTATTCAGTGACTGATTCAATATTTCTCAGTTCAAGTCAGTTCACACTCAATTATGTCAAACAGACGGAGTGCAACAGATAAATAAGTGCAGAAATTTAGACTAAAATATGCATTTTGATCAAATATGTGTCATCAGATGTACATCTGGAAAAATACATGTTTTTAAGTCACTGTCACTGTATCCTTAAAGGCTCATGAACTGCATTTGTTTATTATTTTTTAATATTTCCTGAGGTGCACTTATATTAGTGTGGTTTTAAAACAAAAACCGTCAAAATGTAGAAAAAAGGCCATTTTCTACTGTGATTTTAGTTCTCTGATTTAAACACTGTTTAAAGAGACGGGTCTCCTTTAAGACTTCAGTGTAACAGTTCACTGCTGACATTAGGAAACATCTTTGCATATGAAATAGGTTTTACATGTGGACCGTTTTTGAAAACGTCTGTTTCTTCAGGTTCTGCTGCTGAGATGAACTAATGATGAAAAGTGTTTACAGCATTATATTTCCATCTACTGAATGTCATTAAAGTTTGCAGTGCAGCTGATCACAGTCGTCTCTGTTGACTGAATGAAACAATCTCACCACTGTAACATGATTTGTAATGCTTTCATCACAACTAACACAATGTGACAATGTGAATAAGATATTTGTGCAGTGTAGACAGAATCAACTTTGAGCTCACGCTGAACTGTGACTGACAGATCTGTGATTATAATGAATCATATCACACACCGGTCATGTTCAGTTCAAGACAGGAGTTGAAAAACAGGGACTCTAATCATTAAACAGGGAAAAGTTCACTTCAAGAATGGTTTGCCATTCAGAAAAGCAGTGCAAACAGAAAAGAGAAAGCACAATCTATATTACAGTAGTTCTCTATATGAAAAGCAGTGGTTCTCAGTCCGGTTCAGGACGTCTCTTAGGGGAGCTTATATGTCTCAAATATCTATCAGCGCTTGTCAATGTCAAAATGTTTGATCTGGCCAATCAAATGAAAGAAGGCGAGATTTACTGTTCATAGAAGTCGAGCCCAAGCAGTATTTCCAGCACAGCACTTTTTAACACTTACAGAATGTGAGGTAAGATGTAAGGAGCTGAACATGATGAGGCTGATTCATATCAACGATTTCATATAAAAATGTTAAATGTGCCCATTATTAAATACAGTGTCCATCTACCGACACAGCCTTGAGCAAGACGCTCATTTGTCCTTCAGTTAAGATCATCACTATTTTATACATTTTCCACTGGCATATCATTAATAAATAAATAGTTAATTAAAACACATGTTAGGTTCAAGCCAATATTAGATGATTGTAAATATTGAGTCTTTTTGCTCCAAAATTGCTCCAAACAGAGTCACAGCAGAACATTTGCATCTCCAACGCACACACACACGCACACACGCACACGCACACACGCACACACACACATCGGTGCCTTGCCCAAAGACTTGTACGAAGACTCGAACATGCAACCTTTGGGTAACAAATCCGAATCTCTGCCCATAAAGGTGGATGAGCAACTGTTTGACTGTTGTTTATAGAGAGGTATCTGACAGGACCAGTGGATCTGGTCTGGAGAAATGTAAATGACATCACTCTAAATTAAGCTAGAGAATTGAACTTAAAATCTGCACTGATTTTAACTGATTTAAACAAACTGCAGACTAATCAACTCAATTTTATAAACTTGTACTTCAATGTCTGGCATGAATTGTCTCTGCTATTCAAAAAGCAGAGGTGGAACCAAAAGTCCCTTTAAGGCAAGTCATTTCACTCAGCGGCCATCTTTGAAATGCCTCTAGGGCATGCAAGTGCAGATCCTATCTCTTTGAATGAGGAAACATCAAATTCTCCAAAACTGTTCACCAAGCTTACGATTAAATTTCATATTTTAAATCACCAATGAAATCTGACAACAACTGCCTTATAAATGTTGTTCCTTATGCTCCAGTAGAAGTTTGTTTTTGATACTAGAGTGGCCGATGCACATTTGGTCCTCTTTTTGACGTCCGCTGGCATAACAACACTTGAAAAATACAGTCGCCCATGCTTGAGCTTTATCATAAGACCTGACACCTTGCAACTCAAAGTTCATTAAATTAAAGACAAAATTAAACTAAAATATAAACCCATATTGGATTTTAAGGTGAGACACTGCAGGTGAATAGAAAAAACAAACAAAAAACAAACAAACAAAAAACAAACAAACTAATAGTTATCACCTTGCTTACCCAGTTAATTGATTACATTGATAATTGCAAACATTTTTTGTAGTACAAGTTTTCTAAAATGTTAGGTTTAAATATGCAAATGAGGCATTATTTAATTAAACATGCACTAATTTGCATGAGCGTGTGATTGAGTGACATCACTTTAGGGTATGCGCATGTATCTATGGCAACGCTCAGGTGAGTAGTGACAGTTAACGGTCCTGGTGGTGATTTCCTCAAACACGGCCTTGAGTTTTCGCTTTCGTCGGTCGAAAAGGTATTGATATCTTTATATTTGTAGACATTAGCAACCGTAACCACTGTCTATCTCGTAATGCTTACCTTTTTTGAAAAGTTCACCTTTTAAAATGTTTGCTGAAGTTGTCCGTCATGTAGGGCTGCTGACCGTTAGCCTATGTGAACACTTTCGAAGCTAATGTTAGCATGTAAAGATGAAATGATTAAATGTACATAATACTGAAAGAAATTGAACTTAAAATACTGAATTTCCATGTTGTAAAATACACACAGAGATGCCTGTATGTGGCAAAAAACCCATTTCGGACGGATATCTTCATATGTACGCTAAATTTCGGACCACTTGGTCTAAATCCAAATTGTCAACAGTGTTTACAAATTATTTTTCAATGGACAAATGATAGTCCTAGACATATAAAATCATAACACTACTGAATGTGTTCATTTTGTTTTTTTAGGTTAGAAGACAATGGGAAGAATTGCCATCGGACTAAACCCACAGATGACAATCACACACACACACACACAAGGAAAGAGCACCGCAACTTTACAATTGTTCAATTAAAATAAACGCATTTTGTTCTGTACAACGTGTCTGTTGTCTTTGATTAGCCTAAAAGTAAAATAAAAATTACATTCAGAAAACCTAAAGCGAAAGTCCCCTAAACGTCCTGAATGGCCGCTGCACGTCCTGTGAATGTCCCCATGAACGTCCCCGTGAACATCTGGAGGGCGTCTTCATGGATGTCAAGGGGACAATACAAGCTGACGATGTTAGCTGGGATAACATCTAATACAGCATCAAATACAGACAAAGATTTGCAAACAAGTATGACTTACATGTCTAAAGCATATAAAATTAATAAACTAGTCTTATTAGATAATCTCTTCACATACTATCTTTTGACTATTGTTTCTGCAGTTTGGTTTGGTTTAGTTAAGAACTCATTCAATCATAGAGAAGCTGAGCTTCTATCTGGGACAAAATACAGTTAACAACTTACTTGAGTTTTTCCAGGTGGTTGAGCAGCTTCACTCCTGAATCTCCTGGGTGATTGTAGCTCAGATCCAGCTCTCTCAGGTGTGAGAAGTTTGAACTCAGAGATGATGCCAGAGCAGCACAACCTTCTTCTGTCACCATACAATGAGATAATCTACAACAGAAAGGGTTTATCTTGGTGTGCTTCATTTATCAGAGAAATGCAGCACAATATACAATGTAATAATCAAAAGAATTATTCAGCTGGCAGTCTGTGGGCCAAATACATCATTTTTATTTATTTATTTATTTATTTTTATTTAATAAGGTCCGCTAATTGATTTAAACTGCCTGACACTAGATAATCTGAAAGAGCCATCAGTGAGTTCAAAAGCACTTAATGTATATCCAGACCAAAGTATGATCTTTTTTTCCTAATCACAGTTCAGATATACTGGTTTCCCCAAATATTAACAAGCACCATTTAGACACAAATAGTCACATTTATATATAAATGTATTTCATCTCCTATTGCTCACCTTATCAACTGCTCTAATTCTTCTGGGTTTGTCCCTCTGTTATTAAAAAACTGCTGCTGTCAGGCTAAATTCTCCTGTTATGAACAATTTGAGACCTAACTCCAATCTCCCTTTCTTTTACAAACTCCTCAAAGAAGCTGTTGCATCTCGGTTATGCTCTCATCTCTATTTATGGATATTTTTGATCTATATCAATCAGGTTCTCGAGAACTAAAGGTCTTCAGAACTAAATTACACAAAAATGAGTTGGGAAAGCCATTTGATTCAATTCTAGTATAAATATTTACTAGTAATATAATATTATTACTTTTTTTCTATTATAAAGAATGGAACTGTTCTGTGTGAGATTTGTAAACAAAAAAATAATAGAATTTTAATAGAATTTTACATTTTAAATAAAAATTGACCTCAAAAAGTGAATTTGTGAGCAATAAATGCTTAATTTTTTTCAGATAAGCTATATTATATTATATTATATTATATTATATTATATTATATTATATTAATATAGAGAACTGAACTTCTAATAGAGAAACGTTTTGCTCAGCAAAAAAAAAAAAAAAAAAAAATACAATATAAAATACAAAATACAATAAAATGTGTAAAATAAAAGAAACATTTGGTAACAATCTTTGAAACCTGTATTTATAATGCTTTATAATGATACTCTTAAGTAAGGAAACATTGACAACAGGTCGCTGAACTGATCATGGACTGTGTCCATGTTTGTGTGGGTTTCCCCTGGGTGCTCCGGTTTCACCTACAATCCAAAGACATGCAGTATAGGTGAATTGGACAAAGTAAATTGGCCGTAGTAATTGTGTGTGTGTGTGTGTGTGTGTGAATGAGTGAGTGAGTGTGTCCCAGCACTGGGGTTGCACAAGTGCACTGTCAGGGCTGGGTTGTGGTAGGAATGAAATCCGGCGCAAAACATGCCAAATTGGGTGCATGGGTCATTCTGCTGTAGCTACCCCTGATAGGGAAGGGAACAAGCTAAAGAAGAGAAAGAGAGAGAGAGAGAGAGAGAGAAAGGCTGTGTCTTGTGTTTAAGGTCTCCTAATTTGCAATTTATTCCCATTGTTTCTGTGCTTGCTTCTTTGTTCAGTTCTATGCCACACTGTTTATTGGAATAGTGTCCCTCATTAGTATCCGTAATAATTCATTAGCTCCTCCCTTGTTATCCTGTGTATATACACCTGTGTTTGCCATGTTCATGGTCAGTCAGTGTCTCTCTGAAGATATTCTGGCTTTGGTTCCCTAATGCTAATCCCATGCTAAATGTCCAGCTGTATGTAAATTTTCCTTAATTTCCTGTTTAAAAGTAGTTTTCCATGGTTTTTCAAGTATGGTGGCACTTGAAGAAGCAACCAGTTGCGTTCTTGGTGGTCGGACAAGTCTGTGGCAAACCTCAAGTGTTTTCTGCATACGACAACACAAACCTTTCTGATTAAAAAGGTGGTCAAAAGCACTTGTTAGATACACAAAGCTTCTGTTAGCTTTAGGTAAGTGCCTATTACCAACAGAATCCGATCACAATTTAAATATATTTAATAGTTCGACCGGACCTAACTGAGATTTTTTATCCTGAACATTCATGATACATTTATTGTTTTATAAATGAAGAGTTCAGAAGCAAAAGCCCCTAAATCCATGAGACGTCTTTTCTTTAAAAAGATGCATTTTTATCAGGCTCAGTTGTATAGGTTTCTATGTAAGTACCGGTACTTCTGATTAGGCTGAGAATGGGATTTTAGCGAATTCGAAGTAAAAGTTTGATGGATGTATAATATGTGTTGAGAACATTCACTCAGTATCATTATCTCATTTTTGACCAAGATGGCTTTTAGCTGGTTTTGCATCTGAACTCTTCAAATATTTAAAACTGACCAAGGATACCTATATACTTATAGAATGCTGGATCAAACAAAATCCTAAGGGGAGAAAAATGTAAATAATAAACTCCTTGGCATATTCCAGATGATCAAAAGTTTAGTGGGCGCTCCTGCAACGTAATCAGTGATAAACTTGGTGAACAAGGCGTAGGGAAGTTAGGGGCATAATTATTATTATTATTATTATTATTATTATTTAGAGCACCAAATAACAGAAGGTTACCTTTTAAATCAATACATTTAGTAAAATCTTGAAAAAATTTATTAGGTAGTACTATTTCTGTAATGTAAATGTCAACATTCTTAAAATCTTAACCCATTCATGACTGTACTATATGAGTAGATACAAACTGCTGTATTTATTTAGAATGCCTAGTGCAGATTTTTATTTATTTATTTATTTGTTTATTTATTTATTTATTTTAAATGGGACAACAGACATTATCAATACAATAGAAAAAAAACAACAACAAAAAAGAAAACATATTATATTCTCCTATATTGCTCAAGACTTTAAAAACACAATGAGAAAAAGATGTTGTGTGTAAGCAACTTCTAGTGTATTGCATCTAATAAACTGTTTACTGAGCCTTTTTCATTTTGGTTTTATGTTATAGTCACTGCATGTGTGAATGACGAGTTTCGTTCAGTCTAATACTTTAGTGCTTTAACAACAGACCCCAGGTAGCAAGTACCACACCACTCAGAATACACACCACCCACTAATACACACACACAGGCAGATTTTTCATAATAATGGAACATTAGAACATCTTGAAGAGAGATTAAAACTAGACAACATGCTGTTCAAAAGCTGAATGGAGAATGATATCTGTTTCTGTGAATACTGTATATGTATGTATACTGTCTGTTCCTTATTTTTATTTCTAAAAACTAACATACTGTCTGCATCTTATTTCTTCAGAAGACCTAAAATATAGTGGACAAAACATTTATGGTGTATTTGCATTTATTACTATATTTTTTTAATTTATTTATTCAATATATCTTTTTTTTTTTTTTTTTTTTGGAACTTGCTAGTATTGGTCATAAAACACAGTCTCCGGTTTGGATTTTTCCTGGGTTTGAAACAACATGAGGGTGAGTAATTCATTTTCATTTTCGGGTGAACAATCCCTTTAACAGCTGTTCTGTGTTCTTAATGATCATCTACTCAGATATTTGTGAATTACACAGTAATTACACTTTCATTGCAAATTTATTACATTTAGTGGACAAGGAATGTGAGTTCTTCCCCACAGATGATGCTATGAACCAGCTTTACCACTAAGCACTATCACAAAAGCTGCAAAACTATCACTGATGCTCAGGGAGCCAACACATATTATTAAATTAAAGTGATAAAATCCAACAATTAAACTGGGGGGAAAAAAAATAAAAAAAATAAAAAAAGTAATAATAAAAATAAATTTAAAACAAATTATCTCTATTAATTAACTATTAACTATGACTTTTATGACTCAATAAACTCTTAATTACTTCGTAGTAAAGTAGTTATTAAGTTTAGGTACTGTATATGAATATGGTCATGCAGAATTTGTGCTTTATAAGTACTAATAAGTAGTCAACATGCTAGTAATATGCATGCTAATAAACAACTAGTTAATAGTGAGAACTGGTCCCTATACTAAAGTGTTACCGGGTGGTCCTGGGGACTAACAGCTCTGTACATTTTGTATGTCTGTCTTATCTGACACACTCAGTTCAGTTCATGGTACTCTCTCCCAATAAACTAATTATCTATTTATCGGTGTTAAATAAGGAAGACATACAAAATGTGCAGAGCTGGGTTTTCGGGACTGAATTTGAGAAGTACCGCTTTAGGAACCTTGATATACAATTTATCTCAATGAAACAGACATACCTATTCTTTGCAAAATTATATATGAGTTTTGCAAGTAACATTTACACTCTGTAGCATATTAATTATGTATACCTTGCTAGTACTATGTTGAACCTGCTATAATGCCTTTATTTCAGTAATGCTTAGAACTCTTCGCATATTTCAGGGAATAATCCAAAAGAGAACTGAATTTAAACAAGCTTTACATTGTTTCTTTTTATTACCGATCCAAATTGTATCTATTCCCAAGACAATACGCCTACTACTTGAATTTGGAAAATTCTCCGGGTATAAACTGGACCTACAAAAGAATGAATGTTTACACAGTACACCAGTGATTAAATTAACACAGCTCACTGTTTTTATCCACACTGAGTGTTAATGTAACACTAAAGCAGTGTTGGAGTTAATAAGACAATTAAGTGATTAATTGAATGATGATTGTGTATTAGTAATGAACGCCTGACTGCTAGACAGAGCCTTAGATGAAATCAACTGAAATACAAGACATTACATCTTTCAAGATCTCAGCAGAGGATGATTAAACAACAATCAACAAAACGTTTTATGCCGCAAAGCATGCTGGGCATCAGCATAGTACAAAACTCCCAGCATGCATTGCAGCATGAATATATTATACAGCTAAATGGTCGTACTGTTTTCTTTATTTGATTTTATTAAGTTGGCCTGAGAAAATCCCATAGACTTACATTGACGGAATGCTCAAATGAGCCAACACTCTTCAACACTTCCCAGAATCCCTTGAGGCTCAATCAAGCTTCCCTTCTACGTACTATTTCTAATCAATTTAGACTAAATTTAAGCTTCCACTCCAATATTTCTAATATTTCCAATCTATCTAAATCAGGGGTGGGCAATTAATTTTCCCAAGGGGCCACGTGATAACCTTGGGCGGTTGCAGAGGGCTGGACCAATACACTTCACTCAAGTCTGCCCAATATATTTTTTATCTCTTTATAAAAAATAAATAAATAAACATTAAATGAAACATTGCAATCAAACAATGAAAATGTGGAGCACATATTTATATTACTATTTAATGAACATTCACAAAAAAAACAGTTTAAAAAATTGCAGTGTTTCAAAAACTACCATCACAACTTTGTACAAAAAAGCAAGTATTTCAAAGATTAGCATGACGCAGTTTCAGCGTTATGGATGTGACATTTGCAGTCAAAACCTGAAACATAAATTCTCAGAATCTATTAATTACCAATAACTTGTACAATCTATTTATATTTGTCTAAAACCCTGAGAAAAGTATCAGTATAAAAGCAACAATATCTGCCGGATGGAGAAAGGTTGGCAATTAAAAAAAAATAGGCTATATGCCTTTTTTGTTTTCTTCAGTAAATTCGTTTTTTGTTTCTGAGGAAAAAAAATCAATGTTACGGAGTTGAAAGTTCTGAAAGCGGAATTTATCCGACTATGGAAATCCGTAAATGCTTTACAAACGGAGACGCCTTTAGAGAGAAATGCAACCTTCATACAGATTACATAATCAGGGGGTATTTGATTTCGTTTTGAATTTGTTCATTTAAAAGTAGACATTTTAAACTTTCTATAGATATATTTCTCATGTATGTGACAGTCATATGATGAGTTTCGGTTCATTTTTTGTGACGCACTTCAGAGACAGAGATGGCAGAAAGCACGTCCTGTTTGTTCTCATTACTCTACAAAAGCAACGTTTGTTGTTATTATGAGTTTACAGAAATAAAATAAGTTTCATTATCAGGAAAAACACAAATGATTGCGCAGACGCTTCTCTGTCATGCATTAGGTGAATTCCACATTCCGCTTAAACAGGTTTATTAAAATAAATCTTGACCAGTCTACATCCGAGACAGATGCAATTATAACTTAACAATTATAAATTATAATTATAAATTGAAGGCTATTTGACGTTTTAAAATGATCTAACGGACTGATGCCGCTTGTTGATCAGTTGTTGTCCATCGATGTCGCTTTTAAAAAATAAATAAATAAAATATGTTTTAATTACTAATTTATGAATTAAATAATTAAGATAGGTACAAAATAGTAAAATATGCTGAATATATAATATTTTACAAATATTTATAAAAATGCTAGCCTATGCGAATAAGACTGCAGTTTCACATTTTGCGTCTGCATAACAAAGTACATTATTTTTAACATGCAATGATACGAAATAAGATCAAACAAGATGTGTAATGAAGAAAAAATATTTAGACAAAAATAAGAAAAAAGAAATGAATCTCTTACGGCTATTTCTTGAAAGCCATATGATCACGAACACATTTGAGGTATGGTTACACGAGCATCATGCTAGCAACATGCTAGTAACTCGTTAATCATGCTAATCACTTGCTAATCATGCTAGCAACATGCTAGTTACATGCTAATCATACTAGAAACATGTTAACAACTTGCTAGTAACGTGCTAATCATGCTAGCAACGTGCTAGTTACATGCTAATCATACTAGAAAAATGCTAACAACATGCTAGCAACTTGCTAATCATTCTAGAAACATGCTAGCAAGTTTGCTAATCATGCTAGAAACATGCTAGCAACTTTGGCAATCATGCTAGAAACATGCTAGCAACTTTGCTAATCATGCTGGAAACATGCTAGCGACTTGCTAATCTTGCCAGAAACATGCTAGCGACATGCTAATCATGTTAGAAACATGTTAGCAACTTGCTAATAATGCTAGAAACATGTTAACAACTTGCTAATCATGCCAGAAACATGCTAGCAGCTTTGTTAATCATGCTAGAAACATGCTAGCAACTTTACTAATCATGTTAGAAATATGCTAGCAACTTTGCTAATCATGCTAGAAACATGTTAGCAACTTGTTAATCATGCCAGAAACATGCTAGCGACATGCTAATCATGTTAGACACATGTTAGCAACATGCTAATCATGCTAGAAACATGTTAGCAACTTGCTAATCATGCTAGACACATGCTAGTGACATGTTAATCATGCTGGCAACATGCTAGTTACATGCTAATCATGTTAGAAACATGCTAACAACATGCTAGTAACTTGCTAACCATGGTAACAACATGCTAGTAACATGCTAATCATGCTAACATCATGCTAATAACTGGCTAATCATGATAGAAACATGCTAGCAACATGTTAGTAACATGCTAATCATGTTAGAAAAATGCTAGCAACATGCTAGTAACATACTAATCATGTTAGACACATACTAGCATCATTCTAATCATGCTAACAACATGCTAGTAACTTGCTAATCATGCTAGCAACATGCTAGTAACATGCTAATCATGTTAAAAACATGCTAGTAACATGTTAATCATATTAAAAACATACTAGCAACATGCTAATCATGCTAGTGACATATTAACTTGTTAGACACATGCTAACGACATGCTAATCATGCTAGAAACATGCTAGTGACATGCTAATCATGCTAGCAACTTTGCTAATCATGCTAGACACATGCTAGTGACATGCTAAGCATGCTGGAAACATGCTAGTAACTTGCTAACCATACTAACAACATGCTAGTAACATGCTAATCATGTTAACATCATGCTAATAACTGGCTAATCATGATAGAAAAATGCTAGCAACATGCTAGTAACATACTAATCATGTTAGAAACATACTAGAATCATCCTAATCATGCTAGAAACATGTTAGTAACTTGTTAATCATGCTAGCAACATGCTAATCATGTTAAAAACATGCTAGTAACATGCTAATCATATTAAAAACATACTAGCAACATGCTAATCATGCTAGTGACATGATAGTAACTTGTTAATCATGCTACCAACATGCTAATCATGCTAGTAACATGCTAACCATGATAGAAAAATGCTAGCAACATACTAGTAATATGCTAATCATGCTAGAAACATGTTAACAACAAGCTAGTAACATGTTAGCCATGTTAGAAACATGCTAGCAACATGCTAATCATGTGCGAAACATGCTACCGACATGCTAATCAGGCTAGAAACATGCTTGTAACTTGCTAATCATGCTAACAACATTCTAGTAACATGCAAATTATGATAACAACAAATGCTAATCATGCTAACAACATTGTAATCAGGCTATAAAAATACAGGCAATAAGCTAATCATGCTAAAACATGTTAACAACATGTTAAATAATGTAAGCAATGTGTTAAATCATGCTAATGTGCACAGTACCTATAACTGTGCTTTACATCCACTTTCTGCTGATTGCTGAAGGAGACTGACTTACATGCTAAATGACCAACCTATCCGTTACACATTCATATTCATTCATATTCACCCGTTACTCATGAACAAGTCTCTCATTCAGACTTAAAACAGCGACTCGTTCAGTGATGGGTGTATTCGTTCAGTAGATCCATTTGTTGAACGATAATGATGGTGAATTTAGTTTTGCTGTATATTTTGCAATTCTCAATAAGAACTTCTGAAAATGTATGACAGAAACTCAAACTGGTTAGTAATGCATGAAGCTGGTAATGATGTTTGTGGACTAATCACCCTCTATTGAGCTCTTGAGAGATTTAATGTCTTCTTATATCTTTAGCTGATTTCATCTAAGGTCGGTTTCACACCGCAAGTGTGAGCGGCATGTAAGCAGCGCATTTTTTTTTTTTTTTTTTTGAATGCATGTTAACAAATGAGTGCATTCACAGCAGGAGCAGTGTGTGAGGTTTGCTGAAGCAATGGTTTCAGTACCAAGTCTATTTTTTTAACTGGATTAAACACTCAAAGGGTACTCAATGTGCTCTTCTACTGCTGTAGCTTATCAGCAGCAAGTTTTGATGTGTTATATGTTCAGAGACTTTGCTTTTCTACATTCCCTGGTGTTATTTGAGTTTCTGTTGCCTTTCTATTAGCTTGAACCAGTCTGGCCATTTTCCTCTGACCTCTGCCTTAAACAAGGTACTGCCACTTACTGAACATTCTTTTTTTTTTTTCCTTTTCAGACCCTTCTCTGGAAACAACAGAGATGACACTTCACAAACTTTTTTCCACATTCTGATGTTTGGCTTAAAATTCAGCAGATCCTCCTGACCCTGTCTACATGTCTAAACGCATGCTGTTATGTGATTGGTGTATTAGAAATTTGCATCAGTGACCTATGGAACACGTTTACCTGAAGTAGTGAAGTAGCCAGTGAATGTACATGTATATTTTAAACACAGAACAATTAAATACTGTTAACATAACAGCGGTTCAAAAGGTGAGCGCGCCGGTAAAAGGGGGCAGTGTTGTGTTGGATGGGAGTGAGACGAAGGAAAAAACAATAAAGTGTTCTTTCTGTGCTCCGCAAATGTCGTGTTTACTTAAGTTTAACATGGTAGCAGAGGATGGTTAAAGAATGGCAGCTAGTTACAAAGTTCCTCCGAAGTTTGATGAAACCAGACCATACGAGTGTTGGAAAAATGAAGTTAATATCTGGACGCGGGTTACCGAGCTCGACAAAAAGAAGCAAGCCCTCGCTGTCGCATTGGGGCTTGAGGGGAGAGCCCGTGAAACGGCGATGGAAATACCTGCTGAGGATTTAGACAGTGATAATGGTATGGCAACGCTGATGGCTAAACTGGACAATGTCTTCCTAAAAGAGGAAAAGGATCGCGCATATGAAGCCTATTCTTGTTTTGATGGTATAACGAAGAATAGTTCGGTCACCATGGCGGACTACATAATTGATTTCGAACAGCGATACAATCGGATGAAAAGGTATAATATGACGCTTCCTGATGCTGTGCTGGCTTTTAAGCTGTTGGTCACACGGCTTGCCACGATGAAAAAAACAGACAACTAGCACTGACGGCCTGCACAGAGTTGGCGTTTTCATCTATGAAATCAGCTCTAAAACGGATTTTCGGAGGAAAAACGACAGGCTCGTCAAACGGAATACAAGTGAACCAGGACGTGGCATTTTTCACTGAACAAAGATCGCAAGAAAGAGGAAAACAGAACAGAACGCTGCAAAGTGGGCAACCTAAGCAGCCATTACCAGGGACTAATCCACTGGATAAATACGGTAAGAGATCCAGATGTGCCATTTGCCAGTGCACATTTCATTGGGTTAAAGACTGTCCACACAAGAAAACTGAACAAGTAAGTAATATTGAGGAATGTAACATCACATTGTTTACAAAGGACTCAATGTCAGATGCAGAGATATTCATGACTGAATCATTGGGATCAGCGATTATTGACACTGCGGGGAGAAATGGCTGCGGGGAGAAATGGCTGGAAAACTTTACTGATGACCTCACTCAAGATCAAGTGAACCAGCTGATGCAAACAGAAACTCGTAGTTGCAGACCATTTTGGTTCAGGGACGGAAATTTGGTGTATTCCACAAGAAATGTGAAATTACCAGCTAAAATAGGACTGACAAAATGCCTAATTGAAACAGAAGTCATCAAGGTTGACATTCCACTCCTGCTGAGTAAGACAGGATACAGAGGCTCATTCACAGTTCAGGAAATAAGGACAAAGAATGCTTTACTATTTTACAACAAATAGTATTTGACTGTGAAATATGCCAAAAGTACAAAAGGACAAAGCCAAACCCTGCTGTGGGGTTGCCCATGGCTTCGGAATATAACGAGACAGTGGCAGTGGATCTGCACGAGTTAGAACCAGGTGTATGGTATCTTCACATCATCGACCACTTTACACGTTTCAGCACTGGAAACATTGTGAAAACAAAGAAGTCATCTGAAATTGTCAACTCCTTCATTCACACTTGGATAAGTGTCCATGGTGCCCCCCAAAAGCTGTATAGTGATAATGGAGGAGAATTTAACAACCAAGAGATCAGAGACATGGCTGAAAACTTTAACATCGAAACAAGAACAACAGCTGGATACAGTCCCTGGAGCAACAGACTACTCGAGAGACATAATCAAACACTTACCGAGATCATCCTGAAGGTCAAACAAGAAAATGGATGTGACTGGGACACTGCCCTTGACTGGGCCCTCATGGCTAAGAACAGTATGTTGAATGTGCATGGTTACAGTCCATACCAATTAGTGTTTGGACAGAATCCTAACCTTCATTCTGTGTTAGTTGATAAACTGCCTGCTCTAGAGGGTACTACTGTGAGTGCTAAAGTAGGAGAACACATTTCTGCTTTACATGCTTCTAGGAAAGCATTCACAGAAGCAGAGTCTTCTGAGCGAATAAGAAGGGCACTACGTAGGCAGCTTAGGCCCACAGATGACATGTATGTGACAGGTGACAAGGTCTATTACAAAAGGGTAGACTGTCCTGAGTAGAAGGGGCCAGGGGTAGTTATTGGTCAAGATGGGGCTGTTGTGTTTGTAAGACATGAGGGGACTCTTGTTAGAGTGCACCAATCCAGACTCTGTAAGACAAACACACAGGATCAGGAATCTCAAGATAAGCAAAATGAACAAGAAAACAGCCAAAATGTAAGTGAAAAAGGTATCTTAAACAATGTAGCAGACGGTTTAGATAGTGAAGAAAACACAGACAGCGACCAAGAAAACACCAGCGTCAGGGAGTTAAATACAGGAGAAATGGTTCATCCTAGTATGACACTAACTGAAACAGATCATGATGTGTGTGGTAATCCTGTCTCTTCAGCTGATGTAAAGCTAAAAACAGGACAGACTGTAACATTTATGAAACAGAACAGTGGTGGTCTACAGAGAGCCAAGGTTTTAAGCAGAGCAGGCAAAGCCTCTGGAAAATACAAAAACTGGTTTAATCTGCAACATATTGAGCAAGATGGCAGTAATGGGCAAAAAGAGTCATTGGATATGTCATGTGTTGATAATCTTCACATTGAATCAACTGAGAGAGAGTCTGATGTACTTGTAACAAAAGATGTTTCATTTGATGCAGCTAAACAAGATGAAATAGTCAACTGGTACAAGAACAATGTTTTTGAGGAAGTTGATGATGCAGGTCAAAAATGTGTCTCTACCAGATGGGTCTGTAGTCTCAAAGAAACTCCTAATGGCATTGTGCCCAAAGCACGACTTGTAGCCAGAGGTTTTGAAGAGCTTAATATTCACGAGCTGCAGAAAGATTCCCCAACCTGTGCTTCTGACTCTCTTAGGCTATTATTAGCTGTAATCTGTCAAAATAAGTGGCAAGTCCATTCTATGGACATCAAATCTGCTTTCTTGCAGGGCATGCCCCCCCCCCCCCCCGAAGCAGGGAAGGAAAATGTTCTATGGAAACTAAACAAGTGTGTTTACGGCCTTGCAGATGCATCATTGTATTGGTACAACAAAGTGAAAGAAATCATGCTGAGTACAGGTGGTAAAATGTCTAAAGTAGATCCAGCAGTATTCTACTGGTTGGATGAACAATGTAAGGTTACTGGAGTACTCGCATGTCATGTTGATGATTTTCTTTGGGCAGGCTCACAAAACTTCTCAACAGATGTGATACCTATACTAAAGTCTGCATTACATGTTGGACGTGAGGAACATGAAAATTTCTGCTATGTGGGAATGGACCTTGTTACTATTAATGATGTAGTTCATGTACATCAGCATAGTTACATTGAAAACCTACAGCCTGTTCGGCTGCAAGCAGCACGGGCAGTGGAGAAGGATGTCTCTCTTAATGAGACTGAAAAAGAGCAACTGAGGTCAAAAATAGGACAAATACTGTGGGTTGCAAAACAAACCAGACCAGACATTATGTTTGATGTATGCAGTCTAGCTAAAATCTGAAAAGGTGACTCTCAGGTTTCAACATTTGGGAAACAGTGACGCTCTAAACTTTGTCGTTTTCAGTGATGCGTCCCTTGGAAATCTCCCTGATGGGGGTACGCAAGGGGGAACATTGATTGGTCTCATGGGAGAAGGAGGGAAGTTTTCTCCTCTCTCTTGGCAATCCAAGAAAATTAGACGTGTGGTGAGGAGTACTCTGGCAGGGGAAATGCTAGCCCTGTCAGATGGAATAGATAATGCCATTTTTTGACTACTCTCTTTTCTGAACTTACTACTGGAAATGCTGAGCTGAATACACCCCCGTTGATCTGTGTGACAGACAATCACTCTCTGTTTGATGCCCTTAAGTCAACGAAACAGGTCTCTGAGAAACGTCTTCGACTGGAAATAAGCAGCATAAAGGAGCTCATACAGAGTAAAAGAATCAAGAAGGTTCTCTGGTCGGACACAAAAACTCAACTCGCTGACTGTCTTACAAAAAAAGGAGCGTCAGCCCTGATGTTATTGAAAGTACTCAGTGAAGGACTATGGTGCTATTGAAAGCACATAGTTAAGGACTGGTCATTTAAAAAAAAAAAAGGGGAGATATAGCAAAGAGGGTCATTTGAAAAGACTCTATGGTAACTTGTAATCTTTGATTTGTATGTTTTTCTTGTATTTATATTTTATTTATTTATTTTTTTTTGTTTAAAGTATAGGGAGATTGTTAACATATCCCCCCCCCCCCCCCCCCTTTGTTATTTATGGTTAGCGCATGCGCCGGTTCAAAAGGTGAGCGCGCCGGTAAAAGGGGGCAGTGTTGTGTTGGATGGGAGTGAGACGAAGGAAAAACAATAAAGTGTTCTCTCTGTGCTACGTAAACGTTGTGTTTACTTAAGTTTAACAAATACCACATTAAATACCTCAGTATGCTGAGTTGACAGTTCAGACTCTTCAGTCCATTAGAGAGCAGCTTTACTCCCGAATCCTGCAGGTCATTCTTACTCAGGTCCAGCTCTTTCAGACGAGAGTCTGATGATTGTAGAGCTGAAGCCAAAATTTCACAGCACTGATCAGTGAGATCACAGCTGACCAATCTAAACAGGGTAAAATAATTAATTACATACACACTGCATAGATTTTAATAGCTCTTGACCATAAAGCACTCATGAATTAAAGTAAATAATTACATGTGGAAGAAAACTTGGACTATATAAATAAAAAACACATTAAATAATCTGCTATTTTTTACACCACTGATCAGTGAGTCTGCAGATTGCCAATCTAAACAGGGTAATGAGAAATAATTAATTACATACATGCTGCATAGCAAAAAATTGATGTTTGAGAATATTGTTTCTGTTTCTGATAAGAAGGTGTCTGCATAGAACATGAATGTGAAGGTTACATTCCAATGTACGAAAAAAATGATTACAAACTTATACATGGAGTAAGTGATGATAAATCCTTCATTAATCACCACATTACTGTCATGTTCTCATCCTTATATATATATATATATATATATATATATATATATATATATATATATATATATATATAATGAATCAATGTGAAACACAAACCTCAGTATGTTGAGTTGACAGTTTGGACTCTTCAGTCCAGCACAGAGCAGCTCCACTCTTGAACCCTGCAGGTCATTGTTACTCAGGTCCAGCCCTTTTAGGGAGCATTGTGATGATTGTAGAGTTGAAGCCAAAATCTGACAGCACTGATAACTGAGATTACAGGTGGAAAATCTAAACAGTGTAATGAAAAAAATAATTAGATACAGACTGTAGATAGAAATTGATGTTTGAGAACATTTGATGCATCGTCTCATATAAGATGACAAGAAGGTGTCTGCATAGAACATGAATGTAAAGGTTTGCATCCCACTGTGATGTTGAGGTCTGTCATGACCTGACTTGCTATTGCCAATACATCTACAGATATGCTGCTGCACATATACAATTTAATTACATGAATCCTTTAATGGCCACATTATCATACTTATTTATTCATGTGTTTTAATAGCTCTTGATCATAAAGCACTTTAAGCACACACAAAAGAAACTGCTAGCTGTATATATAAACCTCAAATATATAATATAACCACACAATATTTTTACTAAAATCTGAACCAGTGTAAAGCCAAACCTCAGCATGTTGAGTTGACAGTTTGGACTCTTCAAACCATTACAGAGCAGCTTCAATGCTGAATCTTGCAGTTGATTGTTACTCAAGTCCAGCTCTCCCAGGGAGTTTGATGATAGTAAAACTGAAGCCACAATTTCACAGTGCTGATCAGTAGGATTGCAGTCTATCAATCTGAAAACAGGGAGGACATTTTGGTGAGCTGGTGTATCCATGAGATTGAAACACTGTAAGATTTCCTTGTCTAGCAGACCTTGTGTGTCAATACATATTATATGACTATACGATTGCAGACAATATCATCAGGCAGTACAAATGTACCCTAGTTTTGGCTCTCTGTGGAGTTTTGTAGTCTGGGTGTTTATTTATATATTTCAACGGAAGACTTTGGATGGATTTTTTTAAACAAATGTAAACATTTTCTGAATAGTTCACTGACATTTAGCACGTCAGCTGAAAAAAGCCAAGGCTGGAAAAACTTGAAGCATGAATGAGCTGACTTGGCCAAAATACACAGAATCACCAAAATCACCTTAATTATAACTTTAAACTCTGCATGAACCAGATTGAAAATGAAAATTCAATTCACAGGCAACAGCTCTGGTGGACATTCCTGCAGTCAGCATGCCAATTGCATGCTCCCTCAAAACTTGCGACATCTGTGGCATTGTGCTGTGTGATAAAACTACACATTTTAGAGTAATAATCATGCTGTCTAATCAGCATCTTGATATGACACACTTGTGAGGTGGATGGATTATCTCGGCAAAGGAGAAGTGCACACTAACACAGATTTAGACAGATTTGTGAACAGTATTTGAGAGAAATAGGCCTTTTGTGTACACAGAAATAGTCTTAGATCTTTGAGTTCAGCTCATGAAAAATGGGGGCAAAAACAAAAGCGTTATATATAGCGTATATATATATATATATATATATATATATATATATATATATATATATATATTCATCAGCATGAATTTTTTTTTTGTCAAATGTAACTACTGCATGTTCGCATTTTCACACTTACAGAGCTTTTCTGCAGTTCCTCACAGCAGGCAGCAGTCTCTGTCTACCATCTTTTGATTTAGTGGTGAATTTTTTAAGATCAAATTCATCCAGCACCTCCTCTGACATCAGGATTATGTTTGCCAAAGTTGAACATTGTGCAAGAGAAAGACTTTTTTCTTTCGTTTCAGATTTTAAAAATGCCTGCATCTCTTCAACAACAGAGTTATCCTTCATCTCAATCAAGCAGTGAGACAGATTAATCCATCTGTCAGGGCTGACATTGTTTTTTTGACCTCGTTTAAGATTGTGGATTATTTTCTTGATGCTTTCTGGGTTGTTCTCTGTGTGTATTAGTACACTCTGTAAGAGTTTCTGATTGCACTCCAGTGAGATGCCATGAAGAAATCGAAGGAAAAGATCCAGGTGTCCATTTTTACTTTTTAAAGCTTTATTCATTACTCCCTTCAGAAGCACATCAAGAGGAACATTTTCACACTGAGTTCTGGACTTTCCTGTCAGGAACATTTTCAAAACCTCACTGTTCTTGTGTAAATAGAAGTAAAACACATACAGTGCTGCAAAAAACTCCTGAAAGCTCAGATGTACAAAACTGTAAACCTTCCTGTGACAAATCACAGATTCTTCCCTAAAGATCTCAGTGCAAATCCCAGAATACACTGAGGCGTCAGTGACGTCTATGCCGCTCTCTCTCAGGTCCTCCTCATAGAACATCACATTGCCCTTCATCAGCTGATTGAAAGCCAGTTCAGCAAGTTTCACAATCACATCTCTGTTGGACTGCAGGAGTTTCTCTGGATGTTTATCTTCATACTTCTGGTTTTTCATATTTGTTTGAATGAGCAGGAAGTAGATGTACATTTCAGTCAGAGTTTGAGGGATTTCTGCACTGAGATCTTGTTTCAGGAGGTTTTGAAGCACAGTGGCTGAGATCCAGCAGAAGACGGGTATGTGACACATGATGTGGAGGCTTCTTGCTCTTCTGATGTGTGAGATGATTCTGCTGGCTTGATGCTCATCACTGATTCTCTTCCTGAAATATTCCTCCTTCTGAGGGTCATTGAATCCCTGAATTTCTGTCACACGATTGATGTATTTAGAGGGGATCTGATTGGCTGCTGCTGGTCTGGTGGTGATCCAGATGAGAGCAGAGGGAAGCAGATCTCCTTTCATGAGGTTTGACATCAACACACCCACTGATGAAATCTCAGTCACATCAGAAACTTTCTGACTGTCTGAAAACATCAGTGAAATTCAAAGATGAACACAACTTTACATTCATCATAAATCTTTGAGTCCAGATCTTGAAGTTCAGGATGAAAGTCAAGCAGAAGTCTGTGAAGACTGTACTGATGATCTTTGATCAAGTTCAGCTCTCGAAATGGAAGCACAAACATGAAATCTACATCCTGATTGGCTTTTCCTTCGGCCCAGTCCAGAATGAACTTCTGTACAGAGACAGTTTTTCCAATTCCAGCGATGCCTTTAGTAAGAACAGTCTTTATTTTGTCTTTCTTCCCTCTTGTCTGCTCCTCATATCCTGGTTCAGGTAGAGGATTAAAGATGTCATTGCAGTTGATTGGAGTGTCTTGGAGTGTCCTGTAACTTTTCTCTATCTGTAACACCTCATGTTCTTCATTCACTCCTTCACTCTCTCCCTCTATGATGTACAGCTGTGTGTAAATCCTGTTCAGGAGGGTTTGATTCTCTTGTAGTTTGACTCCCTCAAATAAGCTCTCATACTTGTTCGTCATACTGGTTTTGTGCTGGTCTTTGACTCTCTGGAGATCCTCATGCACTGGTTGGTGAGAATTAAACTGCAGATCTGCTTCCATGTCATGATGACCAATGTGGTTCTGGCTGTAGGAGGATGTGCAGGTCTGACAAGATACAAATCTGATCGTGTCAGCTCTCCCACTATGGAAAAGACATTAAGAAGAACAGAGACACAAAAACAAACAGGATATACCTTTATTAAAATAGATTTAAATGCCACTAATATTATCTTACCACATTTACAAGGCATTTAACTGTACACTATGTAACTTTTTGCCCTCTAGTAGTTAAAAAAAAAACAATGCATGCATTTTTAAAAGCACAATATTGTAAAGACATGGAAATCTAACAACTATCACCTGAGCATGTAAGTGTAATATTTTATGCTGTTGTTCTGACACCATTTCCACATCAAATATACTTTTTAACTTTAAAAATCTGTAAGTTCTCTCCATCTCCAATCTGTGTGTGTGTGTTTTTTTTTTGTTTTTTTTTTTTTGAGGTGCAAAATTAAGATGGATAACATATTAACTAATTATTTAAATATTGTTAATTCTGAACAAAAAAAAGTTATATAGTGCACCTTTAATAGACTCTTTGTAAATATAACACAATTCCTATCTATTATGGCAAATGTATTCCCTAGCATCACAAAAGAGGTTCCTCAAGGTTCTGTTCTAGGACCAATATTGTTTTCTATTGTTTTTAAATGATTACTGTTGTAGGACTGAGCAAAGGTGAAGGTCAGCTCAAGGTTCTATGTCCTAAACATCTGAATACCACATACATCAATCTCACACCATCCTATCAGAATTCAAGGAACATTTTTCTTTACATACAATTATTTGTATCAACCACAATCATTTCGCACATCATCATGCAACTGATGTTTTTGTTCTTATTATTGGTTCCAAATAAAGGTGTAAGTTTCCAGATTTACTGTCTTGGAAATCCAAATGAGACAAGACAAAAAGGAGCACAATAAAGTACCTATTTAACATAAATTACTGAGTGACCGAGTAAGTAAGAATATAAATAAGTAAATAAATATATATTTTTTAATTTCTTAAAATTCTATTTAACAATTGCTAAGTATTTTTTAAGTTTAATTTCTTTACATTATTTTACATTAGTAAAGAGCTTTCTGGCTAAATCACTTTAATGCAGAAATAAAATAAAAAATAAATATTTTTTGTAATCTTTGCGTACATTACTGGTTCTTGTGTTAAATGCCTCAGTCTAAATGATTATACTCAGAGAGAGTCAAAGGTCTCTGTGCCATTTCTAATTTCAGGGGACAAAAACATGTGATACTCACACAGAGTCAGAGGTCACAGCAGGTCCATCATTGAGATAAGAAGCTAAAACATTGGAGTTGTTACTCTTTATAGAGACACCACTAGATACTGGAGATTCTGCTCTCTTTCTTTTCCTGCTGATGATACAGAGAGAGATAAAAAAAAAAAAAAAAAATATGTCAGATTGCTACTGTGTAGTTCATCTTGTCACACTTGTCAAAACTAGAATGAATATAACATGTAGTTATATAAATATAGTTATATAAAAAGAAAACAAATGTTTTATTCACAATATTGCTTTAATAAAATACACACTTCAACCAATTACAAATCAGAAACAGCATTTACGTTACCTTGACCCCCTGAGAACAACATAAAGGTCATTTTCAGTTCATCAGAGTGCTAATAATTATGTAGGTCAGTAGTTTTCAAACTGTGGCACACAGACTAATACTACTCTGATAATAGCAATGTAGTGTGTATAATGCACAGCATAAAAGAGTACACCCTCTATGGAACTTAACAAATTCACTCTTTTACTCTTTACTTCAAAAGCATGGGTCCGCTTGATCAATTACAAAAGAAATATGTCAAAATTATATATATATATATATATATATATATATATATATATATAGAAGATTCTTACCAAAGTGATAAAATGTTGTGTCTTCTTGTGTAAGTTTAAGGGATTTTTTGATCAACAGGTATGTTGAACCAAAACTTTTAAAGAGAAATAATTTCTTGACAATTAAAAGTGTTATAGAGCCCACTACCAATACCAAGCACAGCCAAAACACAGTCAAAAAAGGCAGCCAAGGCACAATAGACTCAATTAACCCACAATAAACTCAATTAACCTATGAAACAGAACTTTGTTTAGTATGCACATGCAGTGACAACCGCTTTCTATGTGCCTTGGATGTGTGTAGCTTTCAAAACTCATGTTTTCAACACATTAGACATGATACTCAAAACCAGACAGATGTTTTTTAGCAGTTAGGAGCTGTAATGGCACATATTTTGGAAAAAGGGGCGGGGAGCAGCAGCTCATTTGCATTTAAAGAGAACAGCCTGTTTCTGCTTCCACTCAAAATAGGCATTTTCAAAATTATATAATAAATGATTCTTGGGGTATTTTGAGCTGAAACTTCACAGACACAAATTGGGGACACGCGAGACTTGTATTACATCTTGTAAAAAGGGGAATATTAGGTGCCCTTTAAAGCAGTTTATCTTAACATAATGTGAAAAAAAAAAAAAAAAGAATGGGTATGAATACTTTATTTGATGCGATCTAGGAAAACCCAACACATGGTGAAATTGTACCTTTTTTAGGTTTTGATACCATATGAAAGCTGGGTTCAAGCCCTTTCCAAAGGGCATTTTTTATTTTGTCCATAGCTTGAATGTAACAAAAGTTATGGCTATCTTAAGTTGGCTGATAGCTGATTTTCAAGAATGGAATTTTAGAAAAAAGGGTTCAAAGAGAGACAGCTTTCACTCTCAATTCATAGATTTAACGAGAGCTGTCTGTCAAGCCAGGAGGGTTATACTGCATCATTACACAAACAGACTAATGTTGTTTATCATGGGTATAATCTCAGAATTTTTGACCACCCCTTGCATGTTTAGATAGCATGAATAATGCAGCCTTTGTAGTTTAAGTGTGTATCAGAAAAGCGAAGTGCGCACTGTGCATAAAAGAGATCGTCACCGGACTCCTCCTCTTTAGTAACTTCATCATCCGATCCTTCATCTCTGGATGTGAAATGGTCCATTATAACATCGTTTAGGGCACTGACATCACCAAGATTGAGCAGATTGAGATGAGTAAGTTTGTATACGTGAGCAGCTGCAGTACTTCAGACTGCCTTGTTGCGCATCTCACAATATAAAAATTAAAAAAATACTAAAAAAACTTTGTGTGGCGTATTTTATACAGAACTGGCAGAAAATGTGTATTGATACACCTTTATTAAATATGTTATGTAGTTTATTTTGATAGATTAACAGTTAGAGAAAGCACCTCTGCAGTGCGTTTTTAAGATGAGAGAAAGACACAGTCATTTCTGCTTGCTGCAATAAATCGCTATTTTTCTGCATTAAACAAACGAATTTCGCCAAGATATTTTCAGAGATGACAGACAAGATGTAGAATAATAATTTAATTTAATTTATGTTTTCCCAGATCGCATCACATATATACAATTCACTGAAATTCATTGTTTTATCTATGTTTCATTTATAATTTTAATATATCATTATGCTCTCTTTATCAGACCATGTTCCTGAAGCCCCCCACCGCACAATTAGGGGCTACAGCAGGGCTCGAAATTGCGACCATTTTGGTCGCATATGCTCCCAAAATTTAATCTGCGTGACCTCAAAATATATTTGGAAGCATTTGTGCGAGTGCGAGAATTTGTTGTGGTGCGACTTGTTTTAATTTCTTTACAAAACTTTCGCTAGCCTAACTATTGCCCAGACTGCTGTAAGCTGATACAGTGACAGTTTCGCCGTTCTCTCCAACATTACAACTAATTATACTTGACCTTTACATTCTTAACTTTAATGCAGATTTTAGATATTAGCAGTCAGTCACTCCCTGTCACTGACACTGCACTAAAATTTGGAACCGGTCATTTTTTTCTCTCAATCTCTCTCTCAACCAACATCTGTTCCGGATTTGCACAAACTTCATTGCAATTAAGGTGTGTGATATGACGATTTTTGATTTTGGACAATTAAAATGTCTCCATAAGCTGCTTTTGAAGAAATATACTATTCATGCTACAGCGCACATTCTGTCAGATGCAATTCTGGCACCTCCGTCTCAACACTGTAAAAAATTGCACTGTAAAATAACGGTAATCTACTGGCAGCTGTGGTTGCCAGCATTATACTGTTAATTTATAGCTCTCTACTGTTAATTTACAGTTCTTCTTTTTTACAGTATGTTACCGTTATTATACCATGTGGTAACTCATTTTATTTTGGAAACCGATTGCTTCAAACCATTTGAGTTTTAAAAAAACTATTGCTTATATTGTTAGTACAGTGAACGTATTTAATTCGAGTCCACTAAGAAGAAATATTTCTTAATATAAACCTGCAAACACTTAAAGTGTAATGAAGAAGCAATCGACTTTTACTCAAATCTTTATAGATTATCATTAACTAACAATAGCACAAATTTGTGTAACAAAGTGTTTAGCAAAGAGATTGTCAATATATCAGCAATTCCACAATTACTGTCTTTAAATAAAGCAGCAAAACATCAGCGCTTGTGGCTCATCATTGCCTGAAGCACAAGCTCTACTCTCCAGCACAATGGTGACCCACAAAACTAAATTAAACTAACAGATCTCTCTTGTACAAAAACACATCAGTTAGGCACAATTAAATATTTACTCTCCTTACCAGTTAATGACTTTGCATAATTGTTTTTCTATGAACATTCACTAATATTTTAGTGAAAATAACTTGATTTGCTTGGTAAATCTGACTGTTATGTTTTACAGTATATTACAGTTTTTTTCTTGAATTAATGGTAATCTACTGGCAGCTCTGGTTGCCAGCATGTTACTGTTTTTCTACAGTGTGTTGCCGTAAATTAATTACAGTTTATTACTGTTAAATTACATTTCATGCTGTTTTTTTTTCCATCGTACATCTTTAACCCTTTAAAACCCACAGCAAAATCCTCATTTTAAATGAACACTTATAATGTGTCAGCACTACAGAGTGTTTGAGTAATACTGAATTAGTGCTGAAGTTAATGAGATAATTATATGATTGATCATGTTCTGATTGAGCATTAGTGATGAACACCAGCTGTTAACAAACAAAATCGCTGAATGAAAGAAAAACACAAGAACAACTGACTTCAGCCACAGGCTTAGATGAAATCAACTGAAATAAAAGAAAACATTAAATCTCTCAAGATCTGATTAAACTCCTAAAACAGCATTACCAGCTTCAATTATTACCACACTGACTTTAATTCTGTCAGACGTCTACAGAAGAGAGTTGCAGAGGTTTATATGTTTTTTTTTTCTTTCCTTTCACTACCACAGTGGAGATCAGTGTTTACTTTAGTTGGGCTCCTGAACCGTGACATTTTAAAGTTAATTTTTGTTTAGTTGCTGTAATTATGCATGTTTGCAACATGTTTGTTATGACAAAAAAAAAAAATAAATAAATAATGAAAAACATAAAAAACAAATTTTAATAGTTGATGGTTTGGTAATAACGCTGGTCCAGTGGCTTTTCTTATATTGAATATTAATGCTACATTAAGAAAAGAGCTGTGCATCCAGTTATGAAAACTGAAAACACCACTCATTTTTTTAAAAAAAAAAAAAAACTTTTGCACAATTTAGATACACACATCAAGAATCATCGTATGAATCTCAACAATGGTGAGAACAAGTCATGTGTGAGGTTTTGTAGTGTGCTGATACCCAGCATGCATTGCATGAAGCTTTCAATTGTCACCATTGTTGAGATTCATATGCTGATTCTTCATGTCTCCATTTGAGTATAAATGCCACAGTCAACTATTAAATCCTTATTTTCTGGTTGCCACATTACCAAAAAATCTCATGCTGTAACACACTTAGTGAAGAAAAAAACAACAACGAACTAATTCACACTCCAAATTTGCCTCCAAATGAGTCTAGCAAGACTCAAAACCAGTTCAGTAGATGAAAACATCCAACATCAACTGACCAGCATTGCTATAACTAAAGCATCATAAAAACCCAGTTACAGCAAAAATATCTATGTTTAAACATCAAGAGTCAGGAGCCCAATTAAAGCAAACACTGATCTCCACAATGGTATCGTCAAACAAAACATCATCATCTAAACATCTGTTCATTCTCAATAAGATCTTCTATAGACATCTGACAGAAATAAAATCAGTCTGGTTAGAAATGTGTGAAGTTGGTAAAGCTGTGTGTTGAGTTGTTTAAATTTTCAGTTGATTTCATCTAAGGCTGTGGCTGAAGTCAGTTATATAGTTCTTGTGTTTGTCTTGTTTCTCTTTCAATCAGTGATTCTGCTCATTAACAGCAGCTGTTCATCAGTGTCTGAAGTCACTCATTAGTTTTCATTATCTCTGTAAGGTGGACTATATTAGTAAACTCATGTAGGGAGTTTCAAAACTAAGAAAAGCTTGTCTGTGTAATATTTCATCACGCGATTTTTGCACGTTACACACTGCCTCCAAAACTTTCGTCCATCATAAAAAAAAGTTCTGATCAGGTTTGACTTTCCGTGTTTTTGCATTGGTAGCAAGCATTTTGATAGGAAAGGATGACGAATAAAAAAAAAAAAAAAAAAATTGTATATGAAAATTTCAGACTCAGTGTGCAAAGACTTCAAAAGACCACCATTTTAATGATTTTATATCCAAGTTTCACTACAGAAGATTGCGATGATACTCTAGTTGAGATGAACTAGATGATACTCACACAGGGAAAGAGGTCACAGCAGGATCATTACTGAGTCCAGGGGGCTGAAGCATGGAGTTGTTACTCTTCATAGACACACAGCTGAATCCTGGAGATGCTGCTCTACACTCAAAAAAATATTTCAGCCCTAAACTTAATTCAATTACATACATCAGTTCCATGCATTTAGATTACATAGTTTTAAATTAAACAGATCAATTAAACTTAATGTAATTCAATTGCATCAGTCTTACGTAAATTAAACAGGTAAAGTTGATGTAACATTTCCCAGTGTTAAACAAACCCTGCTCAGTGTTCATGTGTTTCCACACTACAGAGTGTTCAAGTAGCATTGACACAGTGTTGGAGTTAAGGAGATCATTATGTCATGATTGACCAATAATGATGAACACCTGCTGTTTACAAGCAGAATCACTGAAGGAAAGAGAAACACAAGAATCAGACACAGCCAAAGATAAAATGAACTTAAATTTAATAGACATTAAATCTCTGATTAAACAACTCCACAAACAACATTACAGATTGACTTGATTTCTGTCATATATCTACAAATATTATTTGAGAACATCTAAATAGAGGTTTAGATGTTTTATTTTTTAATGTTTCAATTGACCTCACCATCATGGCAATCAGTGTTTACTTTAGTTGGACTCTTGACTTTTGATTTTTTTTGGCTGCTATAATTATGTGTATGACGCACATCTATCACAGCAAAATAACAAAGCCAAAAAGAAGTCTGATTAGGTGTTTTTGGTTAATTTTTTTTTGGTTGTGAAATCATTATCATCCAGTGGCCTGATGCACTGATCTCATGCAGTGGTTAGTCTATTATTTTTTAACAATGTTTACAACAGGTGTATGAACTATTATGGATGTTTATCTTATACATTAAACTTTGAAATCTACGGTGTCCCTTTGACACACACAGACATCTAGAATCAGCATTTGAATCTCAACAATGGTGACATTCAACAGCTGCATGCTGGGTAACAGCAGATTATAAAACTCACCCATGACTCCCAGCATGCAGCTGTTGAATGTCACCGTTGTTGAGATTCATATGCTGATTCTTGATGTTTTTGTGTGTTTAAGTAAAGCTGGAGATCTTAAAGTAGTAATAGTAACAGTTCATACAACTATTGCAAATATCATGAAACAAAGAGATAAACCACAGAACGATATCAGCAAATCAGGCCACTGGATGATGATTACAGCATCAACAATAATTAACCAAAAACATTTAAGAAGGCCCTCCCCTTGTTTATTTTTTGTTCTTTTTTTTTGGCACTATAACAAAAGTGCTCTGTAAACACAATTACAGCAAACAAAGAACAAAAAAACTATACGAATAAAGTGAAGGCTCAAGAGCCCAACTAAAGTAAACCCTGTTCGCCATGACGGTGAGGTCAAATGAAAAGTTTTTTTTAATAAAACATCTAAACCTCTGTTTAGATGTTCTGAAATAATATTTGTGGATATATGACAGAAATCAAGTCAATCTGTAATGTTGTTTGTAGAGTTGTTTAATCAGAGATTTAATGTCTATTAAATTTAAGTTCATTTTATCTTTGGCTGTGTCTGATTCTTGTGTTTCTCTTTCCTTCAGTGATTCTGCTTGTAAACAGCAGGTGTTCATCATTATTGGTCAATCATGACATAATGATCTCCTTAACTCCAACACTGTGTCAATGCTACTTGAACACTCTGTAGTGTGGAAACACATGAACACTGAGCAGGGTTTGTTTAACACTGGGAAATGTTACATCAACTTTACCTGTTTAATTTATGTAAGACTGATGCAATTGAATTACATTAAGTTTAATTGATCTGTTTAAATTAAAACTATGTAATCTAAATGCATGGAACTGATGTATGTAATTGAATTAAGTTTAGGGCTGAAATATTTTTTTGAGTGTACACAGCAGTCATAACTTCGTTTTTGCTGAGTTTATTTAATTAATAATTGGGTATTAGTTGATGTCAAATAATTGATGTGTTTTATTTTCTCTGCTAACTAAACTTCCAGAGCAAATCTCTGTGCGCTCTCTCCACGCTGTCATTGTACACATACACTCAAAAAAATGGTTTTGCGCCACTGTTCATTTTACCCAGGTATTTATTGTTAAAACAACACAAGTATGTTTCTTTTTCTGCCAAAACACTATTGTATTGTGCTCTATTAATTTAAACTGTTTAAGTTTCCATTTTACTTAATTATCAATCGTTAAACTAACATAAACGGTTTTAATTTCACCGTTCAAAAAAATTAGATAATTAAGTGATCAATTAAAGGTGATTGAGCATTAGTGATGAACAGCTGCTGTTAACAAGCAGAATCACTGAAGAAAAGAGAAACACAAGAACTACAACTGACTTCAGACACAGATGAAATCAACTGAAATAAAAGACATTAAATCTCTCAAAATCTGATTAAACAACTCCACAAACAGCATCACCAGCTTCACTCATTACTAAGCAGACTGGCTTTATTGTAATAATAATAATTAAAAAAAAAACATAATGCCACCATAATTGTGGTCAAGGTTTGCTTTAGTTTGTCTCTTGACCCTTTTAATAACTTGCAATAATTTTGCTTCTAAGTAATTGTAATGTTGTTTCACAGCAAATGTTTGTGCATTGCTGAATCAAATGTTTGAAGCAACAGATTATTTTACACTTTCTGCTTATAGCTCATTTGTGCAAATATTATGAAGTGATCTTTCTCTTTGGTTTATTGATGGGCATATTGCTGAAAAAAGGTCCTAATAAACAATCACCACCATAAAGCTTTAATTTAAAAAAAAAAGAGGTGTATCTGCTCAGGATTTTAGACATGAACACTTATCATATGATCCTCAACAGTGGTGACAATAATTATTCATGCTGCTGTGCATGATGGGAGTTTTTACTTTGTTACCCAGCATGCATTGCAGTATGAAGCATTTTGTTGATTGTCACCATTGTTGAGATTCATATGCTGGTACTTGATGTCTGTGTGTCTCTATGTAATAGTGGTGTTTACTTATGCTTGGCATGAACCTAAAATAATTCGTCTTTACTGTTACATCGTAGTTTTTTTTTTTTTTTTGTTTGCTGAAGTTTCACGGGGTTGGTTATGGTTATCTAAATGTATAAATTGAGAAAAAGTAATCAAAATATCTCACAATAAACATCTCAACATATAAAATTAATTAAAATGTGCCTAATATAAAACACTGACCACTCTGTTTTACATTACATGTATAGTTGAACAGAGATCTAACCCAGAAACTGAAGGGTCAAGAGCTAAACTAAAGCAAATGCTGATCTCCATGATGGTGGCATCATTTTATCCACTAAAACATCAACATTTGATCCTCTGTAAATCTCAATAACAGTTTCTGTAGATGTGTGACAGAAATAAAGTCAGTCTGGTTAATAATAAGTGAAGCTGGTGATGCTGTTTGTGGAGTTGTTTAATCATCATCTGCTGAGATCTTGAGAGATTTAATCACTTATTTTATTTCAGTTGATTTAATCTGTGGTGTAACCGGTTTAAGTTACAAGGAAGTGAATAAATTGAGTTGGTTGGACATTACTATTTCACATAAATTCTTCCTCATTCAGCTGTGTTGTCACAACACAAAGAGTTTGCATAGATTCAAAAAAATCCATTCATGTTCATCAAAAACAATTTGGTTGTGTGGAACCACTGTCAATAATTGAATTAAGTAGGTTTAAAGAATCATTTTTTTGAGTGTATGCACTATTAACATTTACTTCACCTCACTTCATGGCAAATCTTTAAATGAATGGTATTCAGAAAATAAATAAGAATAAAAAATATAAGTAGCCATGTAAAATAAAAATATGCTAGCCTATTTAAAAATAGTGCCATTATAAACAACATTTATTTTAAAAGCCGAAAGGCATAGCCTGTTTGCGATTTACCTGCCAAAATATTTTTGTAAAGAAAGCTTCAGTCGGGTCCCAATATGCAAGTAAAATAACAGTCAGCATCTATACAAGTGATGATACCTTTAACCTATATGCTATTGTACAACAGACACAATTAAGCACAATAACTTTTTACTTTGATAATGAATAGTGCAGTGATATGTTGTGTGAGCCAGAGGTGGGTAGTCCAGGGGTCAGAAAGTAAAAGTCCTGCCATATATTTGTTCCACCCATGAACTGATGAAATTATTTCACCAGAGGTGGAACCAAGTCCTTCTGTTCAAGTCACAAGCGAGTCTCAAGTCAAATCCCAAGTCCTCAAAGAGTTAAAGGTAATGAGATAATTAAGTGACTAATTAAATGATGATTGTGCATTAGTGATGAACTCCTGCTGTTACTGAGAATAACAGAGGATCAGATGTTGATGTTTTATTGGGTAAAATGATGCTACCATCATGGAGATCAGTGTTTGCTTTAGTTGTGCTCTTGACCCTTTTAGTAATTCAAAGTAAATTGCTTTTAAACAATTGCAATATTGTTTCACAGCAAATGTTTGCACATTATTGAATCAAAAGCTTATGATACAATTTACAGTTTACATTAAGATTATTTGACGTTAAATGCATTATATAAGTTACTTTGAAATAAATCACAGCATGTTTCATGATAAAAACGTGACTTACAGTCCACAAAATACGGCAGGCTATAGCAAATGATTTTGCGCACCCCCCTGGCACTTTGAGAATAGCACACAGAAAAAAGCCCTGTCTAGGTTCTGCCCCGGTAGGCTACGGGTTGTGTCGAGGCATCTTTAGTGTGGTTGTTTGATGAGAAAAAGATTAAACGTAGTTGCAATAAACGCGTTAATTATCCGTTCAGCTGCAGCCGCAGAAGACTATTATTCTGCGCGAAACTGCAGAAGAACTGACTGGGGCACGGTATGATCTTCGGCTGACCAATCAGCAGAAAGGGCCTTTCCTTCCGCCCATGTGTAGTAATCGAATATTCAAGCTGTTTATTCATTTTTCCACCCCTGAGCGAAAAACGAAAAATCAAGCTGAATTCTTGTTATTTGTTTTTCTGGAAAAAATGAAAAAACGAAAAAGGAGCCGTTTTCTCATGTTTCTTCTTTCGATATTAAATCGAAAAACCAATGGACGGAAGATACCCTGATTTACTATCATAAAATCAGCTCAAAATGCTAAATAATAATCAAAAAACATTATTGAACAAAACTATATTACATTAATTTTCCTAAAACACAAAATAAAGTTGTATTTCAAGTGTGACCCAAAAATGAAGAGGCTCAAAGTTTAATTTTACTGGAAAAATAGCTCATTAAAATTGCATAAAAATGTAATATTACCATAAAATCAGCTCAAAATGCTAAATAACTATCAAAAAACATTATTGAACAAAAATATATTACATTAATTTTCCTAAAAAACAAAATAAAGTTGTATTTCAAGTGTGACCCAAAAATGAAGAGGCTTTTAATTTTAATTTAAAAGTTTAATTTTACTGGAAAAATAGCTCATTAAAATTGTACAAATTTTGCATAGTATCATAAAATCTCCTCAAAATTCTAGAGAATAAAAAAATATATATATTATTGAACAAAATCTTAATATTAAATTTCCTGGTTTAAAAAAAGAAAAAAAAATTGTATTTTAAGTATCAAGTGTGTCCCAAAAATAGCTCATAAAATTGTAAAACATTTGCATAATTTCATAATATTTCCTCAAAATTGTAGAGAATAAACAAGAAATATTATTGAATGAAAATATATCACATTGATTTTCATGAATAAAAAAATAGGGGGGGGAGACAAAACCCCACATATTTCAAGAACCAAGTGTGACACCAAAATTATTTTTTTAATAGTTTAATGAATTTTAACTGGGAAAATAACTTGCAATACTTGCAGTATTCCTAATACATAAGGAAGAACACATTGATATATAAATATTCCTCAAAATTGTAAATAATCATCAAAAAATATTTTTGATCAAAAATTATATACATTTTTCAGAAAAAAAATAATATATATATATTCTGTTATATTCAGTCTGTTTTGACTGTGACTGTAAGTGTGACCCAAAAATGAAGAGGTTCAGAGGGTTAATAATGTTTGTGCTTCAGGAGTCAAAATTCAAATACAGTCTGATGCTCATTTGCATAAACAATATTTTAATATGACACAACAGTGTAAATATGACATGTGATTTTATTTGTGTGTGTGAGTGTGTGATTTGTGTTGGATTGACAGAAACACAGAAAGTGTCTCTGACTGGAGAAATATCTTCATCCTGATGATCTGAAACAGGAAACTGTCTTGTGTGTCTGATATTGAACTTCCTGAAGCCTGTGATTAAAACACACACAACAACAGCAACACTTTCACATCATTACACTCACACTGTGTCCACTAATGTCTGTGTGTGTTTAATGTCACACAGAGACACTGAAGAGTATGGATAAAGTCTAAATCCAGCGTATAGTGTTTGAGTGAATGTGTGTGTGAATGTGTGTAAGTGTGTGTGTTTGTGTGTGTCAGAGACGCTGTAGAAGGACAGAGTGCCGCCAGACACGTCCACATACACTCCTACTCTCTTACTGGACACTGAACCAGCAGATATATCAGTGTAGTTATTACTGTGACGGGCAGTGAATCTGTGATCAGAGCAGATCAGACTCCAGGAGTTCACATTACATCCAAACCAACAGTCATCACTCCATCCTTTCCTCTTGATTTCTTTATATGACACTGATATTTCAACATTATTTCCACTCCATTCAGTCTCCCAGTAACAGCGTCCAGTCAGACTCTCAACACACAGAACCTGATAATCATTATCAAATCTGTCTGGATGATCAGGATATGACTGTCGCTCATCCACATACGTCACTTTTCTGTTCTCGTCAGACAGAATGAGTCGTTCGTTTGCTGTGTTTGTATCCAGTGTGAGATCACAGGCATCTGAACACAAGAACACACATTACAAGAGACACATTTACAACAACTAAACAACAAACAACAAAACTGTGTGTCTGTTATGAAGAGTTTCGTTGCAAAACGAGATATATCCATTTTGAGAAATGTTGGTTATTTGACATTATTATTTAAGACATCAACAGTCAAGTTCATTCACAATTTTTGTACATTAAACTATTACTTGAGCTCAGTGAAGGCCAGGGACACAATATTTTTCAAATCCAGGATATTTTTTATTTAATTTTATGTCCATAAATAGTTCATAAATAAGTCAAAAACCATGCCAAAATGCAACATATTTATCTTAACATTGTCAAACATCTTAAATTTGTTTAAAAAAACAATACATCATAAATATATGGAATAGTATATACAAAGATTGATTAATAATAATAAGATTCTGAGTTAGTTTTGACCAGAACATACACAACATAAGATAACTTTTTTTTTTTTTTTTTTTGCAAAACGCTATAAACGTAGCCTACGTAGCCAATAAGAATTTCCATTAGACAAATTTTTACGTGGTGAAAATAAGAGATTATGAATGCCACTGAATGAAAATTTGATCATTTTATTAACAGTGCATGAAAAACGCACAGAAAGTGCACTGTCTTCAACGGGAACCGTCTTAGCGGTTTTTATTTGAAGGCTCTCCTGGTGACTTCGAGCTTTCTCGTGGTCCTTTACTGCCTCGATTTTAAAATTACTGGTCCCCACCACGAAACTGTTAGTTTTATTTTTTTCTTTCGTGTACTCACGGCAAATCTGACAAAACATGACCGCATTTTTACTATCAAACACTAGCCAATGACGACCTGTCTGCCATTTACAATTAAACTTCCTTCTCTTTGTTTCGCACGCTCTGTCAACATTTTCATCTTCTGCCTCCTTCCTCTTCTCACCTCTTCCTGATCCTGAGGTCTGTCCTAACCACCGCAGCATTTTGATTTTAGCTTATTTCGCTGTCCAGCTCAGTCCTCTTTGCTCATCCGATATTTCCTATTTCTTGTTTGTATTTTCGCGCTCTTGTCGTCCTTGATTGGACCCGCAAACCGAAGCATACAGTATCTGCGCGCTGCTGCCAATAGGTATCTAAAACGTCACCCGTAGTGTAGTGTTCATGTGAAATGTAGGACGGAGGGGACAAACGACCCAGAGCCTCTCTGACATGATTTGCATGATTGGCTCATGCATCACCGGCCAAACTGGCTGGTAAGTTTTTATCAATACACGCCAAAATGATTTTTAACCCGCATTTGGCGGGTTGGCGGGTGTTAATTTCGAACCCTGGTTATATCGCACTTTGTAAAGAAACTGGTCTGGCGGATATCGCGTTTTGTGAAAAAATACATTTTATAGTAGGCCTAAAATGTACATTCTTAAATTTTATTAATGGCACCAATTCACACATAGATTAAGGTACATCTGAACAGTGATTTCCAATAATAAAATCCAAATGTCAAAAAATGGCGTTTATCACGTTTTGCAACGAAACTCTTCGTTTGTGGACTTACATTTGTGGAGTCCTGATGTGATCCTGAACTCTCCTCCATGATCCACACTAGAAAACACACACACACACACACAGACACAGACACACATTCAGTCAGTCAACAAACTGTTGCTATGCAGTTGCTAAGATACTAAGGGCAGTTGCTAGACTGTTGCCTAGGTACTGGAGGTGGTTGCTATGCAGTTACTATTGTAGGGGATTTACAGAAGTCAATTTAGCTCAAAGGGAATCATTCAAGATTGAACAGAATCTCCGTTTTACAGCGGATCAATGAATCGGCCAGCGATTCATTGAGCGAGCCGTATAACACCAACTCTGCAATGGATACTAATATGCACAATATAGTGACAACACTATTAGCACGGTAACAAGGTCGGCAGTTTAAGACATGAATTTATAAGCACAAAACACAAGATACTTCTCTTTTCAATATGAATAGGAATTTATTGGAAAAACCTAAGACATAACTAATCTAACACATAGCACGCATTCAGACATTCATACGAGTTGCAGAAAGAGAGAAATTGAGTAAAGAATAAGTTTAGAAGAGTGAAAATATGAAGTCCCAAGTTTATAGCATACATATATGCAAATGCTTAGACCTGAACAACCATCAATCATTTAATTAACCCTCGCATTGAGTTTCTCAATGAGGTTATTAAACTTTATAATCAAATGACCAGTTCAGCTAGAATCTGGAGGTTGTACTTGTGTTGCCTTTGCGTTAAGGGGTTTCCTTTGATGACGTCGTTGCAGAAAGGGGTTCCCCAAGGTTGCTGATTGGCTGGAAGTTCGTGGTCTTTCGAAGTGATGTCTTGGGCGTTGGCTGGAGGATGGAGTCGTGTGCGCTGGTTGAAGTTTTGAGGCGGGCACGAAGTCTGAGACGCGGCTTAGCGGCAAAACTTAACTTAGAAAACGCAACTCTCAACGGAAAGAAAAAGATTAAAGTAAAAGAAAGAAATGTGATGATCTCCTCATGTTTCGTATTAGAGGAGTGGCTGGCGTGCAAGCCAGGAAGCGTTCAAAGAACGCAAAAAGCAGCGGCAAAAATGATGGCTAAGAGCATGGCTAAAAGAGATGGCACGAAGCACAAACTAAAAGCAAAATTTGATGGTGTCCAGTGGTTTTAAACTCTGTTTTGGACACATCCCAAAATGGTGTCTTGACCAATTAGATGTTGTCTTAACTCGGGATATGGCTATGTTTCTCCTCCCAGAACATAAATCAGCATGTTATCTTATCAGTCACATGGTCAGAATTTTCCCGCTCTTGCAGAGTATAATTTGGCCATGATTCCTATAACATGAACACAACGCATTTGACAATGAATTGATCGGTGGAAACGTTCAAAGCATGAATTTTCAAACTCATACATACCAAACATGAATATAAACCCTTAAGCTATTCAATGGTTATTAAAAGGACATACACAACGAGTGATTAGAACATAATAGACAAATGTGTGAGTAACATACATAGTAGGGAGTTATGCAATGGTCTGATGTTCATTCATAAGTCCTTTTAAGCATCATTTTGGTGCATATTTAGGTAAAAGGGACAGTCTCTCTGTCATTCGGTGAACTAAGGGCATGTTCCGAGGACCAAAGGAATTTAGAAGGAACTCGGTCTGGTTCTTGTCTTGGGTGGGGGAGCACCACCCAACAAAGTTTCCTCATGTGATGGTCCTGATGTGCTGTATCTTTGACCATTAATCTTGGGTTTCTTGCCCCAATATTGACAATCTCCTTTCTGAGTTGGGATTATCAATAATTGTGTTCTTTTGTTTTAATGTTGCAAGTTGTTCAAAGCTGTGAAAGTTGGTTGGTTAGGCTTACTTCAGGCTGGCTGGCGCCAGGGTATCTTTGACAGATTTATGACGTGGTCTGGTCAGCATGGGCCTCTTTGTGGAATTTGGCTCTTTGGTTTCAACCAAATGTTCTGATCGGATCTTCAATTTGTCTGATTCGCTCTGATACCCTACATGTCCCCCCTTCGGTCGACGATGTGTTGGCTGATGAAAACATCGGTGAGCGCTGGAGAAACAAAGGCAGAAGAAGCAGACACCAACACAGCAAACAACAAGTCAACACCTCCAGGACAGTTACTGTACTGGTGCAGGGCATTAGGTTATTTGAGGTACAGGCGCTTACATTTAACTAGTCAGCATAGTTTAGTACACTGAGAACAGTCAAGTTCAATCTGGAAATTTTTGTTCAAATTTGTTTTGGCAGGTTGATTCTTTGATCAAATTTTGTGATAAAATTTGTTTGTTTCTTCTAGGTTTTAATTTAGGAACATTCACCTTTGGTTTCTGGTGACCATTTGTGGTAAAATGATTTAATTTATCGTGCATGGAGCTCTTTGGCTCACATTTAGTTTAGAGTGGCTTGCGGATATTGGGTGTTGCAAGTCAGTCCTAATATCAGACCTTTAACCCTGTAGGGTGGCAAGGAGTTTCACCTGCTAAAGAAAGAGGGGAAGGAAAGGGATAGGTAAGAGAAAACAAAACAAAGGGGCTGCAGGTCTCCCTAGTGTGGCTTACAACTACTGTTGTGCTAGGATGTCGTGTGCAGCTAGGGTGTCATGTACACTGTAAAAAAACAACCTATAGAATCTACTCAATAAAATAAGGTAAACTGAGGTAACAATTTACACTCAGTTTGTTTGGGTAGATTCTATCCTATATGTCTGAGTAAAGAATACCTGAATTTAACAGCTATGACGAACTAAATAAAAGTAGATAAAGTCTACACAGCAAAAAGCCCAGTGTTAAATGAACTCTCCCGGGAGTTTATTTGAGTGTTAAAATGAACACTGAAGCAGTGTCAAAGTTAATGAGGTAATTAAGTGATTCATTGAGTGATGATTGAAAATTATTGAAGACACCAAAATGTTTATGTCACCATTATAGTGGTCAGTGTTAGCATTAGTTGGGCTCTTGACCCGTAGCTTTTTAACATTAGCTTTTGTTCAACTGTTTAGTTAAACTAACCAGGCAAGCCAAAGAGCAAAAGTCATGCACTGGTGATAATTCTGTTTTAAGATAAACTTAATTTCAGCCACTAAAACCATTTAGAGTTTATTACAACTGCCAACTAAAACCATTTATTACAACTGCCTTGTGGTTTCACAGCAACAAAAAAATGATAAAGCCTGAATTTTTTTTTTTACAATTTTGAATGGACGTCTTACAAGCTCCTCCGATCAAAAAAAAAAACTTTCAAAAGCTGTTCTTTTAGGCACACACAGACATCATGAATCAGCATATGAATCTCAAAAATGGTGACAAACAGCATATTCAGAAACAGATCAACTCTAAACATCATGGAAATCATCAGCTCATAATTTATTCATGCCACAATGCATGATGGGAGATATGGATGAGTTTTGATTGGCTACAACATACGTTTTTGTTGGTCACCATTGTTGTGATTCTCATGCTGATTGTTGATGTCTGTGTGTCTAAATCTGAATAACGTTTATATTTTTTCCGGTCAAATAAATTTCAGAAACACCTGTCTGATTAAACCAACATAAACAAAATACAACTCACTTATTCTGACTGCTATTTCATGACTTTGCCAAAGCATATACAAAACCACAAAATCTCATTTCTTCTGGTTTGTCTGACTGCTATAACTCAATTACAACACCCAAACAAAATCTAATTTTAAGAAGTTACTGGTAAAGAGCTAAACTAATGCTAACACTGACCACTATAATGGCAACTTACAAAATTAGATTTTCTCCTTTTGGTGATTCTGCTTATTAACATCAGGCGTCTTTAATAATTTTAATACTCTTGAGTATGGACTCAAACTCCCGGGAGAGTTCATTTAACACTGGGCTTTTTGCTGTGTAGACTTCACCTACTTTTTTTTAGTTTGTCTTAGCTGATAAATTCAGGTATTCTTTACTCAGACATATAGGATAGAATCTACCCAAACAAACTGAGTATAAATTGTTACCTCAGTTTACCTCATTTTATTGAGTAGATTCTATAGGTTGTTTTTTACAGTGTACCTTAACTTAGTGTCAGGTGTTCTACCTATGGTGAAGATAATTGCATGTTCCTTCATGATGGGTGTAAAACTACGTTAAGCTAAGATTTGAATATTCTCCTTGTGGGAAGAATATGTTGGTTGAATGTGTTATCAGTAGCCGTAGTTATGTTGTGTGTGTTTAATGATGTAGTGCAGTGTATGGTCAGATCTGTTTCAGTCTGTTTTTGGCTCCCCCCTTTTCTTGTATGTCAGTGAAGATGGGCTCTCTGCATCCTTGGCTTGGCTGAGGTGGGTTTTGTCTTTGCTTACCCACTCTAGTTGGACAAGCCGGTCGATTGGCTTTGCACGTCCAGTTAGGTTTCCGGTTGATCTTTTCTTTTGGGATTTCTGAGAATCGTGGCTTGTCCCATGGCTTTTCACAGCGGCTGGGCTGATAGCTGTTGTGGAAATGGGGGTCACGTTCTCTGTGCTCTTGATGGAGGACTCTGGTGTCGTGATGCCACTGGGTGTCTTCCAGTGCAAAGCTTGAGTCTTTGGTGACAGAGTTCAAGAGTGTGGATGTTTTGTTACCTTTCTTTGAGGCCATCTTCTGCTTGTTGTAGGCCTTCTGTGTTAGGTCACACAACTGTTGGATGGCCATGACGCCTAGATGACGACTGACTCCAGGGTGCAGATTTCTTAGGAAGAGGCTTTTGAAGTTCACATCCTCTTCAATGTCAGGTTTGTTGTGTGCACCAAAGTAGGCTTGTCGTAGCCGGTTGTAGTAGGCTTGTGGAGTCTCTTGTCGACCTTGTTTGATTTCCAAGGCAGTTAACAGTCCATATTCAGACTCAGGGTCTGTAAACTCTTTAATCAGGACCTCACAAAGTAGCTAGTAGTTTGACTTTGTGTGACTGGGTTGTCGATCTAAGAAGTTTCGTACCTCTGAACTGGATGTGGCTCTTAGGAGGTATCTGTCTCTGTCAGTCACATGAGGTCTCATTTCCAGGTGAAAGTCGACATCTTGCAGGTGAGCCTGGATGTCGTGGCCCTCTTTGGAGTTTGGGTTGAACTTGCTGATGTTGTTAGACAGCTTGTTGAGGTCTTTGATGCTCATCCCATGTGCAGCTTGAAAGTCTGCTTGGGTGGGGTCTCTTCTTTCAGTGACAGGAAAGAGTTCTGTCACAAAGGCAGGTGAGGTTTTGAGTTGTGGCCCTTCGCTTCTTTCGTTGGATTCCAGTTCTTGGACATGGAATTCTGTTTTACTCAGCAGTGGTGAGGCTGAGGGATGTTTCTCCCTTCTTGGCTCTTGTTTCAGTTTAGAAACATGTTTGAGTTCTTTTCTGACCATGCAGAGCTCGTTGTTGGCATCATCTAGATGTTGGGTCAGATTGTCAATTTCAGTGCTGTACCTTTCAAGGTGATCTTCTAAGGCACTAATTGCAGCATTCTTGTCTTTGATGTCCTTCTTGGCTTTCTCTAGTAGCTGTTCGGCATACTGGAGTCTGTTTACCAGGTCTTTCTGGGCAGCATTTGCTTGTTGTTGGTCACGTTGAGCTGCTGCCAGGGCTGCTAGGAGCTTCTTAACTTGTTCCGTTGTTTCCTGCTCCCTCTCGCTGGGTGCTTTGAATTGATCTTGAACTTTCACTTCCAGCTTGTCTATGCGGCGTTGGGCACGTGTCAGCTCCTCTTGGAGGTGGGTGATGTGCTTGTCGCTCAGGTGCAGCTGGGCTGTGAAGGCATAGCTTAGGGAGCTTGTGATCTTGACTAGCTCCTCGTGGTTGTTGTTCTGGCTTGAATCATGTGTCAGGAGTCTTTTCAGGATTAGGATTATTATTAGAAATAATAACAGTTCACAAGTCTTGGGGGTGAGGCTTTCTGTCATGCCTCTCAGCCAAGTGTTCACATCTTTCCCTTGGGCGATGGGGTCTGCAGTCTGCGGCATGTTGGTGCACTGAGGAGAAGAAAGAGACTGACACAGATCTGTGTGGTGTAGAAGCCTATGTGTGTTGGGACAACTAAATGTTGTGTCAGTGATTGTGAACCACTATTGAAGTGTGGTGATGGACGTGTTGGTCTCAAGGTGTCTAGGCAGACTAGGGATGTGAAGACTTCGTCACTCTAATGAGGAAGAGGAAAAGAGAGAAAGGTGAAACATAATTCCGTGTAATAAATCAATTCCTTTGCCAAAGGGAATTTTCCAATTAGATTTTGTTATCAAGAAGGTAAACAATATTATTATATCTCTGTTTGAGACCAAAGAATGCAATAATATTGTTGATATCTCTTTTCTTAGTCTGACAGGATTGACACCGTACACCTTACAGTTGGACCGCTTACCAGGGAGGCTTCGAAAGCGACGGTCGTTCAGAACTTATCTCTATTAATTGATCTCAGCGTCGGGTGAGATGCTAAAATTTGGAATGCGTTTTCAAATGCAGGGAGTTTAGGAAGAACGAAGGAGGGTTTGATTACAATCAAATTCATAAGGATGAATCGTCTTTGACACGATTGTTTATTTCATTCACTTAGAATCGATTGATGGTTCTTACAGGTCCCTACAAATGTGAAGAGTGAAGAGGGAAGAAAGCAGGAGAGAACAGGAGAGACTTGAGTAGAAGGAAAGGAAAGGAGACTCCGTAAATTGAGTAGATCAGGTCCACTCACAGACTGTGTTGCTGTTATGCCCAGCTACGAGTAGAGCGTTGTTAATAGTTGCCGCACAACTAATGAAACAACAATAAAATTTGAGCGAAAGAGAGTTGTCTTTCTAATTTATTTGAACTCGTAGCGAGGGATAACAATGTCTCCTATTAAGGGCTCAGGTGTGTTGTTCCTAAGCTAGGATACCAGGAGGAAAAAAAAGAGAGAGGTAAGATGAAAGTAAAGTGGAATTGAAAGTAATAAATGGCAAAATAATCAAAATGGAATTAAATGAAGGAGGAAATCAATAAATAAATATAGAGGCTAACTGTATAGCCAAACAGGAAGAAAGAAGGGTAAAACGCAATAAGAGTAAGTGCGATTCTGAATAGAATCTATTAATAAGGGTTATAAATCAGTTAGGTAGAATAAGTTTATTTAAACTTTAAAAGTTCAAGGCTTATTCGTACCTACAATGATTAACTGTTAGGCGTAAGAGCATACTAGAAATAACGATCATATTAAATGACCTGATGAGGAAATTTGAATGATTCCAAATAAATGTAATGTTTGAATTAAATTTGAATTTGGCACAATTAATAATCGTGGAGCAGTATTTCCCTTTCTAGTAAAATGCAAATAATAAGTAGTAAAAAGTGAGAAAATGGAGGAATAAGAAATAGAAAGAGACCAGCAGGTGTATTAGTTGAGATGTTCAAAGGCTTAAACCACTTTAGCTTTGCCCAAACACACTGTATACAACCACTAGATGTTAATGCTAACTGCTAACCTTTGAGGCTAGTCTTCAGCATAGATTTCAATGTAAACAACAGTTTCGTTAGCTTAGCAACATTGTAGAGTTTGTTTACATATGATGTCGACGTGCTGCGCGTGCGCAGTTCAGAGTTGCTCCGGAATAAGGTTAAGACTTCCGAGTCACGATCGTAACTATGGCAACCAAAACAAACATTAGTGGACTAAGCACATGAATGTTGCATTACAAGTACAGTTAAGCATGTTAAATGAAATGTCGGCGCATTTCAACACTGTACAAATAACAAACACCACTTTTAGTTTTTGCGATGTGGCGCTTTAACTCTTAGTTCGTTTAGAGTTAGATCTAAATTTATTCAAATAACAGCTTGGCGTTGCAATAGGGGAAACAAGGATATCGATCTCGGCGGATCGTAAATCTACATGCCAGTTTCTCTGGCCACGTAAACACAACACAACAGGGTTTCTTCGCTGTTGGTTCAAAGTTAAACCTTACTTGATCAAGCTTTTAAAAACACTCCCATTCAAATCACACATGCAGTGTAACACGAGATATGCATCTTAAATTCACTTAGTGAACAGACACAAACAGGCAAGCATTATGTTTAACCCAGGGAGTCGAATAGCATAGTTGAATTGGCAATGGAACACGCACTGACAATTAAGCTATGAATAATAAGGCCTTAGAAATAGATTGAGGAACACGCTCAAACTATTCTTTATCCGTCGATTTATTTCCCTTTTAATTACTGCAGTTTAGCTCTGTTCGGCTAACGGTGACTGAGATTCCCTGGTGGGGAATATAGCTATTGAATGACACTGGAACACGCAATGACATCAATTCAGCTATAGACAAGGCATTACAGAAAATGAGGAATACGCTCAATTTCGACCTTATTGTACGATCTCAGATCTTACCTTTAAATTAATTTACTGCAGTTTACAAGAGAGGCACGGACTCGGGTCACAGCCTTCTCTGCTTTCATTCAAGCCAGCGTTCATTCATTCAAGAGTTCAGTCATTCAAGCGGCCGCACGCTGCTTACGTCACACACACGTATCGCCTCAGAAGTTTCTCATCTTTTGCATCCGCAGCATTAGAAAAGATGAAATAACTTGATTTATGGCTAAAAATTTGATTAAACTGCCCGCATTCTCCACCATTAATTCTGTAGGGGATTTACAGAAGTCAATTTAGCTCAAAGGGAATCATTCAAGATTGAACAGAATCTCCGTTTTACAGCGGATCAATGAATCGGCGAGCCGTATAACACCAACTCTGCAATGGATACTAATATGCACAATATAGTGACAACACTATTAGCACGGTAACAAGGTCGGCAGTTTAAGACATGAATTTATAAGCACAAAACACAAGATACTTCTCTTTTCAATATGAATAGGAATTTATTGGAAAAACCTAAGACATAACTAATCTAACACATAGCACGCATTCAGACATTCATACGGGTTGCAGAAAGAGAGAAATTGAGGAAAGAATAAGTTTAGAAGAGTGAAAATATGAAGTCCCAAGTTTATAACATACGTATATGCAAATGCTTAGATCTGAACAACCATCAATCATTTAATTAACCCTCGCATTGAGTTTCTCAATGAGGTTATTAAACTTTATAATCAAATGACCAGTTCAGCTAGAATCTGGAGGTTGTACTTGTGTTGCCTTTGCGTTAAGGGGTTTCCTTTGATGACGTCGTTGCAGAAAGGGGTTCCCCAAGGTTGCTGATTGGCTGGAAGTTCGTGGTCTTTCGAAGTGATGTCTTGGGCGTTGGCTGGAGGATGGAGTCGTGTGCGCTGGTTGAAGTTTTGAGGCGGGCACGAAGTCTGAGACGCGGCTTAGCGGCAAAACTTAACTTAGAAAACGCAACTCTCAATGGAAAGAAAAAGATTAAAGTAAAAGAAAGAAATGTGATGATCTCCTCATGTTTCGTATTAGAGGAGTGGCTGGCGTGCAAGCCAGGAAGCGTTCAAAGAACACTAAAAGCAGCCGCAAAAATGATGGCTAAGAGTATGGCTAAAAGAGATGGCACGAAGCACAAACTAAAAGCAAAATTTGATGGTGTCCTGTGGTTTTAAACTCAGTTTTGGACACATCCCAAAATGGTGTCTTGACCAATTAGATGTTGTCTTAACTCGGGTTATTGCTATGTTTCTCCTCCCAAAACATAAATCAGCATGTTATCTTATCAGTCACATGGTCAGAATTTTCCCGCTCTTGCAGAGTATAATTTGGCCATGATTCCTATAACATGAACACAACGCATTTGACAATGAATTGATCGGTGGAAACGTTCAAAGCATGAATTTTCAAACTCATACATACCAAACATGAATATAAACCCTTAAGCTATTCAATGGTTATTAAAAGGACATACACAACGAGTGATTAGAACATAATAGACAAATGTGTGAGTAACATACATAGTAGGGAGTTACGCAATGGTCTGATGTTCATTCATAAGTCCTTTTCAGCATCATTTTGGTGCATATTTAGGTAAAAGGGACAGTCTCTCTGTCATTCTGTGAACTAAGGGCATGTTCCGAGGACCAAAGGAATTTAGAAGGAACTCGGTCTGGTTATTGTCTTGGGTGGGGGAGCACCACCCAACAAAGTTTCCTCATGTGATGGTCCTGATGTGCTGTATCTTTGACCACTGATCTTGGGTTTCTTGCCCCAATATTGACAATCTCCTTTCTGAGTTGGGATTATCAACAATTGTGTTCTTTTGTTTTAGCGTTGCAAGTTGTTCAAAGCTGTGAAAGTTGGTTGGTTAGGCTTACTTCAGGCTGGCTGGCGCCAGGGTATCTTGGACAGATTTATGACGTGGTCTGGTCAGCATGGGCCTCTTTGTGGAATTTGGCTCTTTGGTTTCAACCAAATGTTCTGATCGGATCTTCAATTTGTCTGATTCGCTCTGATACCCTACACTATGCAGTCGCCAGGGTACTTGGGTGGTTGCTATGCAGTTGCTAAGGTACTGGAAGTGGTTACTAGACTGTTGCTATGCAGTTGCAAAGGCACTCAGTGTGGTTGCTAGGGTGTTCTGGGTGGTTTCTAGAGTGTTGCTATGCAGTTGCTAAGGTACTGAGGGTGGTTGCTAGGCTGTTGCTATATGGTTGCTATGATACTTGCTGTGTGGTTGATAACACATTTTGGGCGGTTGCTAGATATGATCTAGATATGTTAAGATATTTGTGCAGTGTAGACAGAATCAACTCTGAGCTCACGCTGAACTGTGATTGACAGATCTGTGATTATAATGGATTATATCACACACCGGACGTGTTCAGTTCAAGACAGCAGTCGAAAAACAGTGACTCTAGTCATTAAACAGGGAAAAGTTTGTTTCAAGAATGGGTTGGTGTTCAAAAAAGCAAACAGAAAAAGAACAATCTTTTAAAAATTTTGACTGTCATTCTTACATTTGGAAAATGTTTCTCTTGCTCTGAGTAGTTAAGCAAGAGTTGCAAAAGGCTCAGTGTGATTGTGGAGTCAGATGAGCTCATAGTGTGGACATCTTCATACCAGGTTTGCATCTTTTATACTTGGATTTATTTTAAGAACATGTATGCTTTGTATTGATCATTTCCCAGTTGATTATGTAATTGTCATCATGCATGTTTTACCTGCTTATTCTTGGATTCTGCTAGTAAATTGAGAGGAGTTTGGTGTTTCAGTCAGTAACACTTTTTAATAACTTCGATTAATAAATCATTAACTAAAAAATCTATAACAAACAACATACTTCGAGTTGCTATCTGTGGTATATCATTAATAAATTAATTAATAAAGGTAAAAAATTAAGCATAGGTTAGCTAATATTAGATGAAGTATCCAATAGTTTACACAAAATATTGTCAATATTGAGTCTTTTGCTCCAAAATAGTCCAAACAGAGTCACAGCAGGACATTTGCATCTCACGATCAACATAGAGATGTTTAGATCTTAAATGAGTAAATGATTCAATATCATTTATAAGGAAAGAAAAAAAAAAAACAATGGCCCTGAAAATCAATTTAAATATTATGCTTAAATGTTTAGTAATTATCTTTTCACTATTTAATTTAAACCGGCTTCACTGTTTTCTGAAAAATGTTCCCCTTTTTGGTGTTATAGAAATGCTAATATTTTTTGAGCAGTGTAGTTCCATTTCATCCCTGATTGAAAGCTCCAGCAGTATCAAGTGTTTTGCTCTCAGGTTCAGTCGTTGTGGTTGCATTAGTTCATTTTAATCTGACCCTGACTCAAAATAATCTAATAACAGAGCTGACCTTCTCAAGCATCAAAACACACGTCACACAGGGGCTGTTTACCTGCATTTCAAAATATTATGACAAATATTTGAATTAAAAAAATAAAATAAAATAAAATAAACTTCATAAGCTAACCTCCAAAAACATAAGTAAATCTGAAAATGCATTTTATGATCTTTTAAAAGTTTAATAATGCTATAAGTTTAATTACTAGTGGTGTCAATCGATTGTTTTTTCCCCAAATATTTAACCATTGACTATAGCCATTCAACATTACAGTATAATTGAGAGCTTTTAATCTAACATTTACTAGACTTGTAATTTAAGTGAACTTAAAACAATCTTCACATAAACCCATTTTAATAACTGTCACCTGTGTATAATAACCTGTGCCCTTCAGCAAGAAAATATAGCCAAATTTAATAAAGTTATCAAACACTGAAATCTAAATTAAATAAAAGATAAAGCTTAAAACTACAGAAGTTATTGATTTCCTTTTTTTTTTTTTTTATTTTGTTCTTCGATTAACAGACATCACAGCAGCTGGTTATTAGGATATTTTGGCTGCTGTTACTTTAAAAGCTGCCACTGCTGAACTTGAAGCAGATCTGACACTGCTTTAAATGTCACTAATAAATAATAAACACGTACATGCACAGTTTTAAGGCACCTTTAGTCGCCTTTTTTGTAACTTCATGACTTAACTGACATCGTAACTACGACTAACCACATATTTGTAGTTTCATTTGGGTTTAAATATGATACAGAGTGTGCCGGCATATTTGTGCGTGCGCTTCAAGAGCACGTGTTACGAGCACAGTGTAACGACTGACAGGACAGGAAGATTCGTTTTTACTGACATATGACCAGACAACATCTCATCTGACCGCAGTTCACTGATGTTCTACTGAAGCTCCTCGTCACCGGTACCGTTTCCACGCTCGTTTGACTCAAGCCTGGTGCTGAGGTGACGTTGGAACGCGCGTCTGAAAAGTCTCACGTTTGATGTGCTCATTATTACATTCTGCGTCTAAATAAACGTAATTCTTTAGTGGTTGTGGGTGGGTGATGTTCATGATGTGGAGTTCTGTAAAGAGTTGGGTGACGTTATTTGGAGAATCTTCAGGGATTAACACTGATCATAGTGTATTTGGTCCCACAATACAGAGTGTTAAAGTAACACTGAAGCAGAGTTGAACTTAATGAGAATGTTAACAAGCAGAATTACTGAAGGAAAGAGAAACAGAAAAAAAGAGAAGAGACAAACAGAAACACAACTGACTTACAGTCACAGCCTTAGATGAAATCAGCTGCAATAAAAGACTTTAAATCTCTCAAGATCTCAGCAGAGGATGATTAAACAACTCCACAAACAGCTTCACCAGCTTCACTTATTACTAATCAGTTTGTCTAAAGTAATTATTTAGAACAGAGGTTTAGATGTTGAATTTGTTTAGTTTGAACTTACCATTAAGGCGATCAATGTTTGCTTTAGTTGGGCTCTTGACCCTTCAATTTATAATTTCTGTTTTCTGGCTGCTGTAAGTCTGTGTCTGCAAAATACACTTATTATGACAAAAAAGCCAGAAAAAAACATTATTTGAAATGTTGTTAATCATCTGGTGAAGCTGGTGAAGCTGTTTGTGGAGTTGTTTAATCATTCTCTGCTGAGATCTTGAGAGATTTAATGTCTTTTATTTTAGTTTCATCTAAGGCTGTGACTGTAATTTAGTTGCAGTTGTGTTTCTGTTTGTCTCCTCTCTTTTTTTTGTTTCTGTTTCCTTCAGTAATTCTGTTTGTTAACATGATATATAGTGTCATGGTATATTGATCTCACAGACCACCAGTGAAGAACAGCATGTTGACAGGACCAGAAGTGAAATGTTCTTTGACAAAACGGCTCTTCTACATTGATCATGGGTCTGTGATACATAGAATAATTCTATATGAATATATAAACTGTCATGTTTTTAATGGACTTCCCATGCATTGTTTTTTATTTGAGTTTCTCTTGACAACCACAAAATAATGACAAATTATCTCACATACACAGCAGACAGGATGATTGTTACTGCTCAACTTACTTGAGTTTTTCCAGGTGGTTGAGCAGCTTCACTCCTGAATCTCCTGGGTGATTGTAGCTCAGATCCAGCTCTCTCAGGTGTGAGGGGTTTGAACTCAGAGCTGATGCCAGAGCAGCACAACCTTCTTCTGTCACCATACAGCCAGATAATCTACAACAACAGTGAGTGTTAGTGTGCTTCTTATTTGATAAATACAATAACCATGCAACATGTAAGGGATAATATACATCCAGCAAGTTTTTACAAAAAACACTAACTTTACATGTATTTCCTAGATTATTATTGTGAACATTCTCTGTAAAATGTAAATTTCTTACAGTTAACCATTAGCTAGCAACAGCACACATGCATGAGCTAATGTAACTATCACTGCATCAGCAACTACACAGTTACTGCCTTTAAAGCCTTCAACACACTTCACAATTTTAGCAGTCCTATAAGATCATTGCTGATCACACTGTGTGACATGGATCTAATAAACTTGGATATGACATGCATGTAGATGACACCTACTGACTCGTAGGCTATGAAAAAAAGTGTAAGTGGCGAAAAAGGAAGGAATAAGAGCTTGATGTAAACAGTTTTTTTGTTGTTGTTGTTTTAGCGCTATGTCACGTTGATTTCAAAAGGCATTTTTATTGGCTGGTCGGTAAATGTGGGTTGTGACAGCAAACACACCATGTGATGATCAGGCTGAATTTCTGACACTGTCAGAAAATGATCGTAGGCTATCTTTGGTCACAAGACCGTGACAACGACCATCTTTGAATCTCTCTCTCTATAAGACATAGGATCACAGATTAGGAGCCACGATCACAGAAATCACCACGATTGTTTCATGATGCCAGTCTTTCATCTGGGACAGCCGAAAATCGTGCAGTGTGTTTCGGACTTAAAGTGCCCCTATTATGCCTTTTCAAATATGTCCTTTCATGCAGTGTGTCATGTAGCTGTATGTAAACATAAACTATCTGCAAAGTTGTGAAGCCGACAGTGCATGATAAATAAAGTTATTGTCTATCAAAAAAAAGAGTCGGCTCACATTTGCCTAAACGAGTCGTCAGGAATTCGAATCTTTTTCTGTTACGGCCACACGTCACGAAGTAACATATTTGCTTAATGCCCGCCCACGTTCTACTTTGCAAACAACTTGTCCGCCCACAAACAGTGAAATTTCCATGTGGTTTACGTCACATGGAAATTTACACGTACATTATACAGAAGACGCTGTATCATACGCTGTGAGTAAAACTGTTTTATATTCACTTCCAAAAGATGAATCTACAAAGATTGTATTTTCTGGCGATCGTTCAAAATACATAGTTGTGTATGTTAGGTTGTGTAACAACCCTGCACATGTCTTGCTAACCGGCTAAATCATGCTTTTGTAGTTCTGTTGTTCAGCTGTGGACCCACTGTAGTCTAAAAATGTGTGATTTATGCAGCTTGTCTGTCTCATTAGTTGAAGTAATGATAAAGGATGGCGTACGAAGCGGATTTCACACCGAATGCGGAAAGCGCTGTGCTATGAAACCCATTCAGTAGACCAATCATAAAGGACTGCGCCATCTGACCAATCACAGCAGTGAGGGCTCACGGAAAGGAGGGGTTTAGAGAGACTGATTCTTCGAACTGCTTCGCACAAGTCGTTTAGGAATCATTTAGAAATGGGGTAAAATTAAATCTATTTTTGGAGAAAACTGAAGTGTTTTTTGACCTTGCATACATGTAACCCTGTTTTGGGAGTCTATTAAAACCATATTATCAACCTTTAAAATGGCATAATAGGGGCACTTTAAAGGCACAATATGTAAGATTTTTGAATCAAAGCAATATTTTCTACAGTAACAGACCATGTCATTGCATCGCCTGCGAATGGCAAGCAGTTACACTCGGCCCAAGTGCAGCAAAGAATTACAGCCCTTGAGTGGCCCAGATCCGGACTACAGACATGAGCCACATATGAGCCATAACCGGCCCAAATCTCAGCCAAATAGTAACTTATAACCAGCCCTGAACTGGAGCAGAACAAGTTTTAATAGTGCTACCCCCAAGCAACCACTGAATCAATGTCAAAAGTAGTTGATTTGTCAATGTTAATGACATTGAATTAACTTTAGCTCCCGCTATTAGTGTTAAAAAAAACCAAACCACCATTCAGATCAGATGGTGCCGTTTGTGATTATTGCAAGGTTACATAAAAAAAAGCTTGCAATGTGTGCTACTGTAATGTGAGATTAAAGCAGAAGTACAGCTATCATGCTTTCAGGAATTAACAGAAAATAATTAAAAATCTATGAATTGTTGAACCAATTAGACATCAAGAATCAGCATATGAAACTCAACAATGGTGACAATCAGCAAAAGAAAATTTTATGCAGAAATGCATGCTGGGTTTCAACAAAGTAAAAACTCATTCATGATTCCCAGCATGCATTGCAGTTGATCTGTTTATCTGAATTAGTCTGATGATTGTCACCATTGTTGAGGTTTGTATGTTGAGTGTTGATGTCTAAATCTTTCTGTGTTGTCACAGATTTTTTTACATTTGTGATACAGAATCATGAATAATGAAAAATCCTCAATATGATTTAGTATTATTCCTGAATTTTATTGCTACTTGACACCCATCATAAAGAACAATCTACTTCAAATTAACTTTAAAACATTTTTAACTTTTTAACAACATAAGGGTTTGTACTAAAACACTATTGCAAAACAGACAAAAAATTAACTTAATGAAAGGCCTGTATCAAGAACCAAACTAAAGCAATCACTGATCACAGTAATGGTGGTTTGTTGAAACGTCAACATTTTTTTTTAACATTAACTGATTTAATGCCATTAACATTGACAAACCAACTATTTTTAACATTGATTCAATAGTTTTCACCTGCTCTCTTGCTATCTGGGACCCAATCTCAGCCTTCAGGAAACCACACAGAGTCCAGTCTTTAACCAGAAACCCCAAAACTGACCCATAAAAAAGCCATGGATCCATCAATAGGCAGTAAAACACACAGTTACACCTTTAGACGGCTCAGTTTTGGGGTTTCTGGTTATAGACTGGCCTCTATGTAGTTTACTGAAGACTGAGACTGGGTTAAAACTTCTTCTGGCCAGTTCAGGGCTGGTTATAAGTTACTATTTGGCTGAGATTTGGGCCAGTTATGGCTCATGTGTGGCTCATGTCTGTAGTCCAGATCCGGGCCACTCAAGGGCCGTAATTCCTTGCTGCACTTGGGCTGAGTGTAACTGCTTACTTGGCCCAGAGCTGGGCCAGATGACAATTGCTATGTGGGACGCTACAGGAATGCACATGCATGCATTGTGATACTCTCATGTACGTGCATAGAAGACTGACACAGACGAGAACAAATGGTTGAATAAAGTTATTATTTTTTGTTTTCTTTGCACACAAAAATAATTCTCATTGCTCTTTTAACATTATGGTTGAACCACTGGTCACACGGACTATTATAACGATATCCTACTACCTTTTTGGGCCTTGAATATGTCAGTTGTGTTGCTGTCTATGCAGGGTCAGAAAGCTCTCGCATTTGATCAAAAAATGTTTTTATTTGTGCTTCAAAGATAAACAACGGTCTTGTGGGTTTGGAGTAATTAATGACAGAATTGTCTTTTTTTGGTGAACTATCCCTTTAATGCCCAGAGAGCAAACACATGATACAAATGTTATTAACAATTAAAGTGCTCAAATCTAATAATTACACAGGAATATGTTTAGCCACTCTCAACCCCCCCTCTGGAGGTCTGTGCATGTCACTGATTGAAATTTTAAAACAAATCCCAAATTAATTAAATGAATAAATAAAAGAAATCTCTTCATATAAACAAACTAAGGCTTTCCTTTGCTCTTTCCATTTAAAATTAGGCCACCACTGCATTGGTGACTCTGAGATGATGGTTTGTGAAATACCAGTAGTTCAGCAGTTTCTGTATGCTGTCACATGACTGGCTGATTAGACAGTTGCATTAATGAGCAGCTGAACAGTTGTACCCAGTAAAGTGTCCAGTGAGTGTACATGTATATGTTACAAAGAACATTTAAATACCACATTAAATACCTCAGTATGTTGAGTTGACAGTTTGGACTCTTCAGTCCAGCACACAGCCGTTTCACTCCTGAATCCTGCAGGTCATTGTTACTCAGGTCCAGCTCTCTCAGAGAAGAGTTTGATGATTGTAAAACTGAAGCCATAGTTTCACAGTGCTGATCAGTGAGATTACAGATTGCCAATCTAAACAGAGTAATGAAAAATAATTAACACTGTTAATGCATCTGTTTTAGGTTTTGTTAGTGTTCATGTTTTCATGTCTTTAGGTATGTTTAAGTGCTTTTGGTGCTGCACAGACCGATCAGCGAGAGTTGCTGACTGTAGTCGAAGGCGGAGCTGAAAGCGGAGATGTGAAGTCGGACACTTTCTGCTCCTCATAGTGATGCTCGCACAGTGTTTGTATACTTTATCGCAGATTAAGTGAATTAGCTCAACATAAGCCTACACTATTTAAATAACAATAAAGTGCTTTTTGATAAACAAGACTCAATATAACATTGTGGCTACAGAGTAAAAGTGTATTATGTTTTTGAAGGGTGTTTCTTGATCGCCAACTACTGGCCTGGCATGCATAACAGTATTCAGTAAATTTAACAGTAAATTTAATTACATTTCAAGGCTTTGTACTTCACTCTTGTTCCAATATCCATGTAAAAAAGAATCCTTTCTGTCTAAAAATGTTTGTTTGGGTGCTGTACGTTGACTTTTAAATAAAACAGTGTAACTTTATCTTTGGTTGACTGCATTTACTGCTGATATGTCAAGTTAGCAACACTGATATTTTGTGTGTGTGCGTGTGAATTGAATTGAATTTAATAAAATAAAGATTTAAAGAAAACAAATAAAATGCATAAAGAGTGTCACATGAACAAAAGTAGCCTATACTTGTACAGCTTTTTTCTTTTGTTAATCTTTTAATTATTTAGGAGAAATAGCCCTAATTATGCAGCCCTATTTATTTAATTCCTTATATACTTAATTTCTATTTTTTTTTTTTTTTTCCATTCACAAGTGCTGCAGATGCGTGACATGTGTAACGCCAAGCCAGCAGAGGGAGCTCTCACCCGAGTACTGACTGCCTCTGCTCCCTCTGCTGCTTCTACCTTCACTTCGGTTGCTCCCTGTGAAGTATTGCCAGTTTAACTTGCTTTATCGAGCGTTCTATTATTCTCTGTCTGATTACCTGTTGCTGTTCTGCCTTGCTATTGGATTTACGAGTTTATGGATTTACCCTTGGATTGTTTGCCAGAGTGGATTGCCTTCACGATCTGAACTTACGCCTGTCTCCTCACTATCGTCTCCTGGTTTGCCCCATTGTATCGTTTGCCTGATTGGACTGCTGTTAACGCTTTGACCCACTGTCTGTCTATTTACCTCTGATTTCTGGATTGCCCTTTTGTTTTGTATGCTCTGTTGGACTCCTTATTCGGTTATCGACCGATATAAAGTTGGTTCGATGTTTGACGTTTGATATTTGTCAGAGATTCAGCCTTGGAAATCTTCAATAGTTCTTTAACGATTGAGCACAATGACAAGAAACATAGTGCGTTCTAACTGTTTTCAAATGTAGAAGAGAACACACAATATGTTTTATTTGTTTTAATCTGCCTTAAGGTATTGTAACTGATAGAGCTTATAATGTAATAGTGCAGGATAGGGACCGTCTGCAAAGTGCAAAACGAAGAGCAAAAAGTACAATTATTTCATCTAAATGCTTCACTTGTGAAATGTATAAAACATAAATCTCAAATTTAAGGGGTGTGTCTTATTACTAGTTCATAAAATAACATTTATATATATGTTTTATTCACAGATCTATAGCACAACAAAAGTTATTGAAATGAAACCACTGAGAAAAAGCTTTTAAAGCATGACAAAGATTGTGCAGTTTACCGCCCCCTACAGGAAGATACTGAACTTGTTTTGACCAAATTTGACATTCAGAAGTTCAAATAAATTAATTTTAGAATGCACACAGTTTGATATGTAAACTCCAGGTGGTGTGTCTTGTTACATATTTACAGCCATCTTTCACTATCAAATGTAAATCAGGATGTACGCTATTGAATTAAATTTGAATCTGTTAACACATTCATTTTTGAAACATACAGTTTTCCATCTCAATTTCAAAGGCTGTGTCTTGTTACTGGTTCATAGATGAACATTTAAATGTTGGTTTTATTCTCAAAACTATAACACAGCACATGATATTGAAATATCAACGAGTAGGTCAATCAATGTAAAGTACATATCACTCAAAAAAATATTTCAGCCCTTAACTTAATTCAATTACGTACAAAATTAAGCTTATTAAGTGTTCTTGGTTAATTATTATTGATATCGTAATAGTCATCCAGTGGCCTGATTTGCTGATATCATTCAGTGGTTTACCTGTAAGTTTCATGATATTTACAGTAGTTCTATGAACTGTAACTATTACTACTTTAAGTTCTCCAGTATTACTTAGACACACACAGACATCAAGAATCAGCATATGAATCTCAACAATGGTGACATTCAACAGCTTCATGCTGGGAGTCATGGGTGAGTTTTATAATCTGCTGTTACCCAGCACGCAGCTGTTGAATGTCACCATTGTTGAGATTCAAATGCTGATTCTTGATGTCTGTATGTGTCAAAGAGATACAGTAGATTTCAAGGTTTAGTGTATATGATGAATATCCATAATAACTCATACACATACTGTTGTAAACATTATGAAAACAATAGACTAACCACTGTATGAGATCAGTGCATCATGACACCTAATCAGACTTCTTTTTGGCTTTTTTATTTTGCTGTAATAAAGGTGCTTCATACACATAATTACAGCAGCCAAAAAAGTTAAAATAGCAAAATCAAAAGTCAAGAGTCCAACTAAAGTAAACCCTGATCGCCATGATGGTGAGGTTAATTGAAACTTTAAAAAAAAAAAAATAATAATAAAATAAAATATCTAAACCTCTGTTTAGATGTTCTGAAATAATATTTGTGGATATATGACAGAAATCAAGTCAAACGTCAAGTCAAATTTAATGTCTTCATTTATTTAAGTTCATTTTATCTTTGGCTGTGGCTGATTCTTGTGTTTCTCTTTCCTTCGGTGATTCTGCTTGTAAACAACAGGTGTTCATCATTATTGGTCAATCATGACATAATGATCTCCTTAACTCCAACACTGTGTCAATGCTACTTGAACACTCTGTAGTGTGGAAACACATGAACACTGAGCAGGGTTTGTTTAACACTGGGAAATATTACATAACCTTTACCTGTTTCATTCACGTAAGACTGATGCATTTGAATCACATTTAGTTTAACTGATTTGTTTAAGTTAAAACTGTGTAATCTAAATGCATGGAAATTTTGTACGTAATTGAATTAAGTTAAGGGCTGAAATATTTTTTTGAGTGTACGCTCTTCTATCTTAACTTCAAAGGATGTGTCTTGTTTCTGATTCCTATAAGAACATTTTGATGGTGATTTTAGCCATATAACTATAATAAAACATACTATTGAACATGAAAGCAATACATAATTTAGTTAAAAATAAATGCAAGCTTCTGTCTCAGCTTCAAAGGCTGTGTCTTGTTACAGATTGTATAAAGAACATTTTGCAGTATTTTTCATTGTCAAAAGTGATGCAGAAGTCACGCTATTGATATTAAAAAATCGCTTGCGAAACCTTTAAAAGAGTGTCCTGTATTACTGCCCCCTAGAGGAACATACTGCTGTTTTGACTTTTGAGTTTGACGTTCAAACTTATAAATTCATTTAAAATCAATACAGTCTTCTATCTTAACTTCAAAGGGTGTGTCTTGTTACTGGTTTCTAGAAAAACATGTTGATGGTGGTTTTAATCACAGAACTATAGTAGAACACACACCATTGAAAATGAAACCAATGCATGAAGTAGTTTAAAAGAAATACAATCTTTTATCTCAGCTTCAAAGGCTGTGTCTTGTTATATATTTCATAAAGAACATTTTGCAGTAGTTTCATTGTCAAAAGTGATGCAAAAGTCATGCTATTGACATTTAAAAATAGCTTGAAAACCTTCCAAAGAGTGTCCTATATTACTTCCCCCTAGAGGAACATACTGTTGTTTTGACTGAGTTTGACATTCAACTATTTAAATAAATTAATTTAAAATGCATACAGTTTTTTCGTTTCAACTGCAAAGGCTGTGTCTTGTTACTTGGGCCTAAAAGAGCATTTCCATGCAAGTTCTACTGTCATGTGTAAATCAGGATACATGCTATTGAATTAAATTCCAATCTGTTAATACATTTTTTTAAAATGATTGCAGTTTTCTTTCTCAAATCTAAAGGCTGTGTCTTGTTACTGATTCCCAGAAGAACATTTTGCTGGTGGTTTTAGCCACAAAACTACAATAAAACACATACTATTGAAAATGAAAGCAATACGTAATTTAGGTAAAATAAATACAAGCTTCTGTCTCAGGTTCAAAGGCTGTGTCTTGTTACAGATTTCATAAAGAACGTTTTGCAGTAGTTTTCATTGTCAGAAGTGATGTAGAAGTCACAATGCATAATGAAATATTTATGTATGTAGGTTTATTTATTTATATCTAGAGCTACATTGTATTCAGCTACATCGTAATTTGTATTGTTCCATACTCATATGATAATTTATGTATTGTATATCAATAAAATAATATACTATATATGGACTGATTTTTTTTTTTTTTGTCTAATTGATGTATTGAATTGGAAATTCAGTTTCATTTGCATGTGTTCTCTTATAATTCTGTGACTGAAACCAACATTAAAATATTCTTCTAGAAACCAGTAACAAGACACAGCTTTTGCATGCAATTAAATTAATTTATTGACAGATTTCAATTTTAATTTAATAGCATGTGTCCTGAATGACATATGACAGTAAAACCTGAATTGAAATGTTCATTTGAGAATCAGAAACAAGACACACCTTTTAAAGTTGAAACAGAAGACTGTATTGATTTTAAATTAATTTATACGTTTGAATGTCAAACTCAAAACAGCAGTATGTTCCTCTAGGGGGCAGTAATACAGGACACTCTTTTGAAGGTTTCACAAACGATTTTTAAATGTCAATATTGTGACTTCTGCATCACTTTTTACAATGAAAACTACTGCAAAATGTTTGTTTTTAAATCTGAAACAAGACACACCCTTTGAAGCTGAGATAGAAGATTGTATTTATTCCAAACTATATTATGTATTGCTTTCATTTTCAATAGTATGTTCTATTATAGTCATATGGCTAAAACCACCACCAAAATGTTCTTCCAGGAATCTGTAATAAGACACATTATTTAGATTTGAGAAAGAAAACTGCATGCATTTTAAATGAATTTATTAACAGATCTGAATTTAATTCAATAGCATGTATCCTGATTTACATATGACAGTAGAACTTAAAATAACAATTATTATTGATTACTGATTTAGATCAGTAAATAATGAAAACAGCACCTTACAAATAAAAGGAAGCAGGTTTTTAAGATCAGAATTTTCTTAAACTATAGTGAACCCCTGTAAACTTTTCAGTCCAAGGATCCAGTAAACGAATTCGTTCAAATAGTAAGTTCAAAACACAGGCCAATTTGATCAGAGATTGTGGAGAGTCACATCCAGATGTCAGAAAAAAAAAAAAAAACTTATGGTTCCCTTATGGGAAATATGTTTAATGTGCAGTTTTGCGCGTTGCATAACTTATAATGGGCCGCGTGAAGCCGCATTTTTTTTTTTTTTTTTTTACAGAAAAAGCATGAAACCTTGTGCATTCATTCACATTCTACATCTGCTTAACTGTAGTCTACATAGTTCACATCACCTATAAAGTGTACTCTGAGATCTGAGGTCTTTATCACTGCATTAGTTCACTGAGTCGCGTTCCACGTCGTTGGGGAATCCCGGAGTGTGACGTATGAGGAAAACCCCAGTATTTACAGCGCAGCCTGACAGCGTCACAAGCCATGATACAAAGTTAAGGAAATTAAGTAACCGAAAGCAATATATGTCTTCATCAGATGTAATGTTGTGTACATTAGCGTCGGGTAAAACAACATTATAACCTCCTTTGCGTTAGAGAAAGCTGCTTACATAAAGTCTACAGCAGACCTGGGCTTTTTAGCAGACCCCGGGCCACATCCGGCCCTCTGGCATCACTAGGCTCGTTTGAGGTGAGCAAATTCTGCACAGAATCGATCACCGGTGATCACCGCAAGATGCATGCTGGTTAGAAATGTGTCCAAGTTACCTCCGCCTTGCTCTGATGTCATGCTGACGCATGCCAAGAAACTCTCGCGACGGCGAGGCGGCTGTGTCGGATTGAGCAGTCGAGCGCAGTAGCTCTCCACTGACTGCGCTGACCAAAAGCACGACGGGAAACGACTGGATGACGATACAGCTTAAAGCTCATCGGTTGTCTAACCGTGATGTTGCCGTTCTTTTCTAAAATGTTTTATTTATTTTTTTTGTCTAAATATTTTTCTTCATTACACGTCTTGTTTGGTCTTATTTCGTATCATTGCATGTTTAAAAATAATGTACTTTGTTATGCAAACGCAAAATGTGAAACTGCAGTCTTATTCGCATAGGCTAGCATTTTTATAAGTATTTGTAAAATATTATTCAGCATATTTTACTTATCCTATTTTGCACCCATCTTAATTATTTAATTCATAAATCAGTAATTCATAATCAGTAAAAAACAGTTTTTCATATACATATACTTATATATATATATATATATATACATATATATATATATATATATATTTTTTTTTTTTTTTTTTTTTTTTAAAGTGACATCCGTTTAATCTTGATGGACATCTAATAATGATCAACAGCATCAGTCCGTTAGATCATTTTAAGACGTCAGATAATTTATAAGTTGTAATTGCATCTGTCTCGGATGTAAACTGGTCAAGAGTTATTTTAATAAACATGTGGGATGCACCTACTGCATGACAGAGAAGCGTCCGCACGATCACTTGTATTTTTTCCTGATAATGAAACTGATTTTAGGACGTGCTTTCTGCCATCTCTGTCTCTGAAGAACGTCCCAAAAAAGAACCGAAACTCATCGTATGACCGCCTCACATGCATGAAAAATATATCTATAGAAAGTTTAAAATGTCTACTTTTAAACGAACAAATTCGAAACGAAATCAAATACCCCCTGATTATGTAATCTGTATGAAGGTTGCATTTGTTTCTAAAGGCGCGTCCAGTAGTCTACTCTGGAGAGGAGAGTTAGCACTGTGTATTTCATCTTTGGAGCCGACAAGGGCACATAAACACTAGTGTGTGAATAAATTAAAATATAATTTTTTCATGCCACATTCATAAACATTAGGCGACATTTGTTTGTGCTTTGTGGCAAACTTTATGCGTGTGCATAAGCGCGGGAAAATATTAAGATTCGTTTTGTATTATTAGCTTAAATATAAACGTGCGGTTAATAATGGCTTAACGACTAGTTAAGCCCTATTAAATAACCACGAGACATCTCAATTTTTAAAGCCTTTAATGCGGATTCTGTAGTCGGGTAAATTCTGCTTTCAGAACTCTCACGTCCCTAACAATGATTTTTTTTTTTTTGCTCCATTTCTGCAAATTAGTTTCTGTGAATGAATGACTTGTGCTACTACTGGTCGCTTTGGCCTTCATCAACAGCCGCTTGCGACACCTGCTGGTGAGCGACTGACAGCAGCTGGAGATTGTGCATCAGTGCTCTACTGCTATTCCTGCAGCTCCCGGATGTGAAATGCCGAATTTTCTGACGAATTTGAACAAGTGAATTTGTGAAAGCGAATTTGTAATGTGAAATAAAATGGACTGAAATTTGCCTGTCGAATATTATACATCGTATTTTTAAACAGATTGTATATTTGGGAAGTGAATTCTGAAAGGTGAATATGAATTTTTGAATTTTTAGTTATTAAAATGTGGGTGAAATATTTTGAATTGAAATATTCACAGCTTAAACAGCTATGTTAAATTTCAAGACCTAAAAATGCGAGCCCTGAAAATACAAGGCATTAGAATGCAAGTGAGACTTGAGATTTCAAAAGTTCTGGTACTAAAATAAAAGAAAGGGAACGATAACTTTCTTTCTACAGTATTGGCAGTATTGAGAACAGGCTCTGTGACGCATAATTGTAAAAGTAATGTAAAACAGTCAGTTATTTCTTAAGTTAATGTATATTACACAGTGTAAATGCAACCTAATAGATCTTCTGCTGCCTATTATGCTGCTAATATTAATCAAAGAACACTAATAACTACATTGTAAAAAAAACAACCTATAGAATCTACTCAATAAAATGAGGTAAACTGAGGTAACAATTTACACTCTGTTTGGGTAGATTCTATCCTATATGTCTGAGTAAAGAATACCTGAATTTATCAGCTAAGACAAACTAAAAAAAAGTAGGTGAAGTCTACACAGCAAAAAGCCCAGTGTTAAATGAACTCTCCCGGGAGTTTGAGTCCATACTCAAGAGTATTAAAATTATTAAAGACGCCTGATGTTAATAAGCAGAATCACCAAAAGGAGAAAATCTAATTTTGTAAGTTGCCATTATAGTGGTCAGTGTTAGCATTAGTTTAGCTCTTTACCAGTAACTTCTTAGTATTAGATTTTGTTTGGGTGTCGTAATTAAGTTATAACAGTCAGACAAACCAGAAAAAATGAGATTTTGTGGTTTTGAATATGCTTTGACAAAGTCATGAAGCAGCAATCAGAATAAGTGAGTTGTATTTTGTTTATGTTGGTTTAATCAGACAGGTGTTTCTGAAATTTATTTGACCGGAAAAAATATAAACGTTTTTTAGATTTAGACACACAGACATCAACAATCAGCATGAGAATCACAACAATGGTGACCAACAAAAACGTATGTTGTAGCCAATCAAAACTCATCCATATCTCCCATCATGCATTGTGGCATGAATAAATTATGAGCTGATGATTTCCATGATGTTTAGAGTTGATCTGTTTCTGAATATGCTGTTTGTCACCATTTTTGAGATTCATATGCTGATTCATGATGTCTGTGTGTGCCTGATAGAACAGCTTTTGAAAGTTTTTTTTTTTGATCGGAGGAGCTTGTAAGACGTCCATTCAAAATTGTAAAAAAAAAAATTCAGGCTTTATCATTTTTTTTTGCTGCTGTGAAACCACAAGGCAGTTGTAATAAATAAAGGACATAGAACTCTGAACGGTTTCAGTGGCTCAAATTAAGTTTATTTTAAAACAGAATTATCACCACTGCATGACTTTTGCTCTTTGGCTTGTCTGGCTAGTTTAACTAAACAGTTGAACAAAAGCTAATGTTAAAAAGCTACGGGTCAAGAGCCCAACTCATGCTAACACTGACCACTATAATGGTGACGTAAACATTTTGGTGTCCAATAATTTTCAATCATCACTCAATGAATCACTTAATTACCTCATTAACTTTGACACTGCTTCAGTGTTCATTTTAACACTCAAATAAACTCCCGCGAGAGTTCATTTAACACTGGGCTTTTTGCTGTGTAGACTTCACCTACTTTTTTTTAGTTTGTCTTAGCTGATAAATTCAGGTATTCTTTACTCAAATATATAGGATAAAATCTACCCAAACAAACTGAGTGTAAATTGTTACCTCAGTTTACCTCATTTTATTGAGTAGATTCTATAGGTTGTTTTTTACAGTGTTAGTGCTGTCAATCAATGTCAACTGACATTTCTCTGTAATTAATTATGATTAATCACATATTAATATAATGTCATAATTTCACACTGAATCTCCAAATTAATGTAGAAACAACATAAAGATGCTATATTTTAAATGTGTTTAATGGCATCTTTTTGCTAAGCAGCCTATTATTAATGATATTAATATCAGTATCACCGATACCAATACAGCTACTGATGGCTCTATTAAATGTGTTTTTCCCTCATTTTTAGTCATAAATTATAGCCATTTAACACTACAGTATAATTAAAACCCATTATTTTTAACATTTAATAGGTTTTGATAAATATAACAACTTTTAATTCAGGTGAACTTAAAGCAATCATCACATAATCTATAAACTGAATATACATTTACATTTTTAAGTAGAGCAATGAGTGATTTCTCCTTTTCTTTTCTTCTCAGATTTACACTGCCACTCAAAAGTTTGGGATCAGTAAGATTTTCAGTGTTTTCAAAGAATTCTTATATGCTCATCAAGGCTGCATTTACTTGACCAAAAATACAGAAAAAAATGTAATATTGTGAAATATTATTACAGTTTAAAATAGTGGTGTTCTGTATTCATTGTAGCATCTGGACCAATCAGACACAGTTATTTGTTACATTTAACAAATAATCTTCAAAACCAACAACCCCAGCTATATGCTGGAGTTTTGGAGACAACCCCCCAAAGCAACGAACACCCTGAAAGGGCTCCGTTGCCAGGGTGACCATCTGATAAGAGGTTTTATTGCCCGCAGGAATGCACATCTGCCCATGCTACATTTGCCATCGGAAAGACACAATGCCCATAGGCTCTTTCCTATTCATTCACAGACAAACCTTTCTTTGACCTTCCTATCACACATAGCCCAGGTCATTGTGTACAGTATTACTGCATTGTATTTTAATTTTGTCTGTTGTATTTGTATTTGTCTTTCTACTGTTTTATGCATGTGTTCTGATAGATGACTAGTAGTATTACCCACCTATGCCATGCTTGGACTCTTTGAGTTCGTGTTTTGATGATCTAAAAGATGGTGTAAATTAGATGTTGATACCTATGCAACATATTAGTGTTTTAAGAAACCTTACTAGTTTTTGCATCAACACCCAATCGAATGACATATGCAAAATACCATGCTCACAGACAAAGAGTCGTAAACTTTCCCTCCAAAGGAGAAAGTTACCATTGGTTCGTGGACCTCCTGGAGGCGCAGCCTCCAGAGACCTTAAAGGCATCAAACGTTAGTCCGCCTCTCTCTCTTGACTCTCTTCACGCTCTTCTGCAAGATCTTCCAATTGCTGCCTGTGGAGGAACCCACAGGGAGCCTGAGCCGGCACAGGCCGTGCCCGGCGGGCCCGACAGGCCCCAACATCTAGAGCTATGGCTCTCACCACAAAGAGCCAGACACTTTCACTCAACCCTGGAATTCATCCTCATGAAATGTCCTCGAACAGACATTTCTCTCTTCTGCGTTTTTTCTAGCTTTCTTCACTTGTCTCACGTGAGTTCTTTCAGAACCTAAGAGGATGAGGAGGATGAGCTAGAACTCGTCGGGACTCTAAGCTGCGCCAGGCCTTGCGGCCCTGTCTTTCCATTCCCTAAAGACCACAGGACTTCAGCTGGGCCCCTCTCAGCTCTTGGTTCTTCTTCAATTTTCACATGGGAAGAAACTCCCAGTCACCATCGAGTCAGAACATCTTTGGAGTTCATCACTCTTCGGACCCGGAAGAACGTGATCGCGATTCCAAAACCACCACTGCTCCAAACCATCGAGACTTTCACCCGAGACTGCATTTGGACACTTGTTCTTCGACCAAGGCAACGCAAGTATCATACATTTAACTAAACAACACAGAGGTTTAGTACAAGCTGTAGACAGCACTGATGGTATTACTCAGGTGGTTAACTGACTCTTTTCATAGCTACATTCTCTGGTCTCTCTAACTGCTTCTCACTGACCCTTCCCCCATGTATGAATGATTTCATGTTTGTTTGTTTAGATTAGTTATGTGTTAGTCCTGCGTTAATAAACTCTTGTGCACAAATTACATGAGTTTTGATTCTGATTCTGCCTTGCAAATTAATGTCCCTTTACGATTCCGATTCGAGCTACATGCTCTAATGCAATACTACTTTAAGAAAGTTATTTTCTGTGGCCAGGAAAATATCATTTCTTAGAGTTGATGTAAAAATTATACTGAATGTTCGCTGGACGAACAGATTAGTTGATGGAAAATTAATTCTGCTACAGTTACTACTGGCAGCTGATATAAATAATTGTAATTAATCATAATTAATTGTAATTATTTGTATACATTTCCCTTTGAGCTAAATCGCGACATCATGTATTTTAAAATATAATTGATTCATTCTAATATGCTAATTAATTACTGTTAATTATCAATGTTGGAAATAGTTGTGCTGCTTAATACTTTTTTGGAACCTGCACTCTAAAAAGTGCTGGCTTATTTCTGTAAACACATTGTTGGGTTAATTGTGCTGGGTCAAAATTCTGGGTTGTTTGAGGTACTGTAAACACACAGTTGGGTTGATCATGCTGGGTCAAATGGACTCTAGGTGTTCTTTCACCACTGAACACGCGGGTTGGGTTATTTTAACCCAACCGGTTTGTTTATTTTTCCACTTCATCGAACTTTCTGGATTCTTCACTCGTCTCCTCGTCAGGCGGTCATGGAATTCGCAGCAAGCAGGATTATACGGTAAGTTAATATGATTATATGATTATTTACCTTTATTTTTTTATAAGTTGTGGTTTAAAGCACAGTGATTTCACTGTTTAATGCAATATTTGATATGTCGCTGTGCGGGGTTAGCGTTTTATTCTGTGAATGATTAACGAACGTTAAGTAGCCTATAGTGCGGTACTTTTTTGCCTCAACAATCGCTTTATCGTTAAATAAAAGGTGTGTGTATGCATGTGCAAAGTTTTATTTATATACAGTACACATGTCCCTTTTTTAACGCTTCATGAAAACAGGCATAAGTTAGAAATACGGGGTAAGTTCGATATATCCGTCATTTTTATGTTGTGCAACACAGTTAACCTGACCCACTGGTTGGGTTAAATAAACAACCCAGCATTCTGGGTTAAATGGTTAAACCCAGCACTTGGGTCAAAACAACCCAATGCGTGTTCTGTCCCATAGTTACCCAGCAGCTGGGTTAAGGTTGGGTTATTTTTTAACCCAGCACTTTTTAGAGTGTGTGATTCTTTTTTCAGGATTCTTGATGAATAAAAGGTTAAAAAGAACAGAAATTTCTTTTCTCAAGTCAACATGCTTTTTTGTTTCAAAGACATTTGTCATTAATTTTCTTCCATACAGTAGTAATGGACAAGGGATCATTAATTAATGGTCACATTATCATTGTTTTCATCCTTTCTTATTCAAGTATTTCAATAGCTCTTGAGCATTTATGAATCAGAATAACCAATAAAAGAAAAGGTAGAACAAAAACATGAAAGAATCTGCTATTTAGTCACATTATCACTAAAATATGAATCCATGTATAAGTCAAACCTCAGTATGTTGAGTTGACAGTTTGGACTCTTCAGTCCAGCACACAGTAACTTCACTGCTGAATCCTGCAGGTCATTGTTACTCAGGTCCAGCTCTCTCAGCGGGGAGTTTGATGATTGTAAAGCTGAAGCCACAATTTCACAGTGCTGAATTGTGAGATTAGAGCCTGCCAATCTGAAAAAGGGAGGTCTTTGGTTAAAAAACATGTTCATAAGATGGTGTCCCCAAACGACTACGACTATAAACTAGGGCTGTCAAACGATTAATCGCGATTAATTGTGTACAAAATAAAAGTTTGCGTTTGCCTAATATATGTGTGTGTACTGCGTGTAATTATTATGTATCTATAAATACAAACACATTCATGCATATATTTAAGAAATATTTACAAGTATATGTATTTATTATATTTTTTATATAATTTATATTATATATAAATAAAAATGTTTTCTACATAAATAATATATTATTCTTAAACATATACATTAATTTGTGTGTATTTATATATACATAATAATTACACACTGTATACACACATATATTAGGCAAACTTTTATTTTGTACGCGATTAATCGCGATTAATCATTTGACAGCCCTACTATAAACAGTATATATGTCAAAAATACTGCAAAGTAAACAATATTCACCTCTAAATTATACACCATTTATTTCTAAAAACAGAGATTAGTGCTATCTCTTGTAATAATGAATAAATAAATTGTTGTAAAGCACTTAAAAAAGAAAAAAAAAAAACTCAAAATTATGACATTCAGCAAAATTCAGCATTGGATTTTGGCTGATTGTAAGTGGCGAAACCAATACAGTGTTTTTTGTTTTTTTTTTATTGTGTTTTGTTTTTAACAAATGTACTCTTATTGTAATAACCATACTTTTTCCCAATAAAGACAGGAAAAAAAAACCTTATTCACATTCACAGAAATATACACATTCATTGACATTCATTCGCCTTTGATCTCATAGCTGCTGATCCATTATGAGAAATGAAAACTGTCCATCTTGACTGCATTGTTTTCACACCTTCTCACTCTAGACACCTCTTGTCTAAATTTCAGAGTTTCTCGAATGAGAAAAAGCGTAAGAAGGGACTTTGGATTGTCCATCTGGAATTGATTGGATTGTTGAATCATTGTGGTTTGTTAATTGCTGCGATCATTTCATGAGTGACAGTTTGCTGGGGCAGAATGATTCGATAAATATTGGTACTAAAATATCTCAAACAGTTTCAGTACTCTTTTTTTTCTCCAACAGCATGTTCATGCTAGGTGTGTCATGAAAAACCATTATCAACAATAATTGTGATATTTAAAAACAGAAACAAAGTATTGTTATCTTGTTGATATTTCAAAATTAAAAGTACACAGTATTAAACTCTCACATGTAATTTGTTTCATTTATTCTCAATGCCGGTGGGCACCCTGGCAAAGAAAGTCCACAAGCAAGACTTGAAGGAGTAATAAAACCAATGACTTTCCAGGAAATCCCTTGTACAAAGGCATCCACCTATCGCTTGCTGTAACTCAATAAAATGCTGCTGGAAATGTTTAAATGAAAATTAACACACCATTGCAACAGTTTATGTTTTATCTGTGTTCTTCAAGCCATCTCCGGTATTTTTATAAGGATAATGTATATCTATAATGTAAACTCGATTGTCACTATAAAGTGAGTTTGAAGTAAAAATATGTTGTTATTGTCATATATTGTCGTACTTTGATGCTGTACTGATGCGAGAAACAAACCTTTTTGATGCTTTAAATCAACACGCTTTGCGAAATGATTCACTGTTTTGAATGTTTAAACACACGCTGGTGACGCCTGCTAGTTAAAACCATGTAAATGCAACAAGACCTCATGCAAAAATACAGCTTTTACAATCCCAATGCAAATGTTTTACTGAAAGTACAATAAATTAAATGCAATTAATAAATTATCACATACCATTAAATATGAGGTATCTGTATAACATGTATTTTTATTAATTTGAAGGGCTTGTTTTGTTTATTTTATGGAGGGCTTATTTAATTATGGCAAAAAAAAAAAAAAAAAAAAAAAACTATTATATGTCTCTAGATATTGCGATACATTGTTATCGCTGATTTTTTGCAATGCACACCGCAGTGTAACGAGACAAGCGTGAGGTCGGTGCGGCCGCACCATTTGCAACACCCTAAGGACGGCCCTGCTTCTTACCATAAAATTAGGCTGGAAATGTATCATTCTACAGTATTGCATACTATAATAAAAGCTATGTCAATTGTCATTCCATTATAAATAGACTTTATTCTTGTAAAAATATGGCTTTAAGAACATAGAAAAATATGCCTTTGTCCATATTAGGGATTTCCTGGAACGTCTATGAAACTGAATCAGAATCTTTATATACTGCAATATAAATTTTTGGCCAGGGAGGGTTGATGCTTATGATTGAAGATTATGAGGGCACATGAATAAAAAAATTCATATATAATAATGGTATGAGGGGATTATTTATTTACACTTTAATGGTGACTAAGAATATTGAGTAAATTCATTCAAAACAGGAGCATACTGTGGCTATTTTAAACTGTCAAAATGAAACCAATGAACAATGAACAAAGGCATATCACCAAAGATACATCACAGCTGATGTGCACAGAATAGTGCACATCCCTAGTTTTTAATGTTTTCTTAAAAGACATAATTTATATTTTATGCTAATGAACACAAGACCAAATAATACTCTTCACCTCCATCAACCATCAAAATGTAACAAATGTATGTTCATATTTTCACACTTACAGAGCTTTTCTGCAGTTCCTCACAGCAGGTAACAGTCTCCATCGACAGTTTCTTGTGTTGAAGTTGTACTTGTTAAGGTCAAACTCATCCAGCACCTCCTCTGACATCAGGATCATGTTTGCCAAAGTTGAACATTGTGCAAGAGAAAGACTTTTTTCTTTTGATTTAGAGTTTAAAAATGCCTGCATTTCTTCAACAACAGAGTTATCCTTCATCTCAATCAAGCAGTGAGACAGATTTATCCATCTGTCAGGACTGACATTGTTATATTGATCTTGTTTGAGGTTGTGGATTATTTTCTTGATGATCTTTGGGTTGTTCTCTGTGTGTATCAGTACATCCTGTAAGAGTCTCTGATTGGACTCCAGTGAGATGCCATGAAGAAATCGAAGGAAAAGATCCAGGTGTCCATTTTCACTGCTCAAGGCTTTATTCACTGCTACATTCAGAAACTCATCCAGAGGAACATTTTCACACTGAGTTCTGTACATTTCATTCAGGAATATTTTCATAATCTTACTGTTCTTGTGTAAATAGCAGTAAAACACATACAGTGCTGCAAAAAACTCCTGAAAGCTCAGATGTACAAAGCTGTAAACCTTCCTGTGATAAATCACAGATTCCTCCTTAAAGATCTCAGTGCAAATCCCAGAATACACTGAGGCGTCAGTGACGTCTATGCCGCTCTCTTTCAGGTCCTCCTCATAAAAGATTACATTGCCCTTCATCAGCTGATTGAAAGCTACTTCAGCAAGTTTCACAATCACTTCTCTGTTGGACTGCAGGAGTTTCTCTGGATCTCTCTCTTCATATTTCTGGTTCCTCATACGTGTTTGAGTGAGCAGGAAGTAGATGTACATTTCAGTCAGAGTTTGAGGGATTTCTGCACTGAGATCTTGTTTCAGGATGTTTTGAAGCACAGTGGCTGAGATCCAGCAGAAGACGGGTATGTGACACATGATGTGGAGGCTTCTTGCTCTTCTGATGTGTGAGATGATTCTGCTGGCTTGATGCTCATCACTGATTCTCTTCCTGAAATATTCCTCCTTCTGAGGGTCACTGAATCCCTGAATTTCTGTCACACGGTTGATGTATTTAGAGGGGATCTGATTGGCTGCTGCTGGTCTGGTGGTGATCCAGATGAGAGCAGAGGGAAGCAGATCTCCTTTCATGAGGTTTGACATCAACACACCCACTGATGAAATCTCAGTCACATCAGAAACTTTCTGACTGTCTGAAAACATCAGTGAAATTCTGTTTTCATCCAGACCATCAAAGATGAACACAACTTTACATTTATCATAAATCTTTGAGTCCAGATCTTGAAGTTCAGGATGAAAGTCAAGCAGAAGTCTGTGAAGACTGTACTGATGATCTTTAATCAAGTTCAGCTCTCGAAATGGAAGCACAAACATGAAATCTACATCCTGATTGACTTTTCCTTCGGCCCAGTCCAGAATGAACTTCTGCACAGAGACGGTTTTTCCAATTCCAGCGATGCCTTTAGTAAGAACAGTCTTTATTTTGTCTTTCTTCTCTCTTCTCTTCTCCTCATATCCTTGTTCAGGTAAAGGATTAAAGATGTCATTGCAGTTGATTGGAGTGTCTTGGAGTTTCTTGTATCTTTTCTCCATCTGTAGCACCTCATGTTCTTCATTCACTCCTTCACTCTCTCCCTCTATGATGTACAGCTGTGTGTAAATCCTGTTCAGGAGGGTTTGATTCTCTTGTAGTTTGATTCCCTCAAATAAGCTCTCATACTTGCTCTTCATGCTGGTTTTGTGCTGGTCTTTGACTCTCTGCAGATCATCATGCACTGGTTGGTGAGAATCGAGCTGCAGATCTGCTTCTGTGTCATGATGACTGATGTGACAGTGACAGTGTGAGGACTTGCATTTCTGACAGGACACACATCTGATCTGGTCAGTTCTCCTACCACTGAAAATATATTTAGATGAACAAAGAGACATAAACAAACATAAAATATATTTATCAAAATACAGAATTTTTTTTAAATGTCCATTTACATTCCTCTCTTAGCAAAAAAAAAAAAAAAAAAGGTGTTCATTTAACAGACTGTAAATATTACCATGATTTCTATATGTTGTGCAAATTTAATTCCTGACATCAAATTCCTCAAAGTTCTGTTCTACAACCAACATTGATTCTCACACACTGTAGACCAGAGATCCTCAATTACTTTTCATAAAGAGTCCGTTTTACAAACCATCATGATCTATGTGCATAAACAACACAAAACTAAACTGTTCAGTCCACTCACTTTTGAATGGTCTATTTTTCAGTGTCTACTTTTTTCACACTCTGATCACATCCAGTGTAGAGAACAACTGTTTTTTTTTTGTCAATATTGCTGTTTTTTTAGTGGTTTTCATGCCAACAACAAGCTTACAGTGACAACACAATGACATAGTGACTTCAGCACAGGACCACAGGACCAACATTTATCTCTCACGGTCTGAATGTGGACCTCAGACTGAACCCCGCTGTAGATTAATGATGCGAAGCAAAGATACTGATTGCAGATAATGACCTGCATATTTAAAGTATGAATGTCATAACATCCAAAATAAAAATGACAGGGAGAAGCACAATTTAAAACAAAAAGAAAAAAAAAAGTTTATTTATTTAACAAAGACCTTGCTGAATCTTCCTTTAAAGTCCAAAAAATCCAGGTGGATGCTGCACACTGGTGGTGGGTGAGGAGATACACCCTCACAATATAAATATGCTTTGAGTGCTAAGAAAAGCGCTACATATATGTAATGAATTATTAGTATTATTAGTAGTAGCAGTAGTAGTATTTAGTTTTGTGTCAATTATGGCAAAAAAAAAAAAAAAAAAACATAAAATGCTGCCGTTCATTTTGAAAGCCGACAAAAATTAAGCTCTAATTCTATAAACTTAATGTTTCATGTTTTTAAGTTTGGCATAAGGTAGCTCCACACTATGCTTGCTGGAAGCAGTGATGTCAAAAGACATGTTTCACTGAGGTCAGGGTTGATCGATCGGAACCGAGTTCAGAGGTCGGATGTCCGACTTCAAGCAACGTTACAAATGTTATTTCCAAGTAAGAGGTGGGAAAAAAATCAAAATTTCACGTTGTCTGGAACGCAGCATAAAACACCAGGTTATTTATACACTGAGACGCCAACAAGATAACAAGATAACAAGACACACCTGAGGAAGCAATCAAGGGGACCAATTAAACAACAGGACCACAAATCAACTAAAAATGGCACTAGAGATGGGAAGCAGCACAAAAGTCCACACACACAAACAGAAGGGAATCATGACATTGGCAAGCTCCTCTCTTCTTGATTGCAGCACTTTTCATCCACAGCATCATACTTCCTCCATACTACTTATAGAGTTGCTCTAATGCATGTTTTCTTCTTTGCTTTGAAAATAAATAAGTCATCTTTAAAGTGATATCGGTCTCATCCTTATCTCTTTGACCTTAAATTCAACCTTGAACATCATACAAATGTTATATTCACACAAATAAAATACATATGCAACAGTTACATCACTGCCCATTTAAGGCCTTACAGGGAATAATCAAAATAATAAATCAATATACACGATATATGAGCTAACTACTTCAAAACAATGAGGCAGAGTAATTGTACTCTCATGCATATTATACAACAATATACAGTACTGTGCAAAAGTCTTAGTCACATTAGTATTCACCCCCAATAATAGTTTTAAACAAGTTATTTATATATTTCGCTGCAGTGTGTCATTAGGAAACATCAGTTTACATTTCCAGACATTTTTCAGTGCAGAAAGTTGGTTGAAGGTGATCCTACACCTGATAAGAAAACCCTTGATGCTGGTTTTGAATAATTACAAATAGTTACTGCAGCAAATATTTGTGTATTGTTGTTTATGATACTCACACAGGGTCAGAGGTCACAGCAGGTCCATCACTGAGATCAGGGGGGCGATCCATGGAGTTGTTACTCTTCATAGACACACAGCTGAATCCTGGAGATGCTGCTCTCTGAGTGTCAACAGGATCCTCCTGCTCTCTCTCCTCACACACACTCATTTCACAAGCTGTTCTTCTGCTTCTCTTCTTCCTAGAAGAGAAACTTGATTTCAGGCCTGTATGTGGAAACAGAGAACATACATTATACACTTAAATCAACTTAGGAAAATGAATTTATCTGTAACATATCATGCATGCTTATGCTTACAGTTGTCAAAAGTATTATAAACACTGTGTAAAATCTGCAAAATTGAAATAATTTTAACAAAATAACAAGGTTCATAAAATTAGCATTTTTACTGCCCTGATGGAGCTATTTTAACATTATAACTGATTTATAAGCTACGAGATAGAATTGCAGTTGAATTAAATATACTGTACATACTGTATGTTTGATTCTTAATACTGTGTGTCGTTACCTAAATGTTTTATGTTTTGTGACATCCAAGAACATTCAAAAAGTAACATGATGCATTAAATGTAGTGATAATTTTGTTTCATCGATGCGTCCAACAATTACCAACCTCGGAGCTCAAAGGTTATTTTTAAAGTATTTATAAGTAATCGTTGAAAAACTATTTCCCCAAAGTGACAATGAATTATATTTTACTCCCGGAATCTGACTGTTGCGTTCAATTTACGACCGACAATTGGTTTGGTACGTATAAGTGAATATAAGAAACATATTACAAAAATACGAAGAAAAAAGATGAATTTATTATTTCACTGTACACGGGAATATTATTGAAGCCGTTGCAAACATACTGCACATTAGTAGAGCACCTAGTAGCACCTGGAGTAACAAAAATACAGCAACGGGTAAGTCTGAGTTTAACCTGAGATCTGTTTAAACGCAAAACAACAACAAAATAAATAAATGAAAAACAAAGTATATATTATAGCTGTGAAACATTATAATGAACTTACCGTAATACGAGAAAGTATTTATCTATTTATTTATTTCAGATCAGGAATCCTCTGAAATGGCGTCTAGACATTGATAAGATGCTTTCGATTTCACTTCAGGCAAAAGAAACCGCGAATGAACGTGATGACGTTGCCCCTGCAGGACACTTACGGTATCGGCGTACTAGAAGTGACACTTACTGTTACAGTTGAGGCTGCATTCACAGTATTTCACTTGTCATTCTTGTCAACAGAGGAGACACTCAGTAGTTTTTCAGATCTAGTGTCACTTGAATACAAAAATAAGTAATAAATTGGACAATGTTCATCCAGATGCATTTATTTAGTTTGTAGTAATGCTGAGCATTTAACTATTTTGCATGTTCTTGTTATTTCCTTAGTGTTTGTGGTACACATAAGGGTGTTTTTATTTACAGTTTTGCAATGAGCTGAAATTGTATGTGCTTTGATCATCCTTATTGTGAAACCAGGAATATGTTGGACATTCATGAATTAGAGCTTAAATTGTGTCATGTGATGATTCATGTGTTTATTTATTCATTTTTCTTTGCAAGAGAGGAAACTACCCTGTTCATACTATCATAAAAGACTGAAAGGTGTCTGAAGCATGTACTCTGTGCACTGGGTGTCAGACTTTTGTGGCTGTGAAAGGATTGTTTTTGGGATTTATGATGCTGGATATATTATTAAACAGATTATCATGAAATGGATGGTGCCATTTTTTATTAGTATTAATTCATGTTGAAAGAGCTCAGTGACAATTTATTTTCCACAAATTTACTTTCATTTCTACCAATATAATCATGTTCTTGTAATTAAATATATGATTGGTAATGACAGAAAGATCAGTTTTGTGTTAAATATTGTTTGTGTTGCTTTTATTCATCTTTTCCAGCAGATGGCGCCACGTCACTTAGGATTCAATAATTTCAGAAATGACCCAAAATATTCACTTTTCAACTCTGGTTTACACTCTTTGTGAATAATGTGCAAAGATAAAGTAATAAATTATGATAATGAAGTCATCTCTTATGGCATCCTCTGTGTTTGTGGTTATTAGTTCAGACTCATATGATCATGTGATCCGTCAGATCTCATCACGTCTGATTTGAACGAGTTTGAGAAACTCAACAAAGTGTGATACAGGTTTGTTTGTTTGTTTGTTTGTTTTTCAAATTGTTTCATTTAAAAACAAAAAATCTCTAAATCAAATCTGCAAACAGTTTCTGCTTTACAGTTTTCAATTCAATGTCACACTTTTTGTCAAACACTACCCACAGTTCACTACATCAAAAACATTCAAATGAAACTGGAAAACAATAGTAAAGCAAGAGCTGAAAAAATGATCTTGTGACCTTGTTTTAGTATCAGAGTTTTTTTTTTTTTTCCTTTTATTTTATTTTCTTTTTTTATTATTATTGATTACAAATAATTAAAACAAAACAAAATTGTGGTTAGTGGTTTTCTACATTTACAATTTACATTAAAACAAGAAAAAATAAGCATCTTGAACATATTTTCTTTTGTGATCCTTCTTGTAGGAGATACTAACTTGCATGTTGCTTTGATTTTCCTGGCGGAAAAAAAAAATAAAATAAAAGTAAAGTACCAAGTATGGCCCAAATTTGAAGGAGCTCAGAATTTAATTAAATTTAATATGAAAAAAATAGCTAATAAAAATTATGTAAATGTAGTGTAGTGTCATCAAATCTCCGGAACATTCAAAAACAAAAACAAACAAAAACCTTACATATCAAGTACTAAGTGTGACCAAAGGACTCAGTTTAATTAATTTTAATGGGAAAATAAATAACTCATTAAAAAAATGGTACACATTTTGCATAGTATCATAAAATCTCAAAATTGTAGAGAATAAACAAAAAATATTATTGAACAAAATCATGATACATTAAATTTTCTGGTTTAAAAAGAAAAAGAAAGAAAAAAAAGTTGTATTTCAAGTATCAAGTGTGACCCAAAAATAGCGCAGAAAAATTGTACAAATTTGGCGTAGTATCATAAAATCTCCTCAAAATTATAAAGAACAAACAAAAAAATATTATTGAGCAAAACTGTATTACATTAAATTTCCTGGTTTTAAAAAAAAAAGTTATATTTCAGTTATCAACTGTGACCCAAAAATGGAGCTCAGGATTTAATTTTAATGGGGGAAAAATAGCTCATAAAAATTGTACAAAGTTTGCATAGCATCATAAAATCTCCTCAAAATTGTAGAGAATAAACAAAAAATATTATTGAACAACATCATATTACATTAAATTTCCTGTTTTTTTTTTTTTTTAAAAAAAGAAAAAAAAAAGTTGTATTTCAAGTATTAAGTGTGACCCAAAAATAGCGTAGAATTTTTTTTACATATTTTGCATAGTATCATAAAATATCCTCAAAATTTTAGAGAATAAACAAAAAATATTATTGAACAAAACAGTATTGCATTAAATTTCCTGTTTAAAAAAAAGAAAGAAAGAAAAAAAAAAAAGCTGTATTTCAAGTATTAAGTGTGACAAAAATTGTGCAGAAAAATTGTACAAATTTTGCATAGTATCATAAAATCTCCTCAAAATTGCAGAGAATAAACAAAAAAATATTATTGAACAAAATCATATTACATTAAATTTCCTGGTTTAAAAAAAAAAGAAAAAAAGTTGTATTTCAAGCATCAAGTGTGACCCAAAAATGAAGGGGCATCATGATATTTTTATAATCTCATAATTTTGACCAATTCTGTCAGAAAGCTGCTAGAATTAACAGTGAACTTGAACTCGAAGCTCCCAGTGCTGATCTTGAAGAAGCTGTCAAGGAGGCTGAACAAGTCCTTCAATGATTCAACCTTTCACAGTAACGTTGAAGACATTTAGCAATAACTGATTTGATTTAATGCACACATCCTTATTTTATCTGTTAATAATACCTTTCCTTACAGTCGTTCCTCTTAAATATTTTGGTTCCAGATTATTTTTAGCACATTGTCTCAACATGTATATATTTCTCTTTGTTTCAGCTGAAAGGGAAGACCAAAGGAGGCCTGTCATGGGATCTGAACTGGGCCATTTACGTCCATTTATGGAAAAGACCAAAGGCAAAGATTTCCAAAGGTATGTCAATGTCGGTCTGAGCATCTTGACTGAACTGTACTTCAGTTACATTTTGCACAGCTGCTCCACGGCCCCATCAGAAAGAACAACCAACAAAGTGTCATGTCGAACTCATTCATACAATTAACAGCAAATCAGCAAACTTATATAATATTGTACAAGCGTAGTTATGCAAAATTCTACGACTTTCACTTGTACTTTTGTCATTGGCCATTGCCTGAACTCTCATGCTAATTTTGCCCATTGTAAGTAGTCAGAGTGTTTGTATCATAAAGTTTATATTAAGTCCATTGTGTTCTTTCTTTATTAACCTTTACAAATTGCCACTGTCTCTTCCCGTTCTAACAGCACATGATATCTTAAACTTAAAGCTGTTCACACCATGAACAAGAACTATGATAATAACTATTTTGGCATCTACACCAACAGACGATAACATTCTGTTTACTGTTATTTGTGCTGCAGTTACAGTATGTTGTTGTCTGCCATCTGTTTTTGTCAATGTTTTTTTTGTTCATCATGTGATCAATTCTCTTTCTTCCTGTCTTGCAGGATTTCTCACAGACTACTAAGTCCTTCTTCATCAGCTCTCCACAATTTCAGCCCTTCCAACAGCTTCCACATCGCTTTCTCTCGTGTGGCACATCTGCTCTCAGTGCTTTACTGCCATCTTCCAGTTTTTGCATGTCTGCTTATTATTTTTTAATTTCTCCTCTACAGTCAACACTCACTCCCATCTCTACTGTGGGCACTTCTGTCAATATATAGTGATTTATAACTACCACTAACAACTAACTATAAAATTATAATTATTAATCATTCATTTGTCTTGCATTTAGTCACAATAGAAGCAAACAATGATGACAGGAAACAGGAAATATATCATATAAGGTAATAATTGTAAAATATTGAAGTATTGTTCTTAATCATTTTTGCCTAATTGTTTGTTAAAGGGAAGAAAATATATTTTCAACTGGAGCCTTGAATATTATTTGGCATCTTGTAACATGTTCTGTAAACAAATTCTCTTTTTATTTTTGAGTATTGTAATTTTTTATAATCAACAGGTTTTTTGTTTTGTTTTTCATTTTTTTCATAATTTTCATAACTGTAGAAAGAATGCTGTTCTGAGCACTGTTTATCTGGGAAAAGTTTGACATAATCAGTAAACATTGGGAAATGACTACAAAATGTGTGATTACATGATTTATTATTATTATTATTATTATTATTATTATTATTATTATTATTCCTATAGTTAAACTGGCAGATCTAAGAATGACAATTTCCAGGTCCATTTCCAGGAAACATAGAACTGATTAATTGTTTATTTAATACACTATAAATACACTGTAAATGTTACAGAAGCTAAATTGAATAGTAGAAAAATACTGCATGTTTAACTAATTATTTATTTATTTTTACATTTTAATTTATTTTCCACACAGGATATGCAAACGTTTTACTTTAGATATTGTACATTAATATTGGTGTACACAATGTACAAAAAAAAAAAAAAAAAAAAAAAAAATTACATATATACTGTAATCAACAAATCTATTGCTGCATCAGGGTAACTCCACAGTTTTATATGGAGTGGCGACAAATAAATCGTTCAACTGATTATCTGTCAATTTCCCGCAAGAACCCGGAAGATCCTGTCATAAATGACCATATATGGACAAGTAAGTGTGACGCCTCTGCTCAGCTGCGTTGCCCTTGGCTTTGAAGTTGCCATGGCACTCGTAGAACTCGCTGTGATTGGACTATCTTTTAAACCAAATTAAAAAACGCTTGATGTTGCAAAGTCCGTTTTGCAGTTATTATTACATCTGCAATACCCTCAGTTAACAATACAGTGTTGCTATGTGGTGAGTAATTGCCACTTTACAGAGATTGTAACCCTAACCCTAAGCATATCTTCATTAAACTACAAATAACAGCGCCATCTTTTTTCACGTTCCATCGATAGAATGGCAGAGGCTTATGGGTAATGTAGTTTAGAATGTTTAATTATAAAATGGGAGAAAATACAATCTTTTTTTGAACAAAGTTTATCTAAACATGTTCATTGTGCAAACATCTATGGCATATTCAAGAGACAGGCTGAAATTTGGTATTTTACTTAGACCACTTTTTAAAACACCTTTCTACCGTCTTTCTATATACGTTTTAAACATTATGTAATTAACATAGCATAAGTAGTTGCCCTGCTAGTTTTCTCTTTGTCATTATAATCAGACACTGATTTACAGCCATTTGAAATGTTAATTTTTTTTTTGCTCTTCCAGTGGACTCTACTGGGCCCCTAGAGATGGAAGGGCAGTAAAATGTACACAAATCTCTTCTCCTCATCAACATCACACTGTGCTGAGTCACATTTTTGAGATTGTCTTTTCAGCAACTTGCCAATATGTAAGCTGCAAGTCATGGTTATCTTAGAATAAGAATTAGACAGTTCCCATTTGAAATGGGCTCCATTGATTTCATTAGATCAGGAGCAAGAATACAGTGATGACACTAAATGAAGACACAAATGTAAAAAAAAAACAATACATATTGTGATCCTTCATTGTACTATCACACAATTTCAATGTGTCATTCAGTAAGACAAGGCACAGACAGTGTGTGGTTTATGGTGGAAACGACACAATTCATGCAATGCAAAGAATCATAATATAAAACACCTAATTTGTGTCTCTGTGTCAAATATTCCTTATTTTATTCTTTCTGTGATGTGAAACATCAGTAATGTGCATGCTCATCTTGCTTATAATACAGTATTAGACTCATATCTACATACTGAGTATTGATCTTTCTCTGGTCCATCACCCTCAGTTGTGCATGAAGTGTCTGTAGCAATATGGTCCATGCAGTCTCTTCTAATTCATCTTTCAGCCTTCCCTTCAGGTAACTGAATGTCATTAATATGACCAAATGTTCATGTCTTAATTAAAACACTCATGGTAGTTAGGTGTATTGTTTACAAAATAAAATGGTGTTTTCACCAAACACCATCCGAAATACAGAATATTCACCATACTTTATTATCCAACATCATGTGCAATACTTTACTGGAGAATACATCATAAAGACAGCTAAAGTAGATTATAAAGATAAATGATATTCAAGAGAAATAAAAACCCATATTTTAATCAGATGAAACCACCCAATTGCATGCATGGTCAAATTTCTTGAGCATCATGGAATCACATTCAGTTTCCTGCTCATCATCTGAGCTCTCCTGGTATCCTTCTTCTTTGTTTATCCATAAACTTCTTCCATGTCATAAATAATTTGCAGTTGTTATCCAGCAAACTACAGTACAAGTGATGAACAAAAGAAATGACCAATTCAAATCAAATCACTTTATTGTCACAATACCATGATCACATGTACAGGTGAAATTCTTTTGTGCAAACCGCAGCATTACAGTATGGATGAAAAATATTAAATATATGCAACACACACACACAAACATACACATACATGTTTATGTATATATACACTGTATATATAAGGGACTCAATACATGTAGAGAACAATATATGGTAAATATTACACTATACAGTGAGCACAAAATGAAAACTATCATAAACAATAATGACAGTGCAGTACGGTATGAATTAGTGCAAACAGAATGTCAGGGTGCAGAATAATAGTGAGTCAGAGTCCAGACAGTGTAACTGTTAGAGGGCAGTGCATATGAGGTTGATGTGCTGTGTGTGGTGTTACTGGTGTGAGTTCAGTTCAGTCTGTTTGCCTGTGGAAAGACCTTGTCTCGCAGTCTGCTGGTGTAGGTTCTGCAATAACTTCTGCCTGATGGTAACAGTGAGAGCGATCCACGCAGTTGGCTGGAGTCTCTGATGGTCCTCTGTGCTTTCCTCACTCACCACCTGATGTAGATGTCCTGGAGGGACAAAACATGTATTAAATGTTGTAAAATCAATGAACAATATATAGAATTTGTATTTATAGTTGTTGCATTGGACTTACCATTGATTCTTGTTGGAGGTATGGGCCAAAAGAATCCCTCCACAACTCTTGTTGATCAGTTGTGAAGTTTACTTTTATGCGCCGTAGCATCTGAGCTGTCACAGTAGAGCAGTCCGTGAATGCAGTCTTCACAGCAGATACCTGACGGGTTCAGGCTGCAGTGCTGCACCTGGTGGCCATTGAATTGATCTCTTCATCAACTGGCTTCATCCTCCTTCAAACAAACAGACAAAACAATAAGTCAACAAAGAAATAGTGTTGGTGATTACAGGTGCAGGTGTCAGCACTCACCAAATTCGGTCATTTCCTGTCCAAATTCCAGAGACGATGGCACAGTTGATTTGCTAATTCTAGGAATATCCTGGTTCAGGTAACAGATTAAAGATGTCATTGCAGTTGATTGGAGTGTCTTGGAGAGTCTTGTATCTTTTCTCCATCTGTAGCACCTCATGTTCCTCATTCACTCCTTCACTCTCTCCCTCTATGATGTACAGCTGTGTGTAAATCCTGTTCAGGAGGGTTTGATTCTCTTGTAGTTTGATTCCCTCAAATAAGCTCTCATACTTGCTCTTCATGCTGGTTTTGTGCTGGTTTTTGACTCTCTGAAAATCATCATGCACTGGTTGGTGAGAATTGAGCTGCAGATCTGCTTCTGTGTCATGATGACTGATGTGGTTCTGATAGTAAGGGGATGTGAAGGTCTGACAGGACACGTATCTGATCTGGTCAGCTCTCCCACTACTGAAAAGATTTTAAGCAGAAAAGACAAAAACAAACAGAAAAGACCTTTATCAAAATAGAGAAAATATTGTATTTTAAATGTCTCTAATATTAAATCATCGTATTTGAAATCATACCACAACCACATTTAGAAAGAAGTGTTTGATTGTTAGGCTAATTTTAATCATAATAAATCTGTTGTGGCCAACGTATCCCTCTTATTACAATCAATATTACACTGATGCAGAAATCCCACTGTCCCGTATTTTTTGTGTAATTAGACAAAAAGGGAAAAGAGAAGCACACACAAGCACTACTTAACAAAGCAGCTTTACTTAACAAACAACCTACTGACTTTTCAGTTTTCTTTCATTATATCATGATTTATATTTCAGTGTTATATTTGCTGTTAAAAAAGCAAACACAATTTCCTTTTTTTTTTCTGTCTAAAGAATTTCAAAGCAGAAATTAAATAATCTACTTTTCTCTGTTGTTATTTCTGTGTACAATCTGTGTTCCTGTGTTGAAAGTCTCACTCTACATGGATATACTCACACAGGATCAAAGGACACTGATCCATCACTGAGATCAGGGGGTTGCAGTGGAGAAGCTGCTCTCTTTCTCTTCCTGCTGATGGTACTGGGAAAAAGAGAAAAATATAGTTTTTCTGCTAATTAATCTGTAAATTAACATGAACACTGGTGTGAGAACAGGTCTTGTTAATCTATGATTGAAAACTATATATATATATATATATATAAAAAAAGTAAATTAAAATAAGGATCTGGGATCAAGTAATTTTGCCACGCATGTGCTGTGCCCTCAGGCCAGATGCTCCGTGAGGCTGTTACTAGCCGAGTTCACTGGTGATTGTCTAGGAAAGGCACATGTGAAACTCTCAAAATGAAAACATGGTGGAACAACTCAGTCTCCCAAACTTCCACTGAAGAAGCAAATGAAGCTATTTGAAAGTGTTTTGTCTAAAAAGGATTCATGAGTGGTTGAAGATGGGTATCCAACATGCAAAACATGCAGATGAAAAGTGATGGCTAACAGGCAAACACATCTAAAATGTACAGCACCTGCAGGATCACCATCCAAAGATTCAGGCCCAGATGAAGGTAATAGTTTCACAAACATAGTAAATATTACTAAACATTATTTATAGCATGCCTCCCGTCTGATAATCCCAATAAGTGTAACGGAGTTAGAAATGTAAATAGGTTGTTATGAATCATCCTGAATTCAGCGGCAGCTATTCATTTCATGTTGTAAGGGTGCCCTCATGTGGTTTGTTTGGGAGCTGCAGACAAAAAATGTTTAGTTTGACAGAAGATGTCGTACACTATCTGAACACTATTTGAACTGAACTGAGCCAGATGATGACATCACTGAATGCAATGATGAACTGCCTTTACCTCAAAATTCAGTTTACTGTTGCGCTTTTGCATTATTGATGCACTATTCCCTATTTAATAATGTACAGCCGCTTTGTCACAATTCTGTATTGTTAAAAGCGGTATATAAATAAAGGTGACTTGACTTGACTTGACTAGACTAGAAGATGACGTAACACAGCAGTTGCAATGAGAAATGCACACTGTGGATGCCTTATGTCTGCAGTGAACAACACTAAAGGGATGTTATTTCAGGTTCAAAAAACGTCAATGAAAATGCTATGTCCTGGCCTTTATTGGGGAATTGGGCTCACTGACTCGTGTTCGTCGCAGTGTATTATTGAGATCGTATGAATGGGTTCACCAAATCACAATGCAGAAAACAGAATAAGGATCAGACCCCTAACATTAAGCTATGAGCTTTGTTATTTTGTCAGTTTTCAAATTCTGTAAATTTTGTCCCAATTTTTAAACAATATTTGTTATTTATATAAATTTGCAGATTGCTATATCCACATTTCTGCAGAAAAGAGAAATGCAGAAAGACGCAGCACACCTGAACTGATCATCTATCCTGTTTTACTACAAGGTACAGCGCAAAATATTGAATTAACATCAAAAGGCATGCTAACAATGTAACTTACTGAAACATTTCACGCATAATGTAATCATGTTTTAACCACAGAAAGAGGTCAAATAAAACAGTCTACTACTAACTAGTAATATTCAAAGAAATTAACCTTAGTGAGTGCAGCATCATGTTTAAAAAAATTCACATCTAATGTCATGATACTCACACAGGGTCAAAGGTTACAACAGGTCCAGCACTGAGACCAGGGGGCTGATGCATGGAGTTGTCACTTTTCACAGACACACAGCTGAATCCTGGAGATGCTGCTCTCTGAGTGTCAACAGGAGCCTCCTGCTCTTTCTCTTCATACGCACTCATTTTGCAGGCTGCTTTTCTGCTTCTCTTCTTCCTAGATGAGAGATTTGTATTTCAGGTCTGTATGTGGAAACAGAGAACATACACTGAAATTTGATACAACTGAGTTTCTGTTCTCACTGCTGATCAGAAGTGAGAAGGCACAGTGACTGTTAAAATGTTAACCTTGATATGGCAGTAAGTCTGGCTGCATCCAAAATTGCATAATTTCCAACTATATATAAAAGGAAATAAGTACCTACCCATTGGAGTATGTGATTTTGGATGCAGCCACAATTTCACTACTGTCTCAGAAGTATGCCTGTACAGTGCTAAGCATTGTAGCCAATCAACATTCCTGTTGAAGTCCCAAAACACACTTGTAGCCACACTTGTAGCCAAGAAGAGAGAGAAGAGAGCGCTCAATTTGAGTGCACAGGACGGATATTAGCAGATCGACTATAGATAGAGAGAAATGGAAGATGAAAATATCAGAGGTACAAAACATTAAAAGAAGGTTTACAATCAGGCAAGTGCAAGGACCCGTATAAATATTGGAACAGCTTTCCAGCGGTGGAGAGGACAGAAGGCCTAGAATCGTACGCCGAGGTTGTGTTGTTTCTTTTTGATAGGTGAGTAACCTTGATTTTGCATTATTTCACACAACGCATCTCTGTTGGCTTTTGTTTGAATATGCTTGTGTGACATCTTCGCTTGTTTGTGTGATCGTTGTTATGCCAGGGTCGTGTACGTACGTGTGGGGCGGAAATATCACAATAGGGGTGAAGGCATGTTGGGCATGTTTGTTTTGGTGCTTTTAAATATCAACAACGTTTGGCAAAATCACTTAGTGCACCTTTAAACGGCAAATGCAATGACCAATCAGATGTGCTGTCAGTGGCACATCCACTTAATACTAGTGTTGTCACCATACCAAAATATTGACTTTGATATGATACCTGACTAAAATATCTTTTTTTTTTTCTCCTCTTTATTTTATTCCAAGGACAAATGCTATTATTTGTACAGAGACTGTATTTTTTACATTCTTAAACCCTCCCCTACCAACCCAGAACATACTGCCTAATATTAATAATGATATTAATTAGAATACAAGAGATAGATGGATGTACAATAGCTGAATAAAATGGAAAAATAAATAAATAATTACAAAAGGTTAAAAAATAAAATAAAATAAAATAAAATAAATAAAATAAAATAAAATAAATAAATACATACATGAATAGACAAATTAAACTGGATACCATAATCAGTAATATTACAGTGTCAAGGAAGTACCTTTATAGCAGTGAAATATGATAATAAGGGTTGCCAGACATAAGAGAATTTATGGGAACCTCTAATTGAATATTTAATCTTTTCTAGATGTAGGTATAACATCAGATCCCAAAGCCATTGTGATGCTTTAGGTGGATTTGTAGATTTCCAATGTAATAAAATTTGTCTGCGAGCCAATAAGGATGCAAAGGCAATGATATTTAGTTGTCTTTGAGTCAAATTTGATTCATCACATGGAACACCGAATATTGCAAATTCTGCACATGGCTTCAGCTGTACTTCACATACTTTGGAAAGCATATCAAATATGGTTGACCAGTAAGCAGTAAGTGCAGGGCATGCCCAAAACATGTGAGTCAAGTCTGCTTCACCTGTATGACACCTGATACAGGTCTTGTCAAAAGTAGGATTAAAGGAGGCAATCCGTGTTCTGCTTAAGTGCATACGGTGCAATACTTTAAACTGTATTAAACTCAATCTGGCACAAGTAGTACTACCGTTCACTCTATAGAGGGCATTCCTCCAAAATTCCTCTGAAAATTGCATACTGAGCTCGCTCACCCACCTGCTTCTAATCTTGTCTGTTCTTGCACTTTTTAAAGACATTAGAATTGTATATATTCCTGAAACAAGACCTTGCAGATGGGACGGTATTTCTAACAGAGAGTCCACAGGAGACTTAGAAGGGATGTTTGGAAATGATGAGCTTTGGGCATTAACAAAATGACGTATCTGAAAATAACGAAAAAGGTCAACTGAATTAAGAGTGAATTTAGAACGCAAATCATTAAAACTTGCAAAAATACCATCAATATAAAGATCACTGAACCGAGAAATGCCTTTATCTTGCCACTGTTTAAATGCAGAGTCTAGTTTTGCTGGGAGGAATGCATGATTATTGCATAATGGACTCTGAGACAAGAGTGCTTGTCTTAACTTCAAATGCTGACGTAGTTGAGTCCATATTTTAAGAGTGAAATGAACAGCTAGATTTGATGTATATTTAACTATTTTAATAGGTAAGCTACATGTTACAAGAGCTTGTAAAGAGGTTGCTGCGCAGGATTTAGATTCTGTTTCAAGCCAATCAGTGCCCTCTGATGAGTGCATCCAGTAAATAATCTTTTGGATATTAGCCGCCCAATAATAGTATAGAAAGTTAGGGAGAGCTAAACCTCCGTCACTTCTATTTTTCTGGAGAAACTCTTTACTAATTCTTGGGATTTTCCCATCCCAGATAAAATTGGAGAAAAGTTTATCCAATGTATTGATAAAGGCTTTGGATAGAAAGATAGGGAGGCACTGAAATAAATATAAGAATCTTGGAAGAACTGTCATTTTAACACAGTTCACTCTGCCAACCAAAGACAGATGGAGAGGCCTCCATTTTTGAAAATCAGATTTGAGTTTAGTCAATAGAGAGGTGAAGTTATTTTCATATAGTCCATTAAGGTTCTGAGTGATATTGATGCCCAAATATTTAAACTTAGATCTTGCCATGCAGAAGGGAAGCATGGAGTCAGGTATATGTCTAGCGAGTGAGTTAACAGGCATACATTCACTTTTGGAAATATTCAGCTTATAGCCAGAAAAGGTCCCAAAATTGTGCAAAACTTCGATAATGTCATTGATGCATGACGGATCTGAAATGTAGAGAAGCAGGTCATCAGCATATAATGAGAGCTTATGTTCAACACCCCACCTAACTATGCCATGGAAAGAGGATATAGATTTTAATGCTAGAGATAATGGCTCAATTGCAATTGTAAACAAAAGAGGACTTAAAGGGCACCCTTGCCGAGTGCCCCTTGACAAAGGCAAATTTTTTGATCTCCATTTATTAGTAACCACTGAAGCAACCGGAGAAGTATAAAGCAGACGAACCCACTTTATAAATTTGGGGCCGAAACCAAACCTATCCATAGCAAAAAAAAGATAATCCCACTCCACCCGATCAAATGCCTTTTCGGCATCTAGTGACGCTACAATTTCAGGGGTGTCTTGGGATGAGGGAGTAAAGAACATTTAAGAGGCGACGAATGTTAGAAAATATGTGCCGACCTTTTTTAAAACCAGTCTGGTTAACTGAGATGATATTAACTAAAGGAGACTCTAATCGAATTGCCAATAATTTAGCTAAAATTTTGATATCCGCATTTAACAGAGAAATTGGTCGATATGAGTTGCATTTTGTTGGATCTTTCTGGGGCTTCAGTAAAAGAGTAATCAGTGCTTCAGTAAGGGACTTTGGCAAAGTTCCTTGAGATAAAGAATGTTCAAACATACTAAGAAGGAGTGGGGATAATTTAACTGAAAACTTCTTATAGAATTCAATCAGGAAGCCATCGGGCCCCGGAGTTTTGCCGCTCTGCAGCGCTGATATGGCCTCAGATATTTCTTGCAACTGAAGGGGATGATCTAAGTCTTTTTTATGCTCCAAAGAAATAGTGGGGACATTTATTTTATCAAAGAACTCTACCAGTTTAGATCGATCCTTAGATGTTTCTGATGTGTAAAGGTTAGAATAAAAGTTCATAAAAATATTATTAATTGTAAGGAGGTCAGTTGTTAAGTCCCCTGCATCACTTTCAATAAGCTGTTCTGCATGATTTGATGAAATTAAATTATATTGGGTCTGAAGATCAATCCTTTTCTTATAGAGCTCTGGTGTAGGGAAGGTAGAGTATTGACTATCAATTTTGGATATTGCATCAATTAAATGCTGCCTTTTCCTTTCCCTCTCTCTATTAGTAAAAGCAGTATATGATATAATGTCTCCCCTAAGCACCACTTTTAGAGTCTCCCAAAAGGAGAGAAGGGGAGACATGCTCCGTTGAATTAAATTCTAAAAAATTGTCAATTGAGGAAGACACATGTTTGCAAAATGATTCATCAGACAACAGCGATGAATTTAATTGCCATGTATAACTTGTAAAATTAGATGGAAAGGAGAGATCTAGTGATAAGGGAGCATGATCAGACTCTACAATAGCAGAATATTCTACTCCCTTTACTGAGGAAAGGAGACTTTTGTCTATAAAAAAATAATCAATTCTAGAATAACAATGATGTACATGGGAAAAATAAGAAAAGGTCTTACTGTGAGGGTTGAAAAATCGCCAGGGGTCTATGCAACCTGTCTGGCTCAAAAATGCTGAGATATCGCATGCCATTTTGGAAGGGACTTGTGGTTTTGGATTTGAGCGATCCAAATTTGGGTTCATTACACAGTTAAGGTCGCCACCTAAAATCAGATAATATGAATTAAAACTAGGTAAAGACGCAATCAGTTTATTTATAAAATTCCTATCATCCCAATTGGGTCCATAAATGTTCACCAGCAAGACCTGGGTTTGAAACAGCCTACCTGACACCATAATATAACGACCCTGAGGATCAGCAATGACATTAGAAGCAGAAAACTGAAATTTTTTATGTATTAATATTGCCGTTCCTCTTGCCTTTGCATTAAATTTAGAGTGGTAAATGTGCCCAACCCATGGTTTCTTCAACCTAAGATGGTCTGAATTGAGTAAATGTGTCTCTTGAAGGAAGATTATATCGGAATTAAGACGTTTAAGATGAGAGAAAATTCTGGACCTCTTTATAGGACCATTAAGACCTTTAACATTCCATGATGTAAACCTAATGAATGACTTTCCTGTCATTCCTCTGCTTGATACATCAGACATAGTACAGTATAGAAGGATGAACACTGCACCTGTGGCATAGATAAACCTGGTATCCGGCTAAGTTTCTCAGTATCTCTGGCAATGAATGAAAATAGCCCAAAAACAAACTGAGTATCCAGGAAAAAAAAAAAAAAAAAAAAGGCCAAGTAGTCACTGAGGCAGTAAACCAAGCCATGAACATTACAACACCCTTTCCTATGTTTACCTCCCCAACTGAAGTAAGCTGCAGGACTCCACTAATCCCGTTGCACTCCCAGCTACCCAATAACTACTTAACTGTTGAGCTCCCGACACCCTATCTTTATACATCACAGCAATTTGTAAATACTGCATTCAAACAGGCGATCAGAAAAACAGAATTAAAAAGAAATAGAATAGAATAATAACAATAAGAATAATAAAAATAAAATCTGGAGGGTCAATTATGGTCCATCTTTCAGTGTTTTATTACAGTACCTTTCCAAGGACGTAAGCCATCATGATGACTAATCCATCCGCTGGTATTTTTAACAGTACCCTCTCAAACAAAAATGTGAACCGTCGCGGTAGAAGAAGAAAGAATATAAAAAATAATAATTCTTATAGTGGATGTGCGTACACCTTTAAATTTGTTGTTCAGAAACAGTTTGAGTTTACCGGGAATTACTCCCCTGCAGCAGCGGTCACGTTGATCCGACGTTCAAAGAAGGCTTCGGCTTCGGGTGCTGACTCGAAGGTGAAGGTCTCCCCATCGTGAGTAAATCGCAAACGGGCAGGATAGAGGAATCTGAAACGAATCCCTTTTTAATAGAGCATCGTTTTGATGTTTTTGAAGGTAGCGCGCTTCTTGGAGAGTGCCACGCTTAGGTCAGGATAGAATCTGAGAGTCTTCCCTTGATACTGCAGTTCGTGTTGCCTGGCCCAGCGCAAAGCTCGTTCCTTCTCCTGGTATCGATGAAAACAAACGATAATGGGTCTTGGAGGTTGACCATCCCTGGGTTTAGGCGCCAATGCACGATGCGCTCTTTCCAGCTCTGGCGGTTTCTCTAAGAACCCCCATGACGTCTTTCAGCAGATCCGAAGTGAACTTGACCATGTCCGTTCCAATATCGCTGTCTTCAGGAACATTTATAATCCGAAGATTCGCCCTACGTGAACGATTTTCAAGGTCGTCCAGACGGTCTAACAATGCTTCGTTGGTAGCTTTTAATGCAGCAATGTCTGCCTCCGCTTTACTGAGAGCTTCGAAGTTTTCCCCAGCCGTTGTTTCCACGGTTGCGAGACGTTTACCAAACGCATCCACAGTCTCTTGAAACGATTCTATGGAAAGCTGTATTGGTGTAAGGGAAGACTTAATTAGCGCACTCATATCCTCTTTAAGATGTTCGCTTTGTTTTTCCAGCTCTGTAGTCAGCATACTTAAAGAGAATTCCTCATTAGCCTCTGAAGCAGCCGTCGCCATTTTAGCTAGCTTGCTACTTATCGAAGTTTTCTTTGGATCTTGATCAGTTTTCGCTTTATAGTGAGGCATTTTTTAATGCCAAACCTGTATTACCGTCCAATACTGCTTGCCTTATCTGTTATGAGTAACAATTACTATTGTTTAAGTTGAAGTTGTCGGGAGACTCACACATACGCTCTACATTGCTCTAACCGGAAGCCTGACTAAAATATCTTAATGCTACTACTCCAACCGATACAACAACAAACACATAAAACAACATAAAAAGTAACTGAATAGTTATGTTATCTATTGATTAAAAAGAGAAAGAAACTTGGTGATCGACATCCAAGCCTACAGACATAGATCTTTGCAACATTGGTAAGATAAAGCCAAATTACTTATTCAGTAGATGTTAGAAAATAATGATGATTTTTCAGTAATCAATATGTACTCGGTAACAACTGAGTCAATCTTTCTTGTGAATTTGACATTGATTATTTGTTTCTGTTTTAATTATGAACATAATGAGCTGTTTATAATATATTTTTAAAATTATTTCAGTTGTATTTTACTGTTTAAATGTCTTACATTTAATGTCTCATAAAAGGATTACATGCTTTGATAATTCAAAGGTTTGTATTAAGTGTTTTACAGTAATTTACAGTAAATACAGCAAGTACTTTTTCTTTAACTTATTTTTAACAACATGATATGAAGGAAATAATATTATCATATACAGTCAAATGGGAAACACTTTATAATTTACCACTTCATTGGTTAAAATAAGTGTAAACCAACAATTCACAGTATTTTTTTTTTTTTTTTTTTTTTTTTGGTTAGTACAATTTTTATGTAGGTACACATATGAATATCTATCTATATATAACAGTATACAATAAGCCAAAAAAAAAAAAAAAAAATCAGAGTTGTATGCTTGTCACATGGCAAACACTTAACATTAATTCAGCACAGCTGTCACCTTACAAACAAATGTGCTAACAGTTCTTTTTACAAAGGCTTGTTAATAAGGCTTCATACTAGTAAACAATGCTATATTGCCCAATTGAACTCATTTTATAATTAATGAACTTTATATACTGGACAGAACTGAATCAACACTGAGCTGTCTTGAAATGAACAATGATAATTTTGGCAGTTACACTAAGTGGAATAATGAGTGCATTACACTGAGTGCAAATAATGATAAATTCTGTTTACACCAAAATAGCAAAATAGATATTTATACTTCTGTAAGGATCCATCCACCGGCCCAAACGCAGAGTCCAGTTGTCTGGTTGAAGGTTTAATGCATGTTCGGTCTTTTTACAGCACTTCTGCAAAGTTCACTTAATTTATCAGGATTTAGTTTCAGTCTAGCTCCATGTTTAATCTGACTCCAATTTCATTTGATTGTTAGAATTTAGGTGTTTAATTTAGGCAGATCACAAATATCAGTTATTTATTAATTTAGATATCTGATCATTTCGGACTCGCTATACTTTCAGTTATTCTTTCATTGGGGACCCGATGCCTCTTTTGAGTCTGGCGCCGGCCGATTACGCCGATCTCACGATCACAAAAACGCCAGTCTGATGCTGAGTCAGAGGTCTGTAGGTGACTAATACCCTTTTTGACAGCCGCCTACTGCTCACCTTCATAAAAAGTGTAGTTTACTTTAGTCTTCTCCCGTACAACTTGCTAACATCAGTGATAGACAGAAATCAGGAGGTCTCAGATGATGTGCCTACTGCTCCATTCAATCCTGAGCCTGCAGTTTGCTCGATCCTGGTCGTAATTTGCGGTAGCATCAGCCTCCTCACAATCTACTAGAAATAAGGATTTCAGAAGAGTCTAAAATGAATCAAGAAATAACATTTTATTTGTCAGGTAAAAATGTATCATGTCAATTACATAGTTTAACAATGAGAATCCAATTCAGAATTAAATTCAGTTCCAATTCAAATAAATACATAACATCAATTACTCAAAGATAAATCTAAGAGTGGGAGATGCATACCTGACCGCAGAGACACACAGCAGCATGTGAGAGATTTGGAGGCAAAGCTCCAGAGACTCTCACACACAGTGTGGGTTTCTTCTGAACACAGAATCCCCCCGTAGTGTTTTGTCACTTCGCTTATATACCCAGAGCAAAACAAACAAATCTTCCAATCAGTTGTAAAAACATAAAAGACCTTTTGGTTTGTCAGGAGATCTCAAGCAAATGCCTTTCTGATCTGGTATGTGACTGGAAAAGGAGAAGCATGAATTTGACAAAAGGCAGATTCGAATGCGTGCAAGTCGTGTCAAATGCGCACATCTCATGTCATTTACTCGCTGCCACTGATACTGTAGAAAAACACGTGTCTTTTGCAGTGCTGTTTATCACAGCAAAGCACTGGTGGGCAGAGTTATTGTAAACATCCTCTGCAAATAAATGGGTCTATTTGTCCTTACAGTAAATACACTCTGTTTCTTTTTAGAGCTGCTTCACTGGGAAATTGAATTCTGTTTGCATAATTGAAATATTACTTTTATTTATATATGTTATTTATATATTATATTACTGCAATATTTTTAATATCTCTGAAATCAGTACTGTATGAAGCGCTATAGAGATAAAGGTGACATCATTTAACTTGATTAGAAACGAGCTGTAGAGATTAAAGTACAATTTATGTCCTACTAACGATATGTTTTTTAGATAGTTTGTAGTTTACATAAAGGTAGTTTACATGTATGTGTTTATATGTACATATGCATGTGTTACATTTATAATTACTGTTCCCCGCCTATAGTTTACTCACACATTTAAAGATGAAACGTCACATGGAGCGCATTGCATTCTGGGAAACAGTATCCCATGCAGTGTCTTCAGATACAGCAAATGTAGCAGGTAATCTGGGCATTACATCCCTTACGAAAAAGAAGTTAATTCAAGTGTGCTATTAGGATACTTTTTTAAAACTAAAAATAGGAAAGTAAACTTCCCGTCTACTTTTTATGTACTTCTCAGAAATATACTTAAAATGACATTTAACTTGACTTATACTCAGAAAGTGTAAATATATTTGAGCTGTACTTGTGCTCCGTGTTTTCATTGTTAGACATGAGAGATGCTATTACACATCTTCTGTACAGAATTTCCAAAACAAGTGAAGAAGAAACCAAAAGAGATGCTTCCACACTGTAAAAAATGCAAAAACATGTTTTCCATTTTATGAAACATTTCGAGTCTCAAATACTAAAAAATGTTCTTTTCTTGAAACTATATAAAAACCCTTGTCAGACCAACAAAAGTACCACAAATGTTGTCCCAACTAGTCAAACACAGTTGTCTAAACATTTCATATTGTTGAAATTTTAAGGTTTGTAAGTTCCCAGCATGCACTGCAGCATGAATAAATTATCCAGTTACTGTTATAGGATTGTTGTTTTGCTGTTTGCTGACTTCATTTCAATGTTTTTGTTGTTGTTTTGTCATTATTGTTAGTTATTTGTTGTACTGTGACGTAAAGATCTCATCTTTTTAATATTTGCTGATTGCCACCGTTCTTGAGGTTCGTGTATCTAGTTTTGAGGCCTTTTCATTACCATTTATATCCATTTTCTGGATATCTTACAGGAACAGTCTGCTTTTTTTTTTTTTTTTTTTTAACTTAATAGCTTAGCATAGATCATTGAATCAGATTAGACTGTTAGCATCAAGTGAAAAATCAAAATTAAAAAATTGAAATTATTCAAAGTTTTAAAAAATGTAATATTACCATAAAATCAGCTCAAAATGCTAAATAATAATCAAAAAACATTATTGAACAAAAATATATTAGATTAACTTTTCTCAAATACAAAATAAAGTTGTATTTAAAGTGTGACCCAAAAATGAAGAGGCTCAAAGTTTAATTTCACTGAAAAATAGCTCATTAAAATTGCATAGAAATGTAATATTACCATAAAATCAGCTCAAAATACTAAATAATAATCAAAAAACATTATTGAACAAAAATATATTACATTAATTTTCCTAAAAAACAAAATGAAGTTGTATTTCAAGTGTGACCCAAAAATGAGGAGGTTCAAAGTTTAATTTTACTGAAAAATAGCTCATTAAAATTGCATAAAATTGAAATACTACCATAAAATCAGCTCAAAATAATAATCAAAAAACATTATTGAACAAAACTATATTACATTAATTTTTCCTAAAAAACAAAATAAAGTTGTATTTCAAGTGTAACCCAAAAATGAAGAGGTTCAAAGTTTAATTTTACTGAAAAATAGCTCATTAAAATTGCATAAAAGTGTAATACTACCATAAAATCAGCTCAAAATGCTAAATAATAATCAAAAAATATTATTGAACAAAAATATATTACATTAATTTTCCTAAAAAACAAAATAAAGTTGTATTTCAAGTGTGACCCAAAAATGAAGAGGCTCAAAGTTTAATTTTTCTGGAAAAATAACTCATTAAAATTGCATAAAAGTGTAATACTACCATAAAATCAGCTCAAAATGCTAAATAATAATCAAAAAACATTATTGAACAAAAATATATTACATTAATTTTCCTAAAATACAAAATAAAGTTGTATTTCAAGTGTGACCCAAAAATGAAGAGGCTCAAAGTTTAATTTTACTGAAAAATAGCTAATTAAAATTGCATAAAATTGTAATACTACCATAAAATCAACTCAAAATGCTAAATAATAATCAAAAAACATTATTGAACAAAAATATATTACATTAATTTTCCTAAAAAACAAAATAAAGTTGTATTTCAAGTGTGACCCAAAAATGAAGAGGCTCAAAGTTTAATTTTTCTGGAAAAATAGCTCATTAAAATTGCATAAAAATGTAATACTACCATAAAATCAGCTCAAAATGCTAAATAATAATCAAAAAACATTATTGAACAAAAATATATTACATTAATTTTCCTAAAAAACAAAATGAAGTTGTATTTCAAGTGTGACCCAAAAATGAAGAGGCTCCAAGTTTAATTTTACTGAAAAATAGCTAATTAAAATTGCATAAAATTGTAATATAACCATAAAATCAGCTCAAAATGCTAAATAATAATCAATAAACATTATTGAACAAAAATATATTACATTAATTTTCCTAAAAAACAAAATAAAGTTGTATTTCAAGTGTGACCCAAAAATGAAGAGGCTCAAAGTTTAATTTTACTGAAAAATAGCTCATTAAAATTGCATAAAATTGTAATACTACCATAAAATCAGCTCAAAATACTAAATAACTATCAAAAAACATTATTGAACAAAACTATATTACATTAATTTTCCTAAAATACAAAATAAAGTTGTATTTCAAGTGTGACCCAAAAATGAAGAGGCTCAAAGTTTAATTTTACTGAAAAATAGCTCATTAAAATTGCATAAAATTGTAATACTACCATAAAATCAACTCAAAATGCTAAATAATAATCAAAAAACATTATTGAACAAAAATATATTACATTAATTTTCCTAAAAAACAAAATAAAGTTGTATTTCAAGTGTATTGCATAGTATCATAAAATCGCATCAAAATTGTAAATAATTATTGAAAATTATTATAGAACAAAAACATTAATTTTGCCAATGAAAAGAAAAAAGTTTTATTTTAAAGCTCATCATGTTTGACTGAAAGAGTCAAAACAAATTCAAATACAGTCTCATTTGTATAATCAATCTTTTAATATGACACAACAGTGTAAATATGACATGTGATTTTATTTGTGTGTTTGAGTGTGTGATTTGTGTTGGACTGACAGAAACACAGAAAGTGTCTCTGACTGGAGAAACATCTTCATCCTGATGATCTGAAACAGGAAACTGTCTTGTGTGTCTGATATTGAACTTCCTGAAGCCTGTGATTAAAACACACACAACAACAGCAACACTTTCACATCATTACACTCACACTGTGTCCACTAATGTCTGTGTGTGTTTAATGTCACACAGAGACACTGGAGAGTTGTAATAAGGAAGTCTAAATCCAGCGTGTAGTGTTTGAGTGAATGTGTGTGTGAATGTGTGTAAGTGTGTGAGTTTGTGTGTGTCAGAGACGCTGTAGAAGGACAGAGTGCCGCCAGACACGTCCACATACACTCCTACTCTCTTACTGGACACTGAACCAGCAGATATAGCAGTGTAGTTATTATTGTGAAGGGCAGCGAATCTGTGATCAGAGCAGATCAGACTCCAGGAGTTCACATTACCTCCAAACTCACAGTCATAACTCACTCCTTTCCTCTCGATTTCTTTATATGACACTGATATATTAACATTATCTCCACTCCATTCAGTCTCCCAGTAACAGCGTCCAGTCAGACTCTCAACACTCAGAACCTGATAATTAAACCCATCAAATCTGTCTGGATGATCAGGATATGACTGTCGCTCATTCATGTTTGTCACCTTTCTGTTCTTGTCAGACAGTTTGAGGAGTTTGTTTGCTGTGTTTGTATCCAGTGTGAGATCACAGGCATCTGAACACAAGAACACACATTACAAGAGACACATTTACAACAACTAAACAACAAACAACAAAACTGTGTGTCTGTTTGTGGACTTACATTTGTGGAGTCCTGATGTGATCATGAACTCTCCTCCATGATCCACACTAGAAAACACACACACACACACACACACACACACACATTCAGTCTGTCATCAAACTGTTGCTATGCAGTTGCCAGGGTACTTGGGTGGTTGCTAAGGTACTGGAGGTGGTTGCTATGCAGTTGCTAAGGTACTGATGGTGGTTTCTAGGCTGTTGCTATATGGTTGCTATGATACTTGCTGTGTGGTTGATAACACATTTTGTGTGGTTGCTAGATATGATCTAGATATGATAAGATATTTGTGCAGTGTAGACAGAATCAACTCTGAGCTCACACTGAACTGTGATTGACAGATCTGTGATTATAATGGATTATATCACACACCGGACGTGTTCAGTTCAAGACAGCAGTCGAAAAACAGTGACTCTAATCATTAAACAGGGAAAAGTTTGTTCAAGAGTGGTTTGGTGTTCAAAAAAGCAAACAGAAAAAGAACAATCTTTAAAATGTTGACTGTCATTCTCACATTTGTAAAATGTTTCTCTTGCTCTGAGTAGTTAAGCAAGAGTTGCAAAAGGCTCAGTGTGATTGTGGAGTCAGATGAGCTCATAGTGTGGACATCTTCATACCAGGTTTGCATCTTTTATACTTGGATTTATTTTAAGAACATGTATGATTTGTATTGATCATTTCCCAATTGATTATGTAATTGTCATCATGCATGTTTTACCTGCTTATTCTTGGATTCTGCTAGTAAATTAAGTGGAGTTTGTTGTTTCAGTCAGTAACACTTTTTAATAACTTCGATTAATAAATCATTAACTAAAAAATCTATAACAAACAACATACTTCGAGTTGCTATCTGTGGTATATCATTATTAAATTAATAAATAAAGGTAAAAAATTAAGCATAGGTTAGCTAATATTAGATGAAGTATCCAATAGTTCACACAAAATACTGTCAATATTGAGTCTTTTGCTCCAAAATAGTCCAAACAGAGTCACAGCAGAACATTTCCATCTCACGATCAACATAGAGATGTTTAGCTCTTAAATGAGTAAATGATTCAATATCATTCATAAGGAAAGAAAAAAAAAAAAAAAAAAAAACAATGGCCCTGGAAATTAATTTAAATATTACGCTTTAATGTAACAGTGTCTGTCACTGCTTATAGGTTTGGGATCATCTTTCACTATTTAATTTAAACCGGCTTCACTGTTTTCTGAAAAATGTTCCCCTTTTTGGTGTTATAGAAATGTTAAACAGCCCACAGTAATATCCAGGAAAGGAAACTACTGCTCATTTTTGGCAAATTTCTAGAAAGGTGGTCAAACACTATAACCACTAGAAAAACACCATAAAGACAGTCCTCATAACTTATGTGTTACATTTATGTGCTACGTAAGTCCATATGAAAGCAGTTTGTCATATTTTGACAGATTTTTTGGTAGGCTACACCTCAGCTTTAAAAAATATAAAAATAAAAAATTCTATTTGCATTGTTCACCAGTAATGACTAAACAAATTATAGCAAAGACTGAAGCCAATCATTTATTAATGTGTTAACTATAAGCACAAATAAATAAATAAATAAATAATTTAAATCTCATATTTCCTTATTGTGTTGTATTTTTAAGTTAATAAGAGGTGTTAAAATTGCTCTATGCAAAATGATCTGGTGTGTTATATGTGCTCCTTTTAGTTTCATTTCGTCCCTGATTGAAAGCTCCAGCAGTATCAAGTGTTTTGCTCTCAGGTTCAGTCGTTGTGGTTGCATTAGTTCATTTTAATCTGACTCTGGCTCAAAATAATCTAATAACAGAGCTGACCTTCTCAAGCATCAAAACACACGTCACACAGTGGCTGTTTACCTGCATTTCAAAATATTTTGACAAATATTTGAATTAAAAAACAAAAACAAACAAACAAACAACAAAAAAAAAAAAACGTCATAAGCTAACCTCCAAAAACATTAGTAAATCTGAAAATGCATTTTATGATCTTTTAAAAGTTTAATAATGCTATAAGTTTAATTACTAGTGGTGTCAATTGATTGTTTTTTCCCCAAGAAAAGAAGCAGAGTTGAACTTAATGAGAATGTTAACAAGCAGAATTACTGAAGGAAAGAGAAACAGAAAAAAAGAGAAGAGACAAACAGAAACAACTGACTTACAGTCACAGCCTTAGATGAAATCAGCTGAAATAAAAGACTTTAAATCTCTCAAGATCTCAGCAGAGGATGATTAAACAACTCCACAAACAGCTTCACCAGCTTCACTTATTACTGATCAGTTTGTCTAAAGTAATTATTTAGAACAAAGAGGTTTAGATGTTGAATTTGCTTAGTTTGAACTTACCATTAAGGCGATCAATGTTTGCTTTAGTTGGGCTCTTGACCCTTCAATTCATAACTTTTGTTTTCTGACTGCTGTAAGTTTGTGTCTGCAAAACACACTTATTGTTGCAAAAAAGCCAGAAAAAAACATTAATTGAAACGTTATTAGTCATTAATAGAGATTTACTTGTTGTGTAATATCCTGATTCACTGATCCGATCAAAAGATGGAATTTGTGGTTACGTTCAATATATTATAGCAACATTGTTATATTAATTTGTTACTGTTAAAATCAAATAAGATAATAGATTTTAAAAATACTTTGCTCAAGACATTTTGAACACCTGTGTGATTTAGACAATAGTATGTTCCTGCACAACCTGAGAAGCTGCACTTTCAGGACCGCATTTCTAGGACCCTAGTTTTTTTGTAAAAGCGCCACCTACCGAATTGGATCACCAAAGATGGACGACATGGACTGCAATCAGAGTGTGAGTAAACGTTTTTCAATTGAGTTTTATTTTATAACATTAAAACGATGCAAAGTTTACATAGCCAAAGTGAGAATTGCTAAGAAATAATAACGAATTCCCACAAATTAATAATTTGTTTGCTAGTTTTATTGATTATTACAACGTTCTTAATTCGTGGCCATGATTTAATTAAACCTTGCTGATTTAATGACTATAACAAGTAAATCTAGCCAGCACATTCATTAAACTTAAAAAGATAATAAAAGCATGTTGATGTGAGATGTGTCAGATTTACCTGTAGCTTACTGTATTAGTGTGAACATTTGTTTACTCATTGATTTACCATGTTAGTGAAGTATAAAGTTATGCATATGGGGGTAAGTTACTTTAACAGTGTTCGCATTTATTCATTAACTGTTTTTGCACCATGGTTTGCCCATAGGGTGTACTCAACGGGAAGCCCTCTAAATTCCTTGCGGTGAGGAACAACAGGACATCCTTTTTGTCTGTCTGAGAGGAGCACTGCACAGGACACCAACACAACTGAGCTTCACAGATGGAGTGCAGTTCATCTGTGGCTTTCTTTTTCCAGAGCTATGCTGGACCATGTAATGTGTTTGTATGTGTTCCTGCTCCGGCACTTACAAAACCTACTGTATAAACTGCATGCTGGTGCTACTCGTGTATGGATCCATGTATAATGGCTTGCTGTTCAGTAGTGGTATAATAGTATGCTTTAATTATTTTTTCATAGGCCATCAAATATGCCTTGGCTGTCCTATGGAATTTGTCCTTGCAGGAGGCTGAGCAGGTCTTCCTTTCTGGTCCGGATTATCATTACAGGTCAGAGTTGTATATGAATTATTTGTGCACATTGCCCAGTGCACCCTTTTGTTACTGATATTCCTGTTAACCAAACTGACTGACAGTAACATTTTCTATAAATCCTGTAGTTATAATACATTAGGGCAGGGGTGGGGAACGTTGATCCTGGAGGGCTGGTGTCCCTGCAGAGTTTAGCTCCAACCCTGATCAAACACACCTGAACAAGCTATTCAAGGTCTTCAGGATACAGGTAGGTTTTTTTATTTTAGGCTTGAAGCTAAACTCTGCAGGGACTCGGCGCTCCAGGATCAACATTCCCCACCCCTGCGTTAGGATATTCTTAAGGCATTATAATGAATGAATGAATAATGCGTTATAAGAAACCTTATAAAATGTTGCATTATCTTATAAGTAATTATAAGAACAGTTTTAATGTATTATAATACTTATTTGTGGTTAAGAGTATGATGATTTATAACATACAATGAACACGTTGCATTCACTTAAGTTCAATGGATTATAATGTATTATAGTTATATTGTATTATAGGTCTCATATCTTGCCATTGTTTAAGATCTGCACAATAACATATTACTTATTATTAGTGTTTTTACCAAAAAATATCAAATACAAAGTCTTCATAAAAACATTCCAATAGTCTATAATGTGGTCTTATTAATTATAAGTGGTCAGTGTCTGATTTAAGTGAAGTAACTTGACTGTACTTAAAGCAGACAAAGACCACTTATAAATTAATAATAATAATAATAATAATAATAATATATTTTTTTTTTTCAAACAGCAATAAGATCAGGTATCAGATCATATGAACGTGTACACATTTGCTTTGAACTATTTTTTATTGTAATTTCAGTTTGATTATTTTTATGGTACCCTTTAGACAACTGTTAATAGTAACTCTGCAACTACATGTCAACTAACAGTCTTTGGAGTATTACTAGACTGCCTGCTTAATATCTGGTAGCAATTTATTTTGATGGTTCCCCAACAGACATTCTACTGACTGTAAGCAACTTTGCAAATGCATCAACTTATGCTACCAACCCCAACCAAGTCTACTAATACTCTGAGAGTTAGTTGACATGTAGTTGCAAAGTTGCTTATAAAGGGAACCATCAAAATAAAATGTAATCTAATATCAAAAAACTAGCTCACAGCATAATTAACATTAACCTCACAGGAAACTATTCTAACCACTCACAAAATGTAGTAAGATACTGCCCAGATCTTAAATAATGTCAAGATATGAGATAATCCATTACAAATTAAGATTTGTTACACATGCCTAAGTATTATAATGTATTATAATTGTTGTTATGATTACTTATGAGATGATAAAACGTCATAAGGTTTTTGATAATGCTTTATGCATTAACTATAACTCCTTAAGAATACCCTTATAATGTATTATAAATACAGGCTTCATAGAAAGTATTACTGGACTGACAAACAATTGAGGAAAATGGGAGAACAATCAGTTGGTGGGTATTGCTCTATATACTTAAATTTGGAGTTTAGAGTTTGGATTTAGATGTCAGTAACAATTATTCTGTTTGGTTCTCTCTCTTCACAACCCCAACAGTGCTTAAGTGTTAAATATATAAAAATATATTACAGAGTTAAACATGTTAAAGCAAATGTTTCTTATTTAATTCACCCTCCCTCTCTCTCTCTCTCTCTCTCTCTCTCTCTCTCTCTCTCTCTCTCTCTCTCTCTCTCTCCTCTCTCTCTCTCTCTCTCTCTCTCTCTCTCTCTCTCTCTCTCTCTCTCTCTCTCTCTCTCTCTCTCTCTCTCTCTCTCTCTCTCTCTCTCTCTCTCTCTCTCTCTCTCTCAGGAGTTGAAGCCTACAGCCTTTCTGTCCATGCAGCAACTGATGGAAAAAGTCTTTTTTAAATTATGATGTTGTATTATGTGTTATTGCAAAAATGAGTATATTTATAAATAAATATACATTCTTGAATCATTCTTGAGTCTTGTGTCTTGCCTCTCTACAAACTTTTAAATATCTGGCCTTAATTTAATGACTGGAAATGCTGATTTCATGTGATTCCATCTTTATTATAACTGATAATAAGCTAAATGGTTGAACTTAAGGGGGTTAATCAATATACAGTATATTTCAAGAAACTAAGACTTAAGATAATCCACTCTTTCAGTTGTTTAAAGATTGAAATATTTTTTTCCCTTTATATTTTAAGCATAAATTTGTTTTAATTTGAAATCGTGACTCAGAAGCAGGTATTACACACTTTATAATCAACATATCACAGTGGAAATAAAAAAAAAAAAAATGTTCCTGAGATTCAATATCTTTAACAACATGTACAAACAGTACTACAAACTAAACCACTAGGGTCCTAGAAATGCGGTCCTGAAACAGCAACCTCCACTATATCATCCAGTTCGGTAGGTGGCGCTGTTACAAAAAAACAGGGTCCTAGAAATGCGGTTCTAAAACAGCAGTCTCGCCGGTTGTGCAGGCACACCCTTCTCGATTTAGATGCAAACATTCATCAAGAATCAGCATATGAATCTCAACGATGGTGACAATAAACAAAACGCTTCATGCTGCAGTGCATTTTGGGTGAACCAATCAAAACTCATCCATGGCTCCCAGAATGCATTGCAATATTAATAAATTATGCACCTGAATTGTCTTTGTATTTTCAGGAGTAAGTGTTTATTCTTACAATTTGCCTTAATTTTTCGCTATTTTTGTTGTGACTTTTTAGTAGCGTGTTTTGTGAAGTTCAAAGATGTTTATTTGCATAGTTTGTTGATTGCCACCATTGTTGAGATTCATATGCTGATTCTTCATGTCTATGTGTGCCCTAAAAGGGTGAAGGCCCTATTGTTTTTCTAAGGATTATTATTATTATTGTTTTTTATTTGATTTTTTATTTTTTTTTTGACTAAACGGGGCATTTTGGGGGCCTTAACATGCTCAAAAACTCTTGAAAATCAGCACACACGTTGGAATCTGCGGTCATTAGGACGCCGCAGAGACTGGGACCCGGGCGTGGCACAGGGGCTGTACAGCGCCCCCTGGAACACCCTCCCAAAACTGGATGCATATCCCGCATATACTTGCACGTATACATATGAAACTCGGTACACATATAGATCTCACTGAGCTGAACAACTCACGCACTCTATGTAATTAGCTAATCCCAACAGGAAGTGAGTTATTCAGGGCTGTTTAAAAAGCGCATGCTCTGGAATTTGAAATACTCCTCGGAGGGCTTTATTCGGACGGCCACCAAGCTTGGTCAGCATGACCTCAAGACATTGGGGATGCTAAATGGCGAAGGGATTTTTAATATCTCGAACGGTTTGGCCGTGGCGAGGCGACGAAATAATGGCGAGAAATGAGAAACAGGAAATGGCTAATAACTATTGCACACATTGTCTGATTCTGATGAAACTTCAGGAGTTTGTTCGTTGTATGATGCCGATCAAATAGATGTGACTATTGAGAGTCACAGTTATAGCGCCACCAACTGGCAGCAGGAAGTGTGTCGTTTTCAAAATGCTTTTAAATCAGCCTCTTAATTTTACTCGATTTACTTGAAACTTCATCAGAATAATGTCAAAACACGGCCGATGAGAATCTGTAAAGGGGTCGTTGATACTTCAAATGTTGTTGGGGGCAGCCGTGGCCTAATGGTTGGGGAGTCGGGCTCGTAAATTTGTTTAAATTGCTAGAATACTTTTAAAATTCAACTTGTAGAATCAAAAGGCTTTTATATTCAACAAAGTATAATATCAGTGAACCAAGCCAAGACATGATGATTATTTCCAGCATTAAACAACCAACACCACATCACTTTTTCTCTAAAGACAAAGTTGTTTTATTTGCTATTATGTGCTTTGTAAGCACATAATTACAGCAGAAATGTTACAAAATTAAGGGTCAAGAGCCCAACTAAAGCAAACACTGACCACAGTGATGGTGATGTTTTGTGAAATTAAACCAACATCTAAACCTCTGTAATTCTCATTAACAACTTTTGTATGACAGAAATAAAATCAAACTGGTTAGTAATAAGTGAAGTTGGTGAAGCTGTTTGTGGAGTTGTTTAATCCTCCTCTGCTGAGATCTTGAAAGATTTAATGTCTTTTATTTCAGTTTCATCTAAGGCTGTGACTGTAATTTAGTTGTAGTTGTGTTTCTGTTTGTCTCTTCTCTTTTTTCTGTTTCTCTTTCCTTCAGTAATTCTGTTTGTTAACATGATATATAGTGTCATGGTATAATGATCTCACAGACCAGTGAAGAACAGCATGTTGACAGGACCAGAAGTGAAATGTTCTTTGACAAAACGGCTCTTCTACATTGATCATGGGTCTGTGATACATAGAATAATTTTATATGCATATATAAACTGTCATATTTTTAATGAACTTCCCATACATTGTTTTTTTTTTTTAAGCTTCTCTTGACAACCACAAAAATAATGACAAATTCCCTCACATACACAGCAGACAGGATGATTGTTACTGCTCAACTTACTTGAGTTTTTCCAGGTGGTTGAGCAGCTTCACTCCTGAATCTCCTGGGTGATTGTAGCTCAGATCCAGCTCTCTCAGGTGTGAGGGGTTTGAACTCAGAAATGATGCCAGAGCAGCACAACCTTCTTCCGTCACCATACAGCCAGACAATCTACAACAACAGTGAGTGTTAGTGTGCTTCTTTTTTTATAAATACAGTAGCCATGCGACATGTAAGGGATAATATACATCCAGCAAGTTTTTACAAAAAAAAACACTAACTTTACAGGTATTTCCTAGATTATTATTGTGAACATTCTCTGTAAAATGTACATTTCTTACAGTTAACCATTAGATAGCAACAGCACACATGCATGAGCTAATGTAACTATCACTGCATCAGCAACTACACAGTTACTGCCTTTAAAGGCTTCAACGCACTTCACAATTTTAGCAGTCCTATAAGATCATTGCTGATCACACTGTGTGACATGGATCTAATAAACTTGGGTACGACATGCATGTAGATGACAGCTATTGACTCGCAGGCTATGAAAAAAAGTGTAAGTGGCAAAAGAGGAAGGAATAAGAGCTTGAGGTAAACAGTTTTTTTCTTGTTGTTGTTGTTTTAGCGCTATGTCACGTTGATTTCAAAAAGCATTTTTATTGGCTGGTCGGTAAATGTGGGTTGTGACAGCAAACACGCCATGTGATGATCAGGCTGAATTTCTGACACTGTCAGAAAATGATCGTAGGCTATCTTTGGTCACAAGACCGTGACAACTGCCGTCTTTGAATCTCTCTCACTATAAGACATAGGATCACAGATTAGGAGCCACGATCACAGAAATCACCACAATTGTTTCACGATGCCAATCTTTCGTCTGGGACAGCCGAAAATCGTGCAGTGTGTTTCGGACTTAAAGGCACAATATGTATGATTTTTGAATCAAAGCAATATTTTCTACAGTAACAGACCATATCATTGCATCGCCTGCGAATGGCATCATGCACACTTGATTTATACTGTTATGTGTTTTATTAGACAGGTGAGCAACTGCTTGGATACAAATGCAGGCAGAAAACTAATCTCGTTTAAATAGCTCAACACTGTACAGTCTTACTGTTTCAATATCATTTTCTTGATTTACCGCAAGTATCATGTTTTTACCATGCCTCAGAGAGAATATTATTTTGTCAAGTGGTTAACATTGCAAAGTCATATGCAATTTTATTTGTATTAATAGTAATGAAAGCTTCATACAATACATTTAAAAATTAATTGCATGCCATCGAGCAACACAAGCCATCCAGCATTTATTAACATCATATTCTAATATCAAAGCAGCTTACTGCAGTGTGCAACAAGTACATGTGTGTGTGGTGCTGCTGACGCAGGAGCCAGAGTTTTGGAGCCAGATGTGCTTCGCCTTGTTTATAAGCATACGCTACAGGAATGCACATGCATGCATTGTGATACTCTCATGTACGTGCATAGAAGACTGACACAGAAGAAAACAAATGGTTGAATAAAGTTATTATTTTTTTGTTTTCTTTGCACACAAAAACTATTCTCATTGCTCTTTTAACATTATGGTTGAACCACTGATATCACACGGACTATTATAACGATATCCTTACTACTTTTTTGGGCCTTGAATATGTCAGGTGTGTTGCGGTCTATGCAGGGTCAGAAAGCTCTTGCATTTGATCAAAAATGTTTTTATTTGTGCTTCGAAGATAAATGAAGGTCTTGTGGGTTTGGATTAATTAATGACAGAATTGTCTTTTTTGGGTGAACTATCCCTTTAATGCTCAGAGAGCAAACACATGATACAAATTAAATGTTATTAACAATTAAAGTGCTCAAATCTAATAATTACACAGGAATATGTTTAGCCACTCTCAACTGCCCCTCTGGAGGTCTGTGCATGTCGCTGACTGAGTTTAAGAAAATTGTCTTACATCTAAGATTTTATGTTAGGATTAGGGCAGATGCTGACATAAATCTGTAATCATCAGCATAACAATGAAACACCAGACCAAACTTTCAAATAGGGATGTAACAATTCTGATATTATTTCCTCACTTTTATTTTTTGACAAAATGAGATTTAAGACGAATTATAAATGTAAAGGTGTCCTTTTATTATTTTTCAGACAAAACACTGCACATTTCTTTAAGAAATTGAAATATGTCAAATAACAAAGCCAAATTGAAATTTTAAAACAAACAGCCAATCAATTAAATGAATAAATACAATCATTCTCTTCATATAAACAAACTAAAGCTTTCCTTTGCTCTTTCCATTTAAAATTAGGCAGCCACTGCATTGGTGACTCTGAGATGATGGTTTGTGAAATACCAGTAGTTCAGCAGTTTCTGTATGCTGTCACATGACTGGCTGATTAGACAGTTACATTAATGAGCAGCTGAACAGCTGTACCTAGTAAAGTGTCCAGTGAGTGTACATGTATATGTTACAAAGAACATTTAAATACTCCATTAAATACCTCAGTATGTTGAGTTGACAGTTTGGACTCTTCAGTCCAGCACACAGCCGTTTCACTCCTGAATCCTGCAGGTCATTGTTACTCAGGTCCAGCTCTCTCAGAGAAGAGTCTGATGATTGTAAAACTGAAGCCATAGTTTCACAGTGCTGATCAGTGAGATTACAGATTGCCAATCTAAACAGAGTAATGAAAAATAATTAATTACACACAGTTGACACATCTGTTTTAGGTTTTGTTAGTGTTAATGTTTTTTATGTGTTTAGGTATGTTTGAGTTCATGTGGTGCTGATCAGTGAGAGTTGCTGTTTGCAGTCGGGGGCGGAGACGTGAAGTCAGACACTTTCTGCTCCTCATAGTGATGCTCACATAGTGTTTGTATACTTTATCACAGACGAAGTGAATTAAATGCATTATTTGTCAAATACACAGATGTTTCAGAGATGATTTCATAAAGGAAAAATACTTTTCATGTACTGTTTAAAGGCACAAAATGTAAGATTTTTTTAAATTAAAATGTTCAAAAAAACCCCACTAAAACAGTGTTACATATTTTGCTGACTTGTGTACTAACATTATCCTAGATGTTTCGAAGAATGTTTAAATGCAGAGAAATAAGCAATTTTAACTAGTATAATGGACCGTGTCATTGCGTCGTATGCCAATGACGTCATACACCCTTGATTTTCCGATTTTATTTTATAGAAAACGTGGAAACCCCAAAGACAGTTCAATATGTTATGCATTTTATTAGTCAGATGATAAACGCACAGAGTACTATTGTAACAAAATTTTCAACACACAGTCGGATCTACAATGATAAAACAAAAATGTTTTTTCCTACATGCGCACAACCGGAAGAAGCGGAAGCTGTCGTCTGTGGCATAATAAAAGCTCCGCTGCTTTCAAGCCATGTCTCGCGCTCGTCTTCATTAGCAATCGCTCCAGTGTCCTCGTTTCGCTTCCATGACTTTTAGCCTCACCCTGCTTCATACTACAGTGACCTTGATAGGTTTTTAATACATTAGCTCATCCATGGACATGATTTCTGCCCGTGTCCTGTCGGATTGCATCAGCTGTGTAGATGAAAACTACAACTCCCATGATTCCACACTCAATCACAGCATCATCAAAATACTTTGTTTGTTTTGAATATACACCCTCTAGTGGCGAAAACTTACAGATTGTGCCTTTAATACAGTGCAATCTGTACAAGAATAAAGTTCAACATAAACCTATATTTAATTCAATCTAAAAATTCAATTCAATTTAAATGTATTTGTTAAGCGCTTTTCACAATACATATCGTTGCAAAGCAACTTTACAGCAAATTAAAGTTTTACAATATCATTTCACTTTGAAGAGTTTGCAAAAGTACTGTAGCCCTGTTAAATAAGAAAAAAGTAATAAAAGCCTATTTCACATTAAAGAGTTACATACCCCATACTTTGAATGCCATTTTTTAAAGCACTTCCTGCTGCCGCTGCTATATTATTGATAATAATTTGGCTTGCTAAGCATGCTGCTGCTATTTCTAACATTGCATCTGACTAGCTATGCATACTGCTGCTACAGCTGTACAAGTACTTATGATTGCTATAGCCCCTTTATTAATAAACAAAATGCTAATAATTCCTATTCACTTGAAGAGTTCATGTAGAGTTCATATTTAGCCATTGAAACTTCAATTATGGTTTATCTATTGCTGCTACTAATAAATGATTTAATTGCTACGCATGCAGCTATTAATAATTTGCTAATAACGCAATCTGAATTTCTATGGATACTGCTGCTACACTTTATGAAAGTACTAGAATTGCTGTGAGCCCAGCTGAATAAACAAATAAGAAAATTCCAAGTTTAAAAGTGCCCTACTATAATGCTGCATTGTAAATGGGCTACTAAACTGAACCAATTTATTTTTGGTAATAGTAGCCTTATATTTTAAACAAATTACTGATTACTCATTATCTTTAAACTACCACTAAACATGACTTTCATAATAAACACTGCACTATGACTGAACCAAATGTAACGAGTGAAATAGAGATGTGGCCCCTATAAGAGTGAGCGCTCCCTTCTGAAGTGGATTGCAATGCGCCACGAGTACACCTATAATAAAAGCGGGTATATTATTTCTTTTACTCATTTAAGTTGTTCTGGTTTAAGAAGTAGCTGATGACAAAAGGACGTTTAAGAAATACCATAATACAGGTTCGCCTTGACTTAAAACTATAAAAGACTGTGAATGCCACTGCAGCCGATCCCACTGTGGCGATATCTTTTGAAATCAACCCGTTCGCACTTAATATTGATGAGAATGCCCAAGATAATATTAAGACACAAAATGTTTCGGGCAAATAGGGTAATCCCCTTCACTTTACTGTTTTACTAGGCGATGTATTTTCACAAACATAAACTATTAGCCGCCGCTGCTGCTGTTATATGAACACGACATGCTTAATAATTAACGTTACGTCTCTCGCGAACAACCCGCGCATAGTTTTACGACCGTATGTTTTATAGTTTTAGAAATGTAAGCTGACTAACGCAATAAAGCCCTAAAATAAGAGTGAGAATGTTTACTTATCTAGTTGAGTTTCAGAGGAACTCAAAGCGCGCTGCTGCGAAAGGCTCAAGTGAATGCCAACCAGTCTTTTAAAGCTAAAGGTTCAAACTCATGGCTGCCTGCGTGACGTGAACCAATCAGCTTGTGCCAAGTGGTATAAGGCTGTGAATATCAGTTACGTTAACACCCGTCAACCTGCGCCATCTAGATTTTCATGGAAGAACTAGGCATTCATAAAATCCTCACTGCCAAATGTATTGCGATTTCGTTTAACATCTCAACCGACTTGAATAAGCACATATTTTTTATTGATTTTCATCTGGCCCAGCATGCATTGTCACATTCCTACTTTCGAATGATCTTTCCCATATAGGCTACATATAAAGTATATGAACCCTAGCACAGACCCCTGCGAGACCCTGCGGAACTAGTCCTGGTACAGGACTAAAAACATTAAAAACAATCAGTGAGGATTTAAATCATTTAAACACAGCACCAGCACCTTTCAAGAATGACAATATAACAGAACTGGTGACTCTGAGATGGTTGTTTGTGAAATACCAGCAGCTGAACAGTTGTACCTAAAAAGTGTCCAGTGAGTGTACATGTATATGTTACAAAAAACATTTAAATACCACATTAAATACCTCAGTATGGTGAGTTGACAGTTTGGACTCTTCAGTCCAGCACACAGCCGTTTTACTCCTGAAACCCGCAGGTCATTGTTACTCAGGTCCAGCTCTCTCAGAGAAGAGTTTGATGATTGTAAAACTGAAGCCATAGTTTCACAGTGCTGATCAGTGAGATTACAGCCTGCCAATCTAAACAGAGTAATGAGAAACAATTAATTACATACACACAATTGACGCATCTGTTTTAGGTTTGTTAGTGTTCATATTTTCATGTGTTTAGGTATGTTTGAGTTCATGTGGTGCTGATCAGTGAGAGTTGCTGTTTGCAGTCGGGGCAGAATTTAAAGCGGAGACACAAAGTCAGACACTTTCTGCTCCTCATAGTGATGCTCACACAGTGTTTGTACACTTTATTACAGATTAAGTGAATTAAATGCAATATCTGTGAAATACACAGATGTTTCAGAGATGTTTTCATAAAGCAAAAAACACTTTTCATGTACTGTTTAATACAGTACCATCTGTACAAGAATAAAGTTCAACATAAGCCTATATTATTTAAATACCAATAAAGTGCTTTTTGATACAGTAAAAGAGTTTTAACTGTTAAAACCCTTTAACTGACATCTCTACCATATGATTGAGCTTACTTCGATAGGGAATAAATATGTCAAAAGGAAGACACGTCGTTTTAGAAGCCTTTTCCCTAGAGTAACACCGAAAAACATAACCAGGCCAAAAAAAAAAAAGGAATTTCATAAAAGAGAAACTGGTCTTACTCTAAAAACTCCCGTTAACCCTGTAATTGCAAACAATTACATTAATTTATATGTATATTAAATACCAGTAAATATAATGAAACATTTACAAACATTAAACATTATATAGCCTATTTAGTTCCCCTCACTCCACAACTAATTCTTATACATTTAATGGTATTACAGAACAAGAATGAAAAATGAGTAGCTATAAAATCATATATTAAACTATACAATAAAACATTAATAAATACAAATGTAAATTTACTCAGAGTGAAACTGAAACGGTATTGGACTCATTAGCTTCTCATTCAACAAGAATTCAAATGTTTCCATTTTTGCCATGTAACATTTGGTTGCTTAACTATTATTCATTATGTAAACAAGGCTTTGTACTTCACTCCTGTTCCAATATCTGTGTAAAAAATTATCCATCTATGTGCAAAAATGTGTGTTAATGCATCTGTTTTAGGTTTTGTTAGTGTTAATGTTTTCATGTCTTTAGGTATGTTTAAGTGCATTTGGTGCTGCACAGACCGATCAGTGAGAGTTGCCGATTGCAGTCGAAGGCGGAACTGAAAGCGGAGACGTGAAGTCGGACTCTTTCTGCTCCTCATAGTGATGCTCGCACAGTGTTTGTATACTTTATCGCAGATTAAGTGAATTAAATGCAATATTTGTCAAATACACAGATGTTTCAGAGTTGTCTTCATAAAGCAAAAAACACTTTTTAATGTACTGTTTAATACACTGCCATCTGTACAAGAATAAAGCTCAACATAAGCCTACACTATTTAAATACCAATAAAGTGCTTTTTGATAAACAAGACTCAATATAACATTGTGGCTACAGAGTAAAAGTGTATTATGTTTTTGAAGGGTGTTTCTTGATCGCCAACTACTGGCCTGGCATGCATAACAGTATTCATTAGCATAGTGCTTTTTTTGTTTGCAATGTAACCAATATTTTTCTTTACATTTTACTTAATTTTTTTTGTGCAATTTTACTCATTTTGAGTGGCTAATATGTAAGCATCTCATTTGATTAATTCTAATTAATTCTTATGTGTTAAATTTAATTAAATTTCAAGGCTTTGTACTTCACTCTTGTTCCAATATCCATGTAAAAAAGAATCCTTTCTGTCTAAAAATGTTTGTTTGGGTGCTGTACGTTGACTTTTAAATAAAACAGTGTAACTTTATGTTTGGTTGACTGCATTTACTGCTGATATGTCAAGTTAGCAACACTGATATTTTGTGTGTGTGCGTGTGAATTTAATTGAATTTAATAAAATAAAGATTTAAAGAAAACAAATAAAATGCATAAAGAGTGTCACATAAACAAAAGTAGCCTATACTTGTACAGCTTTTTTCTTTTGTTAATCTTTTAATTATTTAGGAGAAATAGCCCCAATTATGCAGCCCTATTTATTTCATTCCTTATATACTTTCTAATTTCTATTATTATTATTTTTTTTTCCATTCACAAGTGCTGCAGATGCGTGACGTGTGTAACGCCAAGCCAGCAGAGGGAGCTCTTACCCGAGTACTGCCCAGCAAACACAGAACGTTCCCCTATGGTTCCCGTTTGGTTATTTCTTTTGGGAACCAAATGAGAACGTTCCCAGAACGTTCCCTGCAGGTTATTTTTTGGTTTAATTTTATAACCTAAAAAGAATCTTCCCGGAACGTTCCCAGCAGGTTATTTTTAGTTGTCATATCCGTGTAGACTAATAAAAACTTGGCAGATCTTTCTGATCATTCTAATGCTGAAATGTATACTTTTTCATCATTTTTTGCAGAATTTCATGTCTGAAATAAGCGTTTAATAAAGTGTAGACATCAAAGTGGTAAAATCGCATTATAATTGTAATTTAATTCCAATTTTGTAGCTAAAATTAAGCCAATGTTAAGCGTAGTCAGAAAATCATATCATTAACACTTAGTTTGTTTTTATATTTCTTTTCTTCGAACCTGCACGCGCTTCTCTAGTACGCGCTTAATCCTGCCTTCCACAGAAAGCCGCGCACTCGCGTAATTTAAAAATTAACGGTCATTTCGTTTTACTGACTGACTAACATTCGTTGATTGATCTCTTTAATGAATAATTACTTATAATTTATATATATACGAGAGTAAATATTGTGATTTCAGGGAAATTTGACACGTCTAATTGAAGAGAACATGATGTTAACAGAGAAGTTTTTGTGTACCGACCAAAAGAGAGAAACATCGTCGTTAATTCAGTGGTAAGAAACAAATGTAATATTATTCTAAGTAAAGTCAAATAAATGTTATTCGTTTTCAATGTCTGTAAAAATAAAATTCACATTTTTAAAATCCAATATTTTGTTGAAGTCAGTGTTATTTGGTGCTTTAATAAACAAAATCTGGGTTATGGTACTTCTAATCTTATATATTAACGAATAAAACAAATCTAGCATATTAAAGGATAATTTAATGTCATTTAATGCGCCTTATGATGGCTAAATGTGCTCTAAATATCTGTAGGGATTAAACAATAGTTTAAAACAAGACATGGTTTGTATTAGTGATTATTGAGGTCCACATCCGTTCGTCTTCCATGCTGCTTACTACGGGACGCGGGAGTGCTGACATACGGCAGCGGTATCAGAGTGAAGAGGTTAGGAGAACATTCTGGGAACCTTCTAGGAACATAAATAGAACGTTCCCTATTGGTTAGCCAGGAAAGTTTTCTTAACGTAAATAGACCGTTCCCTGTAGGTTAGGGGAACGTTCTGGGAACCTACAGGGAACGTTCCGGGACCGATCTCAGAACGTTGCGGGAACGTTCCCGATAGGTTCCCAAAACGTTCCCCTAACCTACAGGGAACGTTCTAGTTACATTAAGAAAACTTTCCTGGCTAACCAATAGGGAACGTTCTTGGGAACGTTCTGGGAACCAAAACCTAACGTTCCCAGAATGTTCTGGGAACCAAAAATTGTTAGCTGGGTGACTGCCTCCGCTCCCTTTGCTGCTTCTACCTTCACTTCATGTTTGCTACTATTTAAACTCATGCCATGCGGTTGCTCCCTGCGAAGTATTGTCAGTTTAACCTGCTTTACCGAGCGTTCTATTATTCTCTGTCTGATTACCTGTTGCCGTTCTGCCTTGCTATTGGATTTACGAGTTTACGGATTTACCCTTGGATTGTTTGCCAGAGTGGATTGCCTTCTCGATCTGAACTTACGCCTGTCTCCTCACTATCGTCTCCTGGTTTGCTCCATTGTATCGTTTGCCTGATTGGACTGCTGTTAACGCTTTGACCCACTGCCTGTCTATTTACCTCTGATTTCTGGATTGCCCTTTTGTTTTGTATGCTCTGTTGGACTGCTTATTCAGTTATCGACTCTCTGCCTGCTGTTGTGTTGCTGTCTGTTCTGAATACCTCAATAAACGACCGCGCATGGATTCAAACACTGCTTCAGCGTCCACGTTACACGTGACAATGTATGAATCCTCCTGATCTGTGTTTTTGTTTTGTTTTGTTTTGTTTTTTTGCTATTTGTGCATATAAAGCTTAAAGCCCCGAAAGAAAAAAAAGCTTCGGTTATCAGTCAGGAAAATAATATAATGAACAAAATGCTGTCGTTATTCTCCGTATATCTCTATGCTGCACGCAAGTTCAGGCTAACTCAAAAACTTGCGTACACGAGCTGAGACCCGACGTGAGATTTGATCGTAGCCACCGCTCACGTCCATATTGATAAATTCCAAGTTTTGTGTAGAAACGACCGTACACCCAATTTTCTATTGTATGTTCGTTTTGTAAATGAGGCCCAATATGAATGTAAATGTTTACATCCCATAATGATGCTCAGTTATCTTGTTTGAAGGTAATGATGATGACATCTCAGTAGTATGGAAGAAAATTAATGACAAATGTCTTCGAAACAAAAAAGCATGTTGAATTGCATCAACTGAAATAATAATGCATTGAATTAACAGTGCTTGCATTTTAATACCTTGTATTTTCAGGGCTTGTATTTTTAGGTTCTGAAATTTAACATAGTTGTTTATTTAAGCTGTGGATATTTCACTTCAAAATATTTCACCCACATTTTATAACTAAAAATTCAAAAATTCACATTCACCTTCCAGAATTCACTCCCCAAATATACAATCTGTTTAAAAATACGATGTATGCCTGCATTAGCCAAAATCATGACAGTCTACCACTAAATGCAAATATGCACTAAAACAGCCAGTAAAGACAGTTGATGATGCGGTCAGGACCGTGGTGCTGGCTTTCATCAAGATATGTTTGATGATTGCGCCTGATGCGCACGCGCCCGCTCCGTCTCCCGCACTCCAGTCAGAGAGGCAGTGACAGAGATGCTGCCTGTTCATTCGGGAGAGCATGTTAGTTTCAGGGGAGTGGTAAAATAACAATTATTATTGATTACTGATTTAAATCCATAAATAATAACGAAAACAGCACCTTACAAATAAAAGGAAGCAGGTTTTTAAGATCAGAATTTTCTTAAACTATAGTGAACCCGTTTAAACTTTTAAGTCCAAGGATCCAGTAAACGAATTCGTTCAAATAGTAAGTTCAAAACACAGGCCAATTTGATCAGAGATTGTGGAGAGTCACATCCAGATGTCCAAAAAAAAAAAAAAAAAAACTTATGGATCCCTTATGGGAAATATGTTTAATGTGCAGTTTTGTGCGTTGCATAACTTTTTTTTTTTTTACAGAAAAAGCATGAAACCTTGCGTGTTCATTCACATTCTACATCTGCTTAACTGTAGTCTACATAGTTCACATCACCTATAAAGTGTACTCTGAGATCTGAGGTCTTTATCACTGCATTAGTTCATTGAGTCGCGTTCCACGTCGTTGGGGAATCCCGGAGTGTGACGTATGAGGAAAACCCCAGTATTTACAGCACAGCGTGACAGCGTCACAAGCCATGATACAAAGTTAAGGAAATTAAGTAACCGAAAGCAATATATGTCTTCATCAGATGTAATGTTAGTTGTGTACATTAGCGTCGGGTAAAACAACATTATAACCTCCTTTGCGTTAGAGAAAGCTGCTTACATAGAGTCTACAGCAGACCTGGGCTTTTTAGCAGACCCCGGGCCACATCCGGCCCTCTGGCATCACTAGGCTCGTTTGAGGTGAGCAAATTCTGCGCAGAATCGATCACCGGTGATCACCGCAAGATGAATGCTGGTTAGAAATGTGTCCGAGTTACGTCCGCCTTGCTCTGATGTCATGCTGACGTGTGCCAAAAAACTCTGGTGGCGGCGAGGCGGCTGTGTCGGATTGAGCAGTCGAGCGCAGTAGCTCTCCACCGACTGCGCTGACCAAAAACACGATGGGAAACGACTGGATGACGACACAGCTTAAAGCTCATTGGTTCAGACAACCGTGATGTTGCCGTTCTTTTCTAAAATGTTTTATTTTTTATTTTTTGTCTAAATATTTTTCTTCATTACAGGTCTTGTTTGGTCTTATTTCGTATCATTGCATGTTTAAAAATAATGTACTTTGTTATGCAAACGCAAAATGTGAAACTGCAGTCTTATTCGCATAGGCTAGCATTTTTATAAGTATTTGTAAAATATTATTCAGCATATTTTACTTATCCTATTTTGCACCCATCTTAATTATTTAATTCATAAATCAGTAATTAAAACAGTTCAAATACCCCCCTGATTATGTAATCTGTATGAAGGTTGCATTTCTTTCTAAAGGCGCGTCCACTAGTCTACTCTGGAGAGGAGAGTTAGCACTGTGTATTTCATCTTTGCAGCCGACAAGGGCACATAAACACTAGTGTATGAATAAATTAAAATATCATTTTTTCATGCCACATTCATAAACATTAGGCGACATTTGTCTGTGCTTTGTGGCAAACTTTATGCGTGTGCATAAGCGCGGGAAAATATTAAGATTCGTTTTGTATTATTAGCTTAAATATAAACGTGCGGTACGTTAATAATGGCTTAACGACTAGTTAAGCCCTATTAAATAACCACGAGACATCTCAATTTTTAAAGCCTTTAATGCGGATTCCGTAGTCGGGTAAATTCCGCTTTCAGAACTCTCACGTCCCTAACAATGATTTTTTTTTTTTTTTGCTCCATTTCTGCAAATCAGTTTCTGTGAATGAATGACTTGTGCTACTACTGGTCGCTTTGGCCTTCATCAACAGCCGCTTGCGACACCTGCTGGTGAGCGACTGACAGCAGCTGGAGATCGATGCATCGGTGCTCTACTGCTATTCCTGCAGCTCCCGGATGTGAAATGCCGAATTTTCTGGCGAATTTGAACTACTGAATTTGTGAAAGCGAATTTGTAAAGTGAAATAAAATGGACTGAAATTTGCCTGTAGAATATTATACATCGTATTTTTAAACAGACTGTATATTTGGGAAGTGAATTCTGAAAGGTGAATATGAATTTTTGAATTTTTAGTTATTAAAATGTGGGTGAAATATTCTGAATTGAAATATTCACAGCTTAAATAAACAACTATGTTAAATTTCAGTACCTAAAAATGCGAGCCCTGAAAATACAAGGCATTAGAATGCAAGTGAGACTTGAGATTTCAAAAGTTCTGGTACTAAAATAAAAGAAAGGGAACGATAACTTTCTTTCTACAGTATTGGCAGTATTGAGAACAGGCTCTGTGAAGCATAATTGTAAAAGTAATGTAAAACAGTCAGTTATTTCTTAAGTTAATGTATATTACACAGTGTAAATGCAACCTAATAGATCTTCTGCTGCCTATTATGCTGCTAATATTAATCAAAGAACACTAATAACTAGTGCTGTCAATCAATGTCAACTGACATTTCTCTGTAATTAATTATGATTAATCACATATTAATATAATGTCATAATTTCACACTGAATCTCCAAATTAATGTAGAAACAACATAAAGATGCTATATTTTAAATGTGTTTAATGGCATCTTTTTGCTAAGCAGCCTACTATTAATGAAGGCCAGTATCACCGATACCAATACAGCTACTGATGGCTCTATTAAATGTATTTTTCCCTCATTTTTAGTCATAAATTATAGCCATTTAACACTACAGTATAATTAAAACCCATTATTTTTAACATTTAATAGTTTTTGATAAATATAACAACTTTTAATTTAGATGAACTTAAAGCAATCATCACATAATCTATAAATTGAATATATATTTACATTTTTATTTAAGTAGAGCAATGAGTGATTTCTCCTTTTCTTCTCTTCTCAGATTTACACTGCCGCTCAAAAGTTTGGGATCAGTAAGATTTTCAGTGTTTTCAAAGAATTCTTATATGCTCATCAAGGCTGCATTTACTTGACCAAAAATACAGAAAAAAATGTAATATTGTGAAATATTATTACAGTTTAAAATAGTGGTGTTCTGTATTCATGTATTTTAAAATATAATTGATTAATTCTAATTATTAATTAATTATTAATTATTATTAATTATTATTAATTAATTACTGTTAATTATCAATGTTGGAAACAGTTGTGCTGCTTAATACTTTTTTGGAACCTGTGATTCTTTTTTCAGGATTCTTGATGAATAAAAGGTTAAAAAGAACAGAAATTTCTTTTCTCAAGTCAACATGCTTTTTTGTTTCAAAGACATTTGTCATTAATTTTCTTCTATACAGTATTAACTGACAAGGAATCATTAATTAATGGTCACATTATCATTGTTTTCATCCTTTCTTATTCAAGTATTTCAATAGCTCTTGAACATTTATGAATCAGAATAACCAATAAAAGAAAAGGTAGAACAAAAACATGAAAGAATCTGCTATATAGTCACATTATCACTAAAATATGAATTCATGCATAAGTCAAACCTCAGTATGTTGAGTTGACAGTTTGGACTCTTCAGTCCAGCACACAGTAACTTCACTGCTGAATCCTGCAGGTCATTGTTACTCAGGTCCAGCTCTCTCAGCGGGGAGTTTGATGATTGTAAAGCTGAAGCCACAATTTCACAGTGCTGAATTGTGAGATTAGAGCCTGCCAATCTGAAAAAGGGAGGACTTTGGTTAAAAAACATGTTCATAAGATGGTGTCCCCAAACGACTATGACTATAAACTAGGGCTCTGAAACGATTAATCGCGATTAATTGCATACAAAATAAAAGTCCAATATATGTGTGTGAACTGTGTGTAATTATTATGTATATATAAATACAAACACATTCATGCATATATTTAAGAAATATTTACAAGTATATGTATTTATTATATTTTTTATATAATTTATATTATATATACAGTGCACAGCATAAATGAGTACACCCCCTTTAAAACTTAACAAATTGAGCAATTACTCTTCACTTGAAAGACATATTAGGATTCTATGGAGATACAATGTTCCAACAAGCCTGTTTGATCAATTACCAAAGAAGAATGTCAAAATTATTTAGCAAATTAAGATTTTCCTATCAAAGTGATAAAATGTTGTGTTGCAAAAATGAGTACACCCTCCTGAAAGTTACTAAATAAAACTAAAAAAAGAAAACAAAAGTGTAGGTTTAAAGCTATTTTTGATCAACAGGTAAGTATACTGAACCAAAACTTTTAAAGACAAGTAATTTCCTGACAGTTAAAAGCGTTTTATAGCCTACTGAATCATACACAGACTTAATGCTGTCAACAATGAAACCACTTGGGAGAGAACTGCCAGGTGACTTATTTCTTAGCATAAAAGAGGACAGTGGTACAAGAGGAATACCAAATTATTGTTTTAAGTGTGAAAATATAGCAGAAGTAGCACTGAAATTCGAAAAAAAATGGACTTGTGACAAGGCTCCTGAAATAATCAGGTCTTCACTTTAAGTTTTCATTTAATGATGAGTGAATTTTTGCTACAAAATGAGGCGGAGAAATACCATGCAAGAGTATCAGAGCCGGCAAAAGCTATGAAAAGAGTGACACTTTATCTCACAGAGTACGAAGCAGCCTGCAGAAGTGACATGCATGGTTATTGTCACCACTAGAATTACCTACTGTAGCCAAAGCACAGTAAACTCATTTAACCTCTTCCAAGGCCCATATTTACAAAATATAGACTTCTGGGAATCCATACTCTGGTCTCAAGAGACCAAGTCAATCATTTCGGATCCAAAAGCATCCAAAATGTTCTGGTGTTGCTACAGGAGGAGTACAGCGAGAAGTGCCTGGTACCTACAGTGACGTTCAGTGGTAGTAAAGCTCTTCTACAGGGATGTACGAGTGCTGAAGGTGTGAGGGAGCTGTGCTTTATCAGCGCTGTCATGAATTCACACACTACTGTGTGATGTAATACAAAAAACTGAAACTGCAGATGCTACCCTCCCCTCATTCCCTGCATTATTGGGCATTTTTTCAGCATGACAATGAGGATATTTATTCTCCCAAGGTGAAAATCCTTCAGTGGACATGTATTTCACTCAGTATTAACACTCTTGAGCAGCTGTGGAGGAGTCTGTAGAGACGAGCTAAGCAAAACTCCCCATTAAAGATCAGGGCATTTAAGGAGGTCGTCCTCCAGGAGATAAACAGGACAGATGTGAAAATTTGCCATGAACTTGTACACTCAGTGCCAAGAAGGGTCAGAGCAGTATACTTAATGTTCTGGAGGACATATTAAGTACTAGAATATTAAACATTTGCTGAATTACATATAGGGTGTACTCATTTCTGCAATCCATTATTTAAACAAAATTGGCTAATTTACTTGTATTACAGGAAATATTAGCATATATTTTGTTGTTTTTATTAAGTATATGTTTAAAACATTTAAATTTTGCCATCTTTCCATGAATTATATTAGTGATCATTAAGAAAATACATCTTTTATATATATTAAGAAGGGGTGTACTCATTTATGCTGTGCACTGTATATATAAAATATTTTCTACATAAATAATATATTATTCTTAAATATATACATTAATTTGTGTGTATTTATATATACATAATAATTACACACCGTATACACACATATATTAGGCAAACGCAAACTTTTATTTTGTACGCGATTAATCACGATTAATCGTTTGACAGCCCTGCTATAAACAGTATATATGTCAAAAATACTGCAAAGTAAACAATATTCACCTCTAAATTATAGACCATTTATTTCTAAAAACAGAGATTAGTGCTATCTCTTGTAATAATGAATAAATAAAATGTTGTAAAGCACTTAAAAAAGAAATTAAAAAACTCAATCAAAACTACGACATTCAGCAAAATTCAGCATTGGATTTTGGCTGATTGCAAGTGGCGAAACCAATACAGTGTTTTTGTTTTTTTTTTGTGTGTGTGTGTTTTGTTTTTAATAAATGTACTCTTATTGTAATAACCATACTTTTTCCCAATAAAGACAGGAAAAAAAAACTTATTCACATTCACAGAAATATACACATTCATTGACATTCATTCACCTTTGATCTCATAGCTGCTGATCCATTATGAGAAATGAAAACTGTCCATCTTGACTGCATTGTTTTCACACCTTCTCACTCTAGACACCTACTCTTGTCTAAATTTCAGAGTTTCTCGAATGAGAAAAAAGTGTAAGAAGGGACTTTGTATTGTCCATCTGGAATTGATTGGATTGTTAAATCATTGTGGTTTGTTGATTGCTGCGATCATTTCATGAGTGACAGTTTGCTGGGGCAGAATGATTCGATAAATACTGGTACTAAAATATCTCAAACAGTTTCAGTACTCTTTTTTTTCTCCAACAGCATGTTCATGCTAGGTGTGTCATGAAAAACCGTTATCAACAATAATTGTGATATTTAAAAAAAAACAACAAAGTATTGTTATCTTGTTGATATTTCAAAATTAAAAGTACACAGTATTAAACTCTCACATGTAATTTGTTTCATTCATTCTCAATGTCAGTGGGCACCCTGGCAAAGAAAGTCCACAAGCGAGACTTGAAGGAGTAATAAAACCAATGACTTTCCAGGAAATCCCTTGTACAAAGGCATCCACCTATCGCTTGCTGTAACTCAATAAAATGCTGCTGGAAATGTTTAAATGAAAATTAACACACCATTGCAACAGTTTATGTTTTATCTGTGTTCTTCAAGCCATCTCCGGTATTTTTATAAGGATAATGTATATTTATAATGCAATGATAATCAACAGCCTTTATCCCTGTATAGAAAACTGTATAAAGAAGTATCAGTTCACAGAAGGAGGTCATTTCAAAACTCAATTGTCACTATAAAGTGAGTTTGAAGTAAAAATATGTTGTTATTGTCATATATTGTCGTACTTTGATGCTGTACTGGTGCGAGAAACAAACCTTTTTGATGCTTTAAATCAACATGCTTTGCGAAATGATTCACTGTTTTGAATGTTTAAACACCACACGCTGGTGACGCCTGCTAGTCAAAACCATGTAAATGCAACCAAATCTCATGCAAAAATACAGCTTTTACAATCCCAATGCAAATGTTTTACTGAAAGTACAATAAATTAAATGCAGTTAATAAATTATCACATACCATTAAATATGAAGTATCTGTATAACATGCATTTTTATTAATTTGAAGGGCTTGTTTTCTTTATTTTATGGAGGGCTTATTTAATTATGGCAAAAAAAAAAAAAAAAACTATTATATGTCTCTAGATATTGCGATACATTGTTATCACCATTTGCAACACCCTAAGGACGGCCCTGCTTCTTACCATAAAATTAGGCTGGAAATGTGTCATTCCACAGTATTGTATACTGTAATAAAAGCTATGTCAATTATCATTCCATTATAAATAGACTTTATTCTTGTAAAAATATGGCTTTAAGAACATAGAAAAATATGCCTTTGTCCATATTAGGGATTTCCTGGAACGTCTATGAAACTGAATCAGAATCTTTATGTATTGCAATATAAATTTTTGGCCAGGGAGGGTTGATGCTTATGATTGAAGATTATGAGGGCACATGAATAAAAAAATTCATATATAATAATGGTATGAGGGGATTATTTATTTACACTTTAATGGTGACTAAGAATATTGAGTAAATTCATTCAAAACAGGAGCATACTGTGGCTATTTTAAACTGTCAAAATGAAACCAATGACCAATGAACAAAGGCATATCACCAAAGATACATCACAGCTGATGTGCACAGAATAGTGCACATCCCTAGTTTTTAATGTTTTCTTAAAAGACATCATTTATATTTTATGCTAATGAACACAAGACCAAATAATACTCTTCACCTCCATCAACCATCAAAATGTAACAAATGTATGTTTGTATTTTCACACTTACAGAGCTTTTCTGCAGTTCCTCACAGCAGGTAACAGTCTCCATCGACACTCTCTTGTGTTGAACTTGTACTTGTTAAGGTCAAGCTCATCCAGCGCCTCCTCTGACATCAGGATCATGTTTGCCAAAGTTGAACATTGTGCAAGAGAAAGACTTTTTTCTTTTGATTTAGAGTTTAAAAATGCCTGCATTTCTTCAACAACAGAGTTATCCTTCATCTCAATCAAGCAGTGTGACAGATTTATCCATCTGTCAGGACTGACATTATTGTGTTGATCTTCTTTGAGGTTGTGGATTATTTTCTTGATGCTCTCTGGGTTGTTCTCTGTGTGTATCAGTACATCCTGTAAGAGTCTCTGATTGGACTCCAGTGAGATGCCATGAAGAAATCGAAGGAAAAGATCCAGGTGTCCATTTTCACTGCTCAAGGCTTTATTCACTGCTCCCTTCAGAAGCTCATCCAGAGGAACATTTTTACGCTGAGTTCTGGACATTCCAGTCAGGAATATTTTCATAATCTTACTTTTCTTGTGTAAATAGCAGTAAAACACATACAGTGCTGCAAAAAACTCCTGAAAGCTCAGATGTACAAAGCTGTAAACCTTCCTGTGATTAATCACAGATTCCTCCCTAAAGATCTCAGTGCAAATCCCAGAATACACTGAGGCATCAGTGACGTCTATGCCGCTCTCTCTCAGGTCCTCCTCATAAAAGATTACATTGCCCTTCATCAGCTGACTGAAAGCTACTTCAGCAAGTTTCACAATCACTTCTCTGTTGGACTGCAGGAGCTTCTTTGGGTCTCTCTTTTTATATTTCTGGTTCCTCATACGTGTTTGAGTGAGCAGGAAGTAGATGTACATTTCAGTCAGAGTTTGAGGGATTTCTGCACTGAGATCTTGTTTCAGGAGGTTTTGAAGCACAGTGGCTGAGATCCAGCAGAAGACGGGTATGTGACACATGATGTGGAGGCTTCTTGCTCTTCTGATGTGTGAGATGATTCTGCTGGCTTGATGCTCATCACTGATTCTCTTCCTGAAATATTCCTCCTTCTGAGTGTCATTGAATCCCTGAATTTCTGTCACACGGTTGATGTATTTAGAGGGGATCTGATTGGCTGCTGCTGGTCTGGTGGTGATCCAGATGAGAGCAGAGGGAAGCAGATCTCCTTTCATGAGGTTTGACATCAACACACCCACTGATGAAATCTCAGTCACATCAGAAACTTTCTGACTGTCTGAAAACATCAGTGAAATTCTGTTTTCATCCAGACCATCAAAGATGAACACAACTTTACATTTATCATAAATCTTTGAGTCCAGATCTTGAAGTTCAGGATGAAAGTCAAGCAGAAGTCTGTGAAGACTGTACTGATGATCTTTAATCAAGTTCAGCTCTCGAAATGGAAGCACAAACATGAAATCTACATCCTGATTGACTTTTCCTTCGGCCCAGTCCAGAATGAACTTCTGCACAGAGACGGTTTTTCCAATTCCAGCGATGCCTTTAGTAAGAACAGTCTTTATTTTGTCTTTCTTCTCTCTTGTCTTCTCCTCATATCCTGGCTCAGGTAAAGGATTAAAGATGTCATTGCAGTTGATTGGAGTGTCTTGGAGAGTCTTGTATCTTTTCTCCATCTGTACCACTTCATGTTGTTTATTCACTCCTTCACTCTCTCCCTCTATGATGTACAGCTGTGTGTAAATCCTGTTCAGGAGGGTTTGATTCTCTTGTAGTTTGATTCCCTCAAATAAGCTCTCATACTTGCTCTTCATGCTGGTTTTGTGCTGGTCTTTGACTCTCTGCAGATCATCATGCACTGGTTGGTGAGAATTGAGCTGCAGATCTGCTTCTGTGTCATGATGACTGATGTGACAGTGACAGTGTGAGGACTTGCATTTCTGACAGGACACACATCTGATCTGGTCATCTCTCCCACCACTGAAAATACATTTAGATGAACAAAGAGACATAAACAAACATAAAATATATTTATCAAAATACAGAAAATTTTTAAATGTCCATTTACATGCCTCTCTTGGCAAAAAAAAAAAAAGGTGTTCATTTAACAGACTGACAGACTGTAAATATTACCATGATTTCTATATGTTGAGCTAATTTAATTCCTGACATCAAATTCCTCAAAGTTCTGTTCTACAACCAACATTGATTCTCACACACTGTAGACCAGAGATCCTCAATTACTTTTCATAAAGAGTCCGTTTTACAAACCATCATGGTCTATGTGCATAAACAACACAAAACTAAACTGTTTGGTCCACTCACTTTTGAATGGTCTATTTTTTAGTGTCTACTTTTTTCACACTCCGATCACATCCAGTGTAGAGAACAACTGTTTTTTTTTTTTTTTTTTTTGTCAATACTGCTGCAATACTCATGCCAAGAACAAGCTTACAGTGACAACACAATGACATAGTGACTTCAGCACAGGACCACAGGACCAACATTTATCTCTCACGGTCTGAATGTGGACCTCAGACTGAACCCCGCTGTAGATTAATGATGCACAGCAAAGATACTGATTGCAGATAATGACCTGCATATTTAAAGTATGAATGTCATAACATCCAAAATAAAAATGACAGAGAGAAGCACAATTTAAAACAAAAAGAAAAAAAAAAAAGTTTATTTATTTAACAAAGACCTTGCTGATTTTTCCTTTAAAGTCCAAAAAATCCAGGTGGATGCTGCACACTGGTGGTGGGTGAGGAGATACACCCTCACAATATAAAGTGCTTTGAGTGCTAAGAAAAGCGCTACATATATGTAATGAATTATTAGTATTATTAGTAGTAGCAGTAGTAGTATTTAGTTTTGTGTCAATTATGGCAAAAAAAACATAAAAAAAAACATAAAATGCTGCCGTTCATTTTGAAAGCAGACAAAAATTAAGCTATAATTCTATAAACGTAATGTTTAATGTTTTTAAGTTTGGCATAAGGTAGCTCCACACTATGCTTGGTGGAAGCAGTGATGTCAAAAGACATGTTTCACTGAGGTCAGGGTTGATCGATCTGAACCGAGTTCAGAGGTCGGATGTCCGACTTCAAGCAACGTTACAAACGTTATTTCCCAATAAGAGGTGGGAAAAAAAATCAAAATTTCAAGTTGTCTGGAACGCAGCATAAAACACCAGGCTATTTATACACTGAGACGCCAACAAGATAACAAGACACACCTGGGGAAACAATCAAGGGGACCAATTAAACAACAGAACCACAAATCAACTAAAAATGGCACTAGAGATGGGAAGTAGCACAAAAGTCCACAAACACAAACAGAAGGGAATCATGACATTGGCAAGCTCCTCTCTTCTTGATTGCAGCACTTTTCATCCACAGCATCATACTTCCTCCATACTACTTACAGAGTTGCTCTAATGCATGTTTTCTTCTTTGCTTTGAAAATAAATAAGTCGTCTTTAAAGTGATATCGGTCTCATCCTTATCTCTTTGAGCTTAAATTCAACCTTGAACATCATACAAATGTTATATTCACACAAATAAAATACATATGCAACAGTTACATCACTTACAGGGAATAATCAAAATAATAAATTAATATACACAATATATGAGCTAACTACTTCAAAACAATGAGGCAGAGTAATTGTACTCTCATGCATATTATACAACAATATACAGTACTGTGCAAAAGTCTTAGTCACATTAGTGTTCACCCCCAAAAATAGTTTTAAACAAGTTATTTATATATTTCGCTGCAGTGTGTCATTAGGAAACATCAGTTTACATTTCCAGACATTTTTCAGTGCTGAAAGTTGGTTGAAGGTGATCCTACAGCTGATAAGAAAACCCTTGATTTTGACTAATCACAAATTGTTACTGCAGCAAATATTTGTGTATTGTTGTTTATGATACTCACACAGGGTCAGAGGTCACAGCAGGTCCATCACTGAGATGAGGGGGGTGATGCATGGAGTCGTTACTCTTCATAGACACACAGCTGAATCCTGGAGATGCTGCTCTCTGAGTGTCAACAGGATCCTCCTGCTCTCTCTCCTCACACACACTCATTTCACGAGCTGTTCTTCAGCTTCTCTTCTTCCTAGAAGAGAAACTTGATTTCAGTCCTGTATGTGGAAACAGAGAACATGCATTATAGACTTAACACAAATCAACTTGGGAAAATGAATTTATCTGTAACATATCATGCATGCTTATGCTTACAGTTGTCAAAAGTATCATAAACACTGTGTAGAATCTGCAAAATTGAAATAATTTTAACAAAATAACAAGGTTCATAAAATTAGCATTTTTACTGCCCTGATGAAGCTATTTTAACATCCTAACTGATTTATAAGCTACGAGATAAAATTGCAGTTGAATTAAATATACTGTACATACTGTATGTGTGATTCTTAATACTGTGTCGTTACCTAAATGTTTTATGTTTTGTGACATCCAAGAACATTCAAAAAGTAACATGATGCATTAAATGTGGTTATAATTTTGTTTCATCGACTATATGCGTCCAACAATTACCAACCTCGGAGCTCAAAGGTTATTTTTAAAGTATTTATAAGTAATCGTTGAAAAACTATTTCCCCAAAGTGACAATAAATTATATTTTACTTCCGGAATCTGACTGTTGCATTCAATTTACGACCGACAATTTGTTGGGCATGTATAAGTGAATATAAAAAACATATTACAAAAATACGAAGAAAAAAGATGAATTTATTATTTCACTGTACACGGGAATATTATTGAAGCCGTTGCAAACATACTGCACATTACTACAGCACCTAGTAGCACCTGGAGTAACAAAAATACAGCAACGGGTAAGTCTGAGTTTAACCTGAGATCTGTTTAAACGCAAAACAACAACAAAATAAATAAATAAAAAACAAGGTATATATTATAGCTATGAAACATTATAATGAACTTACCGTAATACGAGAAAGTATTTATTTATTTATTTATTTATTTCAGATCTAGAATCCTCTGAAATGGCGTCTAGACATTGATAAGATGCTTTCGATTTCACTTCAGGTAAAAGAAACAGCGAATGAACGTGATGACGTTGCCCCTGCAGGACACTTACTGTATCGGCGTACTAGAAGTGACACTTACTGTTACAGTTGAGGCTGCATTCACAGTATTTCACTTGTCATTCTTGTCAACAGAGGAGACACTCAGTAGTTTTTCTGATCTAGTGTCACTTGAATACAAAAATAAGTAATAAATTGGACAACGTTCATCCAGATGCAATTATTTAGTTTGTAGTAATGCTGAGCATTTAACTATTTTGCATGTTCTTGTTATTTTCTTAGTGTTTGTTGTACACATAAGGGTGTTTTTATTTACAGTTTTGCAGTGAGCTGAAATTGTATGTCCTTTGATCATCCTCATTGTGAAACCAGGAATATGTTGGACATTCATGAATTAGAGCTTAAATTTATAATTTATATAATATATACTGGATATATTATTAAACAGATTATCATGAAATGGATGGTGCCATTTTTTATTTAATTAATACAGTATTAATTCATGTTGAAAGACCTCAGTGACAATTTATTTTCCACAAATTTACTTTCATTTCTACCAATATAATCATGTTCTTGCATAGCCGCGGGAACGTATTTTGAGCAGGGGGGGGCTGAGAAAAAAAATAAGGGGCGGGGGGGGGGGGGGGGGGGGGCTTGGGTCGAGTATTGCCAGGAGCTAAGTTATAAGTGTGCAATACACTGTAGTCGGTTTTACAAGGCCTTTTTATAAAAAATAAAATCAATTAATTTAAGCTGGACATGTTACGCTACATATAAGAGGGAGGCGCCGCGCGTCTGTTCAGCTCTGAGTCACGTGACGAGAATAATGCGAAATGACTGGTGGCGGATCCAAAAGCGCAAGAGAACGATTGTTAATAAACATTTAATTTCTTCGTTTAAAATAACTGAGTTGGTCTGTATTGTTGCTGTGTTTTCATTCAAATATAACGCTGAACCACAAATTGAGCATTTGTTTTAAATGTTTTTAATTCATTTTAGACATACTCGTTAATATTTAATTTGTGTACAGACGTGTTAAACAAAAAAATAAAATAAAATTATCAAAGTCATGACAAATGTTTTTTTTTTTTTTTTAAATTGGTATAATATAAAAGAAAATGTACACACTTAAAAGTTTATAAGATAACAAGTTGAAACGACTATTAGAAGTTAGAAGTGTTAATTTGCCTAAAATAAAAACAAACAAAAAAAACGTAATACTACTAAACCAAAATAGGATTAATGCGTATGCCTATAGCCAAAGCACAACATCTCCAAAACACAAAGTGCACAACTGCAGGATCCTGGCGACGCTGACTAGAGAGAGAGCGAGAGAGAGAGAGAGAGAGAGAATAAACTGACTGTATAAACAATTTTATATCTGATTTTTTTTTTTTTTTTTTTTTTTTTGGAAATTACACAAACAATTATAAAGAATCAAAAGTAATAATGAATTTAATATGTTTTTTTGAAGTGCAAAAACTGAAATGAACCGCGCTGAACACTGTTGTCTGATTTTGCTGCAATATTCGAAACGAAGCCACAGCTGAGCCGCTTCGCATCTCCCCGCATCTCCCCGTGTTTCGTTTATGAATGAACCTGCGTTTTTTAATGAATGTAGTGAGTCATTGAATGAATCAACTGTTTGAACGAATCATTAAACGAATCATTTGACAAAGACTGCCATCTACTGACAGTTTTAGTTTCATTTTAAAAAAAAATAATTGTAGTTATTTAAATCATCAAGTATTTCTGTATTCAAAACTTTATATTTAAAACATTGATTTCATCTTTTTAATCTAATTTTAAATGTTAGTTATTACTTCCATCACATAACTTGTGATTCTGCCTCTGGCTCTGCTGTGTGTCGATAGCGTGTTGGGGTTTTTGTCATCCTTTTCTCATCTGGCATTTTAAGTCCTGCTGAGGATACAGTTTGTAGCATTTTATCCACCACTGCATCATCCCGGAGGGCCTCCATGCGTCTTTCAAGCAGTTCAGCACACTTAAGGGCGCCCAGTGCACTGGCTTTGGTATGCTGCAAACTCCTGGCCACCGACTCACATGGCTCGAATATTGCTTCACAACAAAGGAGGCCATAATAGGTTTTTGCTTTTTTTATTGCTTGCTTGTGCAAGCCTCTGATCTTCGCTCTGATATCTCCTCTAACACTCCTGTCCTCCTTAAGCTGCTCCATTGTTTTGGTTATTTCTCTGTAGCCACTACACACACGTTTGATAGCTGATGTTCGTATGCACCATCTTGTTGGACATATGGCCAGTAAGGTAACTACATCATCACAGCCAAACATTGACTGATAGAGATCCTTGCGTTTTGCTGACTCACGGATTACCACAGCTACACCCTGAACAAAGTTAACTGAATCTGCGATGAGACCCACCTCACGTGCAGCCTCCTGAAGAACTAAGTCAAGTGAATGGTTGGCACAGTGGACGAAGAGGGACTCTGCACTGTTAAAAATTGCTGTAAAAAAACGGCCAAATTTTGACAGTAACATGCTGTTTTCCATTAAAACAGTGCATTCTGGGTATTATTTGTCATTTTCGAAAAAGTAGCCTGCTGCTATGTATGGTGAATTAACAGCGTTCAAAATCGACACTCAGAGACTGTGTTTAAAATCAAACTCTACACCCTCATTCACTATTCCCTACATGAGTTTACTAATATAGTCCACCTTACAGAGAGAATGAAAACTAATGAGTGACTTCAGACACTGACGAACAGCTGCTGTTAATGAGCAGAATCACTGATTGAAAGAGAAACAAGACAAACACAAGAACTATATAACTGACTTCAGCCACAGCCTTAATGAAATCAACTGAAAATTTAAACAACTCAACACACAGCTTTACCAACTTCACGCATTTCTAACCAGACTGATTTTATTTCTGTCAGATGTCTATAGAAGATCTTATTGAGAATGAACAGATGTTTAGATGATGATGTTTTATTGTTTTGTTTGACGATACCATTGTGGAGATCAGTGTTTGCTTTAATTGGGCTCCTGACTCTTGACATTAAAACATAGATATATTTGCTGTAACTGGGTTTTTATGATGCATTAGTTACAGCAATGCTGGTCAGTTGATGTCAGCTATGTCTAGTTGGGCATGAATGTCATCTGCTGAACTGGTTCTAAGTCTTGAGAGACTCATTAAGAGTCTAATTTTGAGTGTGTGTATTTTTGTTATTGCTTTTTTTTCCCACCAAGTGTGTTAGAGCATGAGGTCTTTTGATAATGTGGCAACCAGAAAAGAAGGACTTAATAGTTAAAATTTAAAACTACTGTAGCATTTATACTCAAATAGAGACATGAAGAATCAGCATATGAATCTCAACAATGGTGACAATTGAAAGTTTCATGCTGCAATGCATGCTGGGTATCAGCACACTACAAAACCTCACCTATGACTTGTTCTCACCATTGTTGAGATTCACACGATGATTCTTGATGTGTGTATCTAAAATATATTGAAGTTTTTTTTTTTTTTTTTTAAAAAATGAGTGGTCTTTTTTACATCTGCATACCCAGTTCTTTTTTTTTTTTCACATCAATATTCAATAAAAGAAAACACATTGGATAAAACCTGTGTTATTACCAAACCATAAACAATCCCAGATTTCTTTGCAGTCATTAACATATATATATATATTGTCATAACAAGCATGTTGTAAACATACACAATTACAACAACTAAACTAAAATTAACCTTAAAATGTCAAGGTTCAACAGCCCAACTAAAGTAAACACTGATCTCCACCGTGGTAGTAAAAGAAAAAAAAAAAAAAAACCTAAACCTCTGCAACTCTCTTCTGTAGACGTCTGACAGAAATAAAGTCAGTGTGGTAATAATTGAAGCTGGTAATGCTGTTTTAGGAGTTTAATCAGATCTTGAGAGATTTAATGTCTTCTTTTATTTCAGTTGATTTCATCTAAGGCTGCGGCTGAAGTCAGTTGTTCTTGTGTTATTCTTTCATTCAGTGATTTTGTTTGTTAACAGCTGGTGTTCATCACTAATGCTCAATCAGAACGTGATCAATCATATAATTATCTCATTAACTTCAGCACTAATTCAGTATTACTCAAACACTCTGTAGTGTTGACACATTAGAAGTGTTCATTTAAAACGGAGGATTTTGCTGTGGGTTTTAAAGGGTTAAAGATGTACGATGGAAAAAAAAAACAGCATGAAATGTAATTTAACAGTAATATACTGTAATTAATTTACGGCAACACACTGTAGAAAAACAGTAACATGCTGGCAACCAGAGCTGCCAGTAAATTACTGTTAATTCAAGAAAAAAACAGTAATATACTGTAAAACATAACAGTCAGATTTACCAAGCAAATCAAGTTATTTTCACTAAAATATTAGTGAATGTTCATAGAAACACAATGATGCAAAGTCATTAACTGGTAAGGAGAGTAAATATTTAATTGTGCCTAACTGATGTGTTTTTGTACAAGAGAGATCTGTTAGTTTAATTTAGTTTTGTGGGTCACCATTGTGCTGGAGAGTAGAGCTTGTGCTTCAGGCAATGATGAGCCACAAGCACTGCCGTTTTGCTGCTTTTTTTTTTTTTTTTTTTTTTTAAAGACAGTAATTGTGGAATTGCTGATATAGTGATAATCTCTTTGCTAAGCACTTTATTACACACATTTGTGCTATTGTTAGTTAATGACAATCTATAAAGATTTGAGTAAAAGTCGATTGCTTCTTTATTACACTTTAAGTGTTTGTGGGGTTATATTAAGAAATATTTCTTTTTAGTGGACTCAAATTAAATAAGTTCACTGTACTAACAACATATAAACAATAGTTTTTTTAAAACTCAAATGGTTTGAAGCAATCGGTTTCCAAAATAAAATGAGTTACCACATGGTATAATAACGGTAACATACTGTAAAAATGAAGAGCTGTAAATTAACGGTAGAGATCTATAAAATAACAGTATAATGCTGGCAACCACAGCTGCCAGTAAATTACTGTTATTTTACAGTGCAATTTTTTACAGTGTGGGCATGTGGAGGTTCTAACATGTCAGGACGGTTTTCGGGTCCTGACATGTTAGAAGCTCCATCGAAACAATATCCATGGAGACGCTCTAATGGGATGTTCAGCCTGAGAAATACATCTTTGATGCACCTGAACAGGGTCTCTCCACTGCTTTCAGGGGCACTGTAAAATCCAAGAAAATCAGAGTGACTCTCTAATTTCTCATCCACATACTGCAGTGTCAAGGAGAATTGCTCCATTGTGCTGGAGTCTGTGGTACCATCAGCTGTCAGTCCATAGAACGGACTATTTGAGGCACAGGATACAATCTTATGTTGAATTGCGCAGGCATACTGTTGAATGATTTCATTCTGGATCGTGTCCGAGAGCCAGTTATTTCTCCTTTCAACCCACTGTCTCTCTCTTGGGAGATTGTATGTACGCTCAAGCATCAGTTCATAAAAAATGCCATCACGTGTGCTGTCACCCCGAAAAGCCGCCCCCTTTTTTCCTAGGAAGAGAACTGACCTGAACATTAGCTCCAAAACATGCCTTGCTGTATCTTAAGCTTGGCGGGCAGCATCAGATAAAATAGCAGTAATTGGGGTGTTTTGTCCAGCGACAGCGATTTTTTCAATGACATTGCAATGAAGTTTAGATTTCTCATGTTCGTTGAATTTTTCTGTGGCTTTCCGCCAGTTTGTGAAGCCTCCCTTTACAAAACTGCTGTCAAACCTCACACTATCTTCATTAATGAGACGTTTTTCCACTGCTTTCACACAGCTAAAACAGACAACGCGATCACCTTCCTCAATGTAATGCAGCCACCTCCATTTGCTGAACCAGTTTGTATTAAATGAACGAGAAAATGTCTCTTTTCCGAACTGCCTTCCAGGAAATCTGAAGTTGGCTGGTTGGTGTGGAGTGATTCCCTCGGCCAAATCGATAATGCTAGTATTTTGTGCTGATACTGCTGCGGCGGAGGCGGCGGCGACGTTCATGTTACCTTGAATAAGCGCGGCTTCTGAGCCCAGATCCGGTGCTGATGTGCTGGACACTTTGGAGGAGCTGTTGTAGCTGCTGGTTTTTATCCGCAATGACGGATGGACGTGCTGATGTCACGCGACAATAGTTGCTTATTGTCATTGTTTTTTCCCCAATGAATTTTAACGAATTTTCAAATTAATAAAATTAGTTTTATTTAATTTTTGTTACAAAATTTTAATTTATTTATTTTAACACCGCACCCCCAGCACCCCCATTTTTTCTTTAGCTCCAAACTAGGGGGTGCTACAAAACCCTCAGCACCCCTACTTCCCGCGGTAATATGTTCTTGTAATTAAATATATGATTGGTAATGACAGAAAGATCAGTTTTGTGTGAAATATTGTTTGTGTTGCTCTTATTCATCTTTTCCAGCAGATGGCGCCACGTCACTTAGGAGTCAATAATTTCAGCGAAATGACCCAAAATATCCACTTTTCAACTCTGGTTTACACTCTTTGTGAATAATGTGCAAAGATAAAGTAATAAATTATGAAGTCATCTCTTATGGCATCTGTGATCCTCTGTGTTTGTGGTTATTAGTTATTATTAGACTCATATGATCATGTGATCCGTCAGATCTCATCACGTCTGATTTGAACGAGTTTGAGAAACTCAACAAAGTGTGATACAGGTTTGTTCGTTTGTTTGTTTGTTTTTCAAAAACTCATGTAAAAGTCTGCACAGTTACCATATTTTTACCATAGTAACTGTTGCCTGACCATATTATGTGTAGCCAATGCACAACAACCACAACGTTTACCATGGTTTTACCTCAGTAACCATAGTTTTACTGTGGTATTTGTAGTGAAAGCACAACAACCACAACATTTACCATGGTTTTACCACTGTAAGCATAGTTTTACTGTGGTATTTGTTTTTAAAGCACAATAACCACAACACTTACCATAGTTTTAACTCAGTATCCATAGTTTTACTGTGATATTTGTAGTTAAAGCACAAAAACCACAATGCTTACCATAGTTTTACCTCAGTATCCATAGATTTACTGTGGTATTTGTAGTCAAAGCACAACAACCACAATGTTTACCATGGTTTTAACACTGTAAGCATAGTATTACTGTGGTATTTGTAGTTAAAGCACAATAACCACAACACTTACAATGGTTTTACCACTGTAACTGTAGTTTTACTGTGGTATTTGTAGTTAAAGCACAACAACCACAACATTTACCATGGTTTTAACACCGTAAGCATAGTTTTACTGTGGTATTTGTTTTTAAAGCACAATAACCTTAAACGTTTACCATAGTTTTACCACTGTAAGCATAGTTTTACTGTGGTATTTGTAGTTAAAGCACAATAACCACAACGCTTACCATGGTTTTACCACTGTAAACGTAGTTTTTCCAGTAACTGTGATTTTTACGGTATACTATTTGTAAAGCACAGTAACTAAAATGCTTGCCACACCTTTACTTTTTTTTTCTGTGGTCCATCGTGATATTTTCATAATCTCATAATTTTGACCAATTCTGTCAGAAAGCTTCTAGAATTAACAGGGAAGTTGAACTCAAAGCTCCCAGTGCTGATCTTGAAGAAGCTGCCAAGGAGGCTGAACAAGTCCTTCAATGATTCAACCTTTCACAGTAACGTTGAAGACATTTAGCTATAACTGATTTGCTTTAATGCACACATCCTTATTTTATCTGTTAATAATACCTTTCCTTACAGTCGTTCCTCTTAAATATTTTGGTTCCAGATTATTTTTAGCACATTGTCTCAACATGTATATATTTCTCTTTGTTTCGGCTGAAAGGGAAGACCAAAGGAGGCCTGTCGTGGGATCTGAACTGGGCCATTTACGTGCATTTACGGAAAAGACCAAAGGAAAACATTTCCAAAGGTATGTCAATGTCAGTCTGAGCATCTTGACTGAACTGTACTTCAGTTACATTTTGCACAGCTGCTCCACGGCCCCATCAGAAAGAACAAACAACAAAGTGTCATGTCGAACTCATTCATACAATTAACAGCAAATCAGCAAACTTATATCATATTGTACAAGCGTAGTTATGCAAAATTCTATGACTTTCACTTGTACTTTTGTCATTGGTCATTGCCTGAACTCTCATGCTAATTTTGCCCATTGTAAGTAGTCAGAGTGTTTGTATCATTAAGTTTATATTTAGTCCATTGTGTTCTTTCTTTATTAACCTTTACAAATTGCCACTGTCTCTTCCTGTTCTAACAGTACATGATATCTTAAACTTAAAGCTGTTCACACCATGAACAAGAACTATGATAATAACTATTTTGACATCTACACCAACAGACGATAACGTTCTGTTTACTGTTGTTTGTGCTGCAGTTACAGTATGTTGTTGTCTGCCATCTGTTTTTGTTGTTCATCATGTGATCAATTCTCTTTCTTCCTGTCTTGCAGGATTTCTCACAGACTACTAAGTCCTTCTTCATCAGCTCTCCACAATTTCAGCCCTTCCAACAGCTTCCACATCGCTTTCTCTCATGTGGCACATCTGCTCTCAGTGCTTTACTGCCGTCTTCCAGTTTTTACATGTCTGCTTATTATTTTTTAATTTCTCCTCTACAGTCAACATTCACTCCCATCTCTACTGTGGGCACTCCTGTCAATATATAGTGATTTATAACTACCACCAACAACTAACTATAAAATTATAATTATTAATCATTCATTTGTCTTGCATTTAGTCACAATAGAAGCAAACAATGATGACAGGAAACAGGAAATATATCATATAAGGTAATAATTGTAAAATATTGAAGTATTGTTCTTAATCATTTTTGCCTAATTGTTTGTTAAAGGGAAGAAAATATATTTTCAGCTGGAGCCTTGAATATTATTTGGCATCTTCTTTTTATTTTTGAGTATTGTAAATTTTATTAATCAACAGGTTTTTTGTTTTGTTTTTGTATTTCATTTTTTTTCATAATGACAAACTGTAGAGAGAATGCTGTTCTGAGCACTGTTTATCTGGGAAAAGTTTGACATATCAATAAACATTGGGAAATGACTACAAAATGTGTGATTACATGATTTATTATTATTATTATTATTATTATTATTATTATTATTCCTCTAGTTAAATTGGCAGATCTAAGAATGACAAGTTTATTGGGTCCTTTTCCAGGAAACATAGAACTGATTAATTGTTTATTTAATACACTACAAATACACTGTAAATGTTACAAAAGCTAAATTGAATAGTAGAAAAATACTGCATGTTTAACTAATTATTTATTTATTTTTTTACATTTTGATTTACTTTTTACACATGATATGCAAACGTTTTACTTTAGGTATTGTACATTAATATTGGTGTACACAATGTATACCAAAAAAAAAAAAAAAAAAAAAAAAAAAAAAAAATATATATATATATATATATATATATATATATATATACTGTAATCAACAAATCTATTGCTGCATCAGGGTAACTCCACAGTTTTATATGGAGTGGCGACAAATAAATCGTTCAACTGATTATCTGTCCATCTGTCTTCCACCCGGAAGATCCTGTCATAAATGACCATAAGTGTGATGCCTCTGCTCAGCTGCGTTGCCCTTGGCTTTGAAGTTCCCATGGCACTCACAGAACTCGTTGTGATTGGACTATCTTTTAAACCAAATTAAAAAACGCTTGATGTTGCAAAGTCCGTTTTGCAGTTATTATTACGTCTGTAATACCCTCAGTTAACAATACAGTGTTGCTATGTGGTGAGTAATTGCCACTTTACAGAGATTGTAACCCTAACCCTAAGCATATCTTCATTAAACTACAAATAACAGCGCCATCTTTTTTCACGTTCCATCGATAGAACGGCAGAGGCTTATGGGTAATGTAGTTTAGAATGTTTAATTATAAAATGGGAGAAAATACAATCTTTTTTTGAACAAAGTTTATCTAAACATGTTCATTGTGCAAACATCTATGGCATATTCAAGAGACAGGCTGAAATTTGATATTTTACTTAGACCACTTTTTAAAACACCTTTATACCACCTTTCTATATACGTTTTAAAACATTATGTAATTAACATAGCATAAGTAGTTGTCCTGCTAGTTTTCTCTTTGTCATTATAATCAGACACTGATTTACAGCCATTTGAAATGTTAATTTTTTTTTTTTTTTTTTGCTCTTCCAGGGGACTCTACTGGGCCCCTAGAGATGGAAGGGCAGTAAAATGTACACAAATCTCTTCTCCTCATCGACATCACACTGTGCTGAGTCACATTTTTGAGATTGTCTTTTCAGCAGCTTGCCAATATGTAAGTTGCAAGTCATGGTTATCTTAGAATAAGAATTAGACAGTTCCCATTTGAAATGGGCTCCATTGATTTCATTAGATCAGGAGCAAGAATACAGTGATGACACTAAATGAAGACACAAATGTAAAAAAAAAAACAATACATATTGTGATCCTTCATTGTACTATCACACAATTTCAATGTGTCATTCAGTAAGACAAGGCACAGACAGTGTGTGATTTATGGTGGAAACGAGATACAATTCATGCAATGCAAAGAATCATAATATAAAACACCTAATTTGTGTCTCTGTGTCAAATATTCCTTATTTTATTCTTTCTCTGATGTGAAACATCAGTAATGTGCATGCTCATCTTGCTTATAATACAGTATTAGATTCATATCTATGTACTGAGTATTGATCTTTCTCTGGTCCATCACCCTCAGTTGTGCATGAAGTGTTTGTAGCAATATGGTCCATGCAGTCTCTTCTAATTCTTCTTTCAGCCTTCCCTTCAGGTAACTGAATGTCATTAATATGACCAAATGTTCATGCCTTAGTTAAAACACTCATGGTAGTTAGGTGTATCGTTTACAAAATTAAATGGTGTTTTCACCAAACACCATCCCAAATACAGAATATTCACCATACTTTATTATCCAACATCATGTGCAATACTTTACTAGAGAATACATCATAAAGACAGCTAAAGTAGATTATAAAGATAAATGATATTCAAGAGAAATAAAAATGGCTTATGTTAAAACCATATTTTAATCAGATGAAACCACCCAATTGCATGCATGGTCAAATTTCTTGAGCATCATGGAATCACATTCAGTTTCCTGCTCATCATCTGAGCTCTCCTGGTATCCTTCTTCTTTGTTTATCCATAAACTTCTTCCATGTCATAAATAATTTGCAGTTGTTATCCAGCAAACTACAGTACAAGTGATGAACAAAAGAAATGACCAATTCAAATCAAATCACTTTATTGTCACAATACCATGATCACATGTACAGGTGAAATTCTTTTGTGCAAACTGCAGCATTACAGTATGGATGAAAAATATTAAATATATGCAACACACACACACACACACATACATGTTTATGTATATATACACTGTATATATAAGGGACTCAATACATGTAGAGAACAATATATGGTAAATATTACACTATACAGTGAGCACAAAATGAAAACAATCATAAACAATAATGACAGTGCAGTATGAATTAGTGCAAACAGAATGTCAGGGTGCAGAATAATAGTGAGTCAGAGTCCAGACAGTGTAACTGTTAGAGGGCAGTGCATATGAGGTTGATGTGCTGTGTGTGGTGTTACTGGTGTGAGTTCAGTTCAGTCTGTTTGCCTGTGGAAAGACCTTGTCTCGCAGTCTGCTGGTGTAGGTTCTGCAATAACTTCTGCCTGATGGTAACAATGAGAGCGATCCACGCTGTTGGCTGAAGTCTCTGATGGTCCTCTGTGCTTTCCTCACACACCACCTGATGTAGATGTCCTGGAGGGACAAAACATGTATTAAATGTTGTAAATCAATGAACAATATATAGAATTTGTATTTATAGTTGTTGCATTGGACTTACCATTGATTCTTGTTGGAGGTATGGGCCAAAAGAATCCCTCCACAACTCTTGTTGTTCAGTTGTGAAGTTTACTTTTATGCGCCGTAACATCTGAGCTGTCACAGTAGAGCAGTCCGTGAATGCAGTCTTCACAGCAGATACCTGATGGGTTCAGGCTGCAGTGCTGCACCTGGTGGCCATTGAATTGATCTCTTCATCAACTGGCTTCATCCTCCTTCAAACAAACAGACAAAACAATAAGTCAACAAAGAAATAGTGTTGGTGATTACAGGTGCAGGTGTCAGCACTCACCAAATTCGGTCATTTCCTGCCCAAATTCCAGAGACGATGGCACAGTTGATTTGCTAATTCTAGGAATATCCTGGTTCAGGTAACAGATTAAAGATGTCATTGCAGTTGATTGGAGTGTCTTGGAGGGTCTTGTATCTTTTCTCCATCTGTAGCACCTCATGTTCTTCATTCACTCCTTCACTCTCTCCCTCTATGATGTACAGCTGTGTGTAAATCCTGTTCAGGAGGGTTTGATTCTCTTGTAGTTTGATTCCCTCAAATAAGCTCTCATACTTGCTCTTCATGCTGGTTTTGTGCTGGTTTTTGACTCTCTGAAAATCATCATGCACTGGTTGGTGAGAATTGAGCTGCAGATCTGCTTCTGTGTCATGATGACTGATGTGGTTCTGATAGTAAGGGGATGTGAAGGTCTGACAGGACACATATCTGATCTGGTCAGCTCTCCCACTACTGAAAAGATTTTAAGCAGAAAAGACAAAAACAAACAGAAAAGACCTTTATCAAAATAGAGAAAATATTGTATTTTAAATGTCTCTAATATTAAATCATCGTATTTGAAATCATACCACAACCACATTTAGAAAGAAGTGTTTGATTGTTAGGCTAATTTTAATCATAATAAATCTGTTGTGGCCAACGTATCCCTCTTACTACAATCAATATTACACTGATGCAGAAATCCCACTGTCCCGTATTTTTTGTGTAATTAGACAAAAAGGGAAAAGAGAAGCACACACAAGCACTACTTAACAAAGCAGCTTTACTTAACAAACAACCTATTGACTTTTCAGTTTTCTTTCGTTATATCATGATTTATATTTCAGTGTTATATTTGCTGTTAAAAAAGCAAACATAATTTCCATTTTTTTTTTCTGTCTAAAGTTTATTTAATTTCAAAGCAGAAATTAAATAATCTACTTTTCTCTGTTGTTATTTCTGTGTACAATCTGTGTTCCTGTGTTGAAAGTCTCACTCTACATGGATATACTCACACAGGATCAAAGGACACTGATCCATCACTGAGATCAGGGGGTTGCAGTGGAGAAGCTGCTCTCTTTCTCTTCCTGCTGATGGTACTGGGAAAAAGAGAAAAATATAGTTTTTCTGCTAATTAATCTGTAAATTAACATGAACACTGGTGTGAGAACAGGTCTTGTTAATCTATGATTGAAAACTATATATAAAAAAAAAAAGTAAATTAAAATAAGGATCTGGGATCAAGTAATTTTGCCACGCATGTGCTGTGCCCTCAGGCCAGATGCTCCGTGAGGCTGTTACTAGCCGAGTTCACTGGTGATTGTCTAGGAAAGGCACATGTGAAACTCTCAAAATGAAAACATGGTGGAACAACTCAGTCTCCCAAACGTCCACTGAAGAAGCAAATGAAGCTATTTGAACGTGTTTTGGCTAAAAATGATTCATGAGTGGTTGAAGATGGGTATCCAACATGCAAAACATGCAGATGAAAAGTGATGGCTAAAAGGCAAACACATCTAAAATGTACAGCACCTGCAGGATCACCATCCAAAGATTCAGGCCCAGATGAAGGTAATAGTTTTACAAACATAGTAAATATTACTAAACATTATTTATAGCATGCCTCCCGTCTGATAATCACAGTAAGTGTAACGGAGTTAGAAATGTAAATAGGTTGTTATGAATCATCCTGAATTCAGCGGCAGCTATTCATTTCATGTTGTAAGGGTGCCCTCATGTGGTTTGTTTGGGAGCTGCAGACAAAAAATGTTTAGTTTGACAGATGTCGTACACTATCTGAACACTATTTGAACTGAACTGAGCCAGATGATGACATCACTGAATGCAATGATGAACTGCCTTTACCTCAAAATTCAGTGTTTACTGTTGCGCTTTTGCATTATTGATGCACTATTCCCTATTTAATAATGTACAGCCGCTTTGTCACAATTCTGTATTGTTAAAAGCGGTATATAAATAAAGGTGACTTGACTTGACTAGACTAGAAGATGACGTAACACAGCAGTTGCAATGAGAAATGCACACTGTGGATGCCTTATGTCTGCAGTGAACAACACTAAAGGGATGTTATTTCAGGTTCAAAAAACGTCAATGAAAATGCTATGTCCTGGCCTTTATTGGGGAATTGGGCTCACTGACTCGTGTTCGTCGCAGTGTATTATTGAGATCGTATGAATGGGTTCACCAAATCACAATGCAGAAAACAGAATAAGGATCAGACCCCTAACATTAAGCTATGAGCTTTGTTATTTTGTCAGTTTTCAAATTCTGTAAATTTTGTCCCAATTTTTAAACAATATTTGTTATTTATATAAATTTGCAGATTGCTATATCCACATTTCTGCAGAAAAGAGAAATGCAGAAAGACGCAGCACACCTGAACTGATCATCTATCCTGTTTTACTACAAGGTACAGCACAAAATATTGAATTAACATCAAAAGGCATGCTAAAAATGTAACTTACGGAAACATTTCATGCATAATGTAATCATGTTTTAACCACAGAAAGAGGTCAAATAAAACAGTCTACTACTAACTAGTTATATTCAAAGAAATTAACCTTAGTGAGTGCAGCATCATGTTTAAAAAAATTCACATCTAATGTCATGATACTCACACAGGGTCAAAGGTTACAACAGGTCCAACACTGAGACCAGGGGGCTGATGCATGGAGTTGTCACTTTTCACAGACACACAGCTGAATCCTGGAGATGCTGCTCTCTGAGTGTCAACAGGAGCCTCCTGCTCTTTCTCTTCATACGCACTCATTTTGCAGGCTGCTTTTCTGCTTCTCTTCTTCCTAGATGAGAGATTTGTATTTCAGGTCTGTATGTGGAAACAGAGAACATACACTGAAATTTGATACAACTGAGTTTCTGTTCTCACTGCTGATCAGAAGTGAGAAGGCACAGTGACTGTTAAAATGTTAACCTTGATATGGCAGTAAGTCTGGCTGCATCCAAAATTGCATAATTTCCAACTATATATAAAAGGAAATAAGTACCTACCCATTGGAGTATGTGATTTTGGATGCAGCCACAATTTCACTACTGTCTCAGAAGTATGCCTGTACAGTGCTAAGCATTGTAGCCAATCAACATTCCTGTTCAAGTCCCAAAACACACTTGTAGCCAAGAAGAGAGAGAAGAGAGCGCTCAATTTGAGTGCACAGGACGGATATTAGCAGATCGACTATAGATAGAGAGAAATGGAAGATGAAAATATCAGAGGTACAAAACATTAGAAGAAGGTTTACAATCAGGCAAGTGCAAGGACCCGTATAAATATTGGAACAGCTTTCCAGCGGTGGAGAGGACAGAAGGCCTAGAATCGTACGCCGAGGTTGTGTTGTTTCTTTTTGATAGGTGAGTAACCTTGATTTTGCATTATTTCACACAACGCATCTCTGTTGGCTTTTGTTTGAATATGCTTGTGTGACATCTTCGCTTGTTTGCGCGATCGTTGTTATGCCAGGGTCGTGTACGTACGAGTGGGGCGGAAATATCACAATAGGGGTGAAGGCATGTTGGGCGTGTTTGTTTTGGTGCTTTTAAATATCAACAACGTTTGGCAAAATCACTTCGTGCACCTTTAAACGGCAAATGCAATGACCAATCAGATGTGCTGTCAGTGGCACATCCACTTAATACTAGTGTTGTCACCATACCAAAATATTGACTTTGATATGATACCTGACTAAAATATCTTAATGCTACTACTCCAACCGATACAACAACAAACACATAAAACAACATAAAAAGTAACTGAATAGTTATGTTATCTATTGATTAAAAAGAGAAAGAAACTTGGTGAGCAACATCCAAGCCTACAGACATAGATCTTTGCAACATTGGTAAGATAAAGCCAAATTACTTATTCAGTAGATGTTAGAAAATAATGATGATTTTTCAGTAATCAATATGTACTCGGTAACAACTGAGTCAATCTTTCTTGTGAATTTGACATTGATTATTTGTTTCTGTTTTAATTATGAACATAATGAGCTGTTTATAATATATTTTTCAAATTATTTCAGTTGTATTTTACCGTTTAAATGTCTTACATTTAATGTCTCATAAAAGGATTACATGCTTTGATAATTCAAAGGTTTGTATTAAATGTTTTACAGTAATTTACAGTAAATACAGCAAGTACTTTTTCTTTAACTTATTTTTAACAACATGATATGAAGGAAATAATATTACCATATAATACAGTCAAATGGGAAACACTTTATAATTTACCACTTCATTGGTTAAAATAAGTGTAAACCAACAATTCACAGTATTTATTTATTTATTTTTTTTTTTTTGGTTAGTATAATTTTTATGTAGGTACACATATGAATATCTATCTATATATAACAGTATACAATAAGCTAAAAAAAAAAAAAAAAATCAGAGTTGTATGCTTGTCACATGGCAAACACTTAACATTAATTCAGCACAGCTGTCACCTTACAAACAAATGTGCTAACAGTTCTTTTTACAAAGGCTTGTTAATAAGGCTTCATACTAGTAAACAATGCTATATTGCCCAATTGAACTCATTTTATAATTAATGAACTTTATATACTGGACAGAACTGAATCAACACTGAGCTGTCTTGAACTGAACAATGATATTTTTGGCAGTTACACTAAGTGGAAAAGCGATATATTATAGTTACACTGAGTGCAAATAATGATAAATTCTGTTTACACCAAAATAGCAAAATAGATATTTATACTTCTGTAAGGATCCATCCACCAGCCCAAACGCGGAGTCCAGTTGTCTGGTTGAAGGTTTAATGCATGTTCGGTCTTTTCACAGCACTTCTGCAAAGTTCACTTAATTTATCAGGATTTAGTTTCAGTCTAGCTCCATGTTTAATCTGACTCCAATTTCATTTGATCGTTAGAATTTAGGTGTTTAATTTAGGCTGATCACAAATATCAGTTATGTATTAATTTAGATATCTGATCATTTCGGACTCGCTATACTTTCAGTTATTCGTTCATTGGGGACCCGATGCCGCTCAGAGTCTGGCGCCGGCCGATTACGCCGATCTCACGATCACAAAAACGCCAGTCTGATGCTGAGTCAGAGGTCTGTAGGTGACTAATACCCTTTTTGACAGCCGCCTACTGCTCACCTTCACAAAAAGTGTAGTTTACTTTAGTCTTCTCCCGTACAACTTGCTAACATCAGTGATAGACAGAAATCAGGAGGTCTCAGATGATGTGCCTACTGCTCCATTCAATCCTGAGCCTGCAGTTTGATCTATCCTGGTCGTAATTCGCGGTAGCATCAGCCTCCTCACAATCTACTAGAAATAAGGATTTCAGAAGAGTCTAAAATGAATGAAGAAATAACATTTTATTTGTCAGGTAAAAATGTATCATGTCAATGACATAGTTTAACAATTAATTCAGAATTAAATTCAGTTCCAATTCAAATAAATACATAACATCAATTACTCAAAGATAAATCTAAGAGTGGGAGATGCATACCTGACCGCAGAGACACACAGCAGCATGTGAGAGATTTGGAGGCAAAGCTCCAGAGACTCTCACACACAGTGTGGGTTTCTTCTGAACACAGAATCCCTCTGTAGTGTTTTGTCACTTCGCTTATATACCCAGACCAAAACAAACAAATCTTCCAATCAGTTGTAAAAACATAAAAGACCTTTTGGTTTGTCAGGAGATCTCATGACCCAGGGTCACACCTGGCTGGAGATTCTCACCCGACCCTAAGGGGAAAACACACCCCTCAGCAGCAAAACACAATCCTACAAAAGTGTTCAGTCTTCCTCATAATATAAGTGACTGCTGTGAAATTGAGACCATTTTACCAATCGCACAGAGACCTTTAGAACGACACCAAACATGAAAGGGAAAATTCAACAGATTCACAAGATGTAACACATGTAGTATCTGGACATTCTTGGTCACTTTCAGTGGAATCTTTTCAGTGTGAGATGCAGGAGGGGAGAGGAGAGGGAGGAAGGGGGTCGTAAATGAGCAAGGGGGGTGGTGTTGTTTGTCTCTTTGAAGATCTCTTCTCCAGATTAGTTTTATTGTTTTGTTGCATGGCATCTGTTTTTGTCAGAGTTCCTGGACTTTAAATTCATGAGGAAATAATTTCACATCTAACACTTCAGTACACAAAAACCTTCCTAAACCTACAGCTAAGTAGACCTAATAACATATTATTAATAAGGCATTTTATTTCCACTTTTCAAATATTTACTTTATTTTTATTGAAAGCAAATGCCTTTCTGATCTGGTATGTGACTGGAAAAGGAGAAGCATGAGTTTGACAAAAGGCAGATTCGAACGTGTGCAAGTCGTGTCAAATGCGCACATCTCATGTCATTTACTCGCTGCCACTGATACTGTAGAAAAACACGTGTCTTTTGCAGTGCTGTTTATCACAGCAAAGCACTGGTGGGCAGAGTTATTGTAAACATCCTCTGCAAATAAATGGGTCTATTTGTCCTTACAGTAAATACACTCTGTTTCTTTTTAGAGCTGCTTCACAGGGAAATTGAATTCTGTTTGCATAATTGAAATATTACTTTTATTTATATATGTTATTTATATATTATATTGCTGCAATATTATTATTATTTAATATCTCTGAAATCAGTACTGTATGAAGCGCTATAGAGATAAAGGTGACATTATTTTACTTGATTAGAAACGAGCTGTAGAGATTAAAGTACAATTTATGTCCTACTAACGATATGTTTTTTAGATAGTTTGTAGTTTACATAAAGGTAGTTTACATGTATGTGTTTATATGTACATATGCATGTGTTACATTTATAATTACTGTTCCCCGCCTATAGTTTACTCACGCATTTAAAGATGAAACGTCACATGGAGCGCATTGCATTCTGGGAAACAGTATCCCATGCAGTGTCTTCAGATACAGCAAATGTAGCAGGTAATCTGGGCATTACATCCCTTACGAAAAAGAAGTTAATTCAAGTGTGCTATTAGGATACTTTTTTAAAACTAAAAATAGGAAAGTAAACTTCCCGTCTACTTCTTATGTACTTCTCAGAAATATACTTAAAATGACATTTAACTTGACTTATACTTAGAAAGTGTAAATATATTTGAGCTGTACTTGTGCTCCGTGTTTTCATTGTTAGACATGAGAGATGCTATTACACATCTTCTGTACAGAATTTCCAAAACAAGTGAAGAAGAAACCAAAAGAGATGCTTCCACACTGTAAAAAATGCAAAAACATGTTTTCCATTTTATGAAACATTTCGAGTCTCAAATACTAAAAAATGTTGTTTTCTTGAAACTATATAAAAACCCTTGTCAGACCAACAAAAGTACCACAAATGTTGTCCCAACTAGTCAAACACAGTTGTCTGAACATTTCATATTGTTGAAATTTTAAGCTTTGTAAGTTCCCAGCATGCACTGCAGCATGAATAAATTATCCAGTTACTGTTATAGGATTGTTGTTTTGCTGTTTGCTGACTTCATTTCAACATTTTTGTTGTTGTTTTGTCATTATTGTTAGTTATTTGTTGTACTGTGACGTAAAGATCTCATCTTTTTAATATTTGCTGATTGCCACCGTTCTTGAGGTTCATGTATCTAATTTTGAGGCCTTTTCATTACCACTTATATCCATTTTCTGGATATCTTACCAGAACAGTCTGCTTTTTTTTTTTTTTTTTTGTCTGATAGCTTAGCATAGATCATTGAATCAGATTAGACTGTTAGCATCAAGTGAAAAATCAAAATTAAAAAATTGAAATTATTAAAAGTTTTAAAAATTGTAATACTACCATAGAATCAGCTCAAAATGCTAAATAACTAACAAAAAACATTATTGAACAAAAATATATTACATTAATTTTCCTAAAAAACAAAATAAAGTTGTATTTCAAGTGTGACCCAAAAATGAGGAGGTTCAAAGTTTAATTTTACTAAAAAATAGCACATTAAAATTGTATAAAATTGTAATACTACCATAAAATCAGCTCAAAATGCTAAATAATGATTAAAAAACATTATTAAACAAAAATATATTACATTAATTTTCCTAAAAAACAAAATAAAGTTGTATTTCAAGTGTGACCCAAAAATGAAGAGACTCAAAGTTTAATTTTTCTGGAAAAATAGCACATTAAAATTGTATAAAATTGTAATACTACCATAAAATCAGCTCAAAATGCTAAATAATAATCAAAAAACATTATTGAACAAAAATATATTACATTAATTTTCCTAAAAAACAAAATAAAGTTGTATTTCAAGTGTGACCCAAAAATGAAGAGGTTCAAAGTTTAATTTTACTGAAAAATAGCTCATTAAAATTGCATAAAAATGTAATACTACCATAAAATCAGCTCAAAATGCTAAATAATAATCAAAAAACATTATTGAACAAAAATATATTACATTAATTTTCCTAAAATACAAAATAAAGTTGTATTTCAAGTGTATTGCATAGTATCATAAAATCGCATCAAAATTGTAAATAATAATTGAAAATTATTAGAGAACAAAAACATTAATTTTGCCAATAAAAAGAAAAAAGTTTTATTTTAAAGCTCATCATGTTTGACTGTGAAAGAGTCAAAACAAATACAAATACAGTCTCATTTGCATAAACAATATTTTAATATGATACAACAGTGTAAATATGACATGTGATTTTATTTGTGTGTTTGAGTGTGTGATTTGTGTTGGACTGACAGAAACACAGAAAGTGTCTCTGACTGGAGAAACATCTTCATCCTGATGATCTGAAACAGGAAACTGTCTTGTGTGTCTGATATTGAACTTCCTGAAGCCTGTGATTAAAACACACACAACAACAGCAACACTTTCACATCATTACACTCACACTGTGTCCACTAATGTCTGTGTGTGTTTAATGTCACACAGAGACAACGAAGAGTTTGGATTATAAAGTCTAAATCCAGCGTGTAGTGTTTGAGTGAATGTGTGTGTGAATGTGTGTAAGTGTGTGAGTTTGTGTGTTTTAGAGACGCTGTAGAAGGACAGAGTGCCGCCAGACACGTCCACATACACTCCTACTCTCTTACTGGAGCCTGAACCAGCAAATATATCAGTGTCATTATAATTGTGACGGGCAGCGAATCTGTGATCAGAGCAGATCAGACTCCAGGAGTTCACATTACATCCAAACCAACAGTCATCACTCGATCCTTTCCTCTTGATTTCTTTATATGACACTGATATATGAACATTATTTCCACTCCATTCAGTCTCCCAGTAACAGCGTCCAGTCAGACTCTCAACACACAGAACCTGAGGATTAAACCCATCAAATCTGTCTGGATGTTTAGGATATGACTGTCGCTGAAACACAAGTGTCACCTTTCTGTTCTCGTCAGACAGTTTGAGGTGTTTGTTTGCTGTGTTTGTATCCAGTGTGAGATCACAGGCATCTGAACACAAGAACACACATTACAAGAGACACATTTACAACAACTAAACAACAAACAACAAAACTGTGTGTCTGTTTGTGGACTTACATTTGTGGAGTCCTGATGTGATCATGAACTCTCCTCCATGATCACACACTAGAAAACACCACCACACAACACCACACACACCCACACACACACCCACACCACACCCACACACACACACACACACATTATCATCATCCAACCATTAATAGCATCTAGTCCTTAATTGCTATGTAATACTGGATGTGGCTAATGCATTGCCAGTTTTACTAGTTAATACATCCTAAGTATTTACCAGTTGCTTATGCTAATGTGCTATGCATATGCAATACTTAGTCTTTACTTTGATTAATGCATCATTGCTAGTATGATGTTAGTTCTAATACATCTTCATATCAGTTGCATAATACATTATTACTAGTCTGTTATGCTAATCAATTACATGATACCACATTATTGATCATGTCTTAGCAATATATGATTAATCACAAGATATATTGTCAGGTCAGATCACACTACATACCTCAACAATGACTCTATATTCACCAGATCTTCACCATATCGAATATCATCACCTATCAGACACAGTCGAAACAGCTCTAATCTTAACAGAAGTGTTTCAATGGTGTGAGAAAAAAGCAAACAGAAAAAGAACAATCTTTAAAGATTTGACTGTCATTCCTCACATTTGGAAAATGTTTCTCTTGCCTGAGTAGTTAAGCAAGAGTTGCAAAAGGCTCAGTGTGAATTGTGGAGTCAGAATGAGCTCATAGTGTGGACATCTTCATACCAGGTTTGCAATCTTTTATACTTGAATTAATTTTAAGAACATGTATGACCTCCTTGTAATTGATCAATTTCCCAAATAGATTATGTAATTGTCAACATGCATGTTTACCTGCTTATTCATGGATTCTGCAGTAAAGTAGAGAGGAGTTTGGTGTTTCAGTCAGTAACACTTTTTAATAACTTCCATTAATAAATCATTAACTAAAAAATCTATAATAAACAACATACTTCGAGTTGCTATCTGTCGTATATCATTATTAAATGAATAAATAAAGGTAAAAAATTAAGCATAGGTTAGCTAATATTAGATGAAGTATCCAATAGATTACACAAAATATTGTCAATATTAAATCTTTTGCTCCAAAATAGTCCAAACAGAGTCACAGCAGAACATTTGCATCTCATGATCAACATAGCGATGTTTAGCTCTTAAATGAGTAAATGATTCAATATCATTTATAAGGAAAGAAAAAAAAAACAAAAAAACAATGGCCCTGAAAATCAATTTAAATATTACGCTTTAATGTAACAGTGTCTGTCACTGCTTATAGGTTTGGGATTATCTTTCACCTTTTTGGTGTTATAGAAATGTTAAACAGCCCACAGTAATATCCAGGAAAGGAAACTACTGCTCATTTTTGGCAAATTTCTAGAAAGGTGGTCAAACACTATAACCACTAGAAAAACACCATAAAGACAGTCCTCATAACTTATGTGTTACATTTATGTGCTACGTAAGTCCATATGAAAGCAGTTTGTCATATTTTGACAGATTTTTTGGTAGGCTACACCTCAGCTTTAAAAAATATAAAAATAAAAAATTCTATTTGCATTGTTCACCAGTAATGACTAAACAAATTATAGCAAAGACTTAAGACAGACATTTATTAATGTGTTAACTATAAGCACAAATAAATAAATAAATAAATAATTAAATAAATAATTTAAATCTCATATTTCCTTATTGTGTTGTATTTTTAAGTTAATAAGAGGTGTTAAAATTGCTCTATGCAAAATGATCTGGTGTGTTATATGTGCTCCTTTTAGTTTCATTTCGTCCCTGATTGAAAGCTCCAGCAGTATCAAGTGTTTTGCTCTCAGGTTCAATCGTTGTGGTTGCATTAGTTCATTTTAATCTGACTCTGGCTCAAAATAATCTAATAACAGAGCTGACCTTCTCAAGCATCAAAACACACGTCACACAGGGGCTGTTTACCTGCATTTCAAAATATTTTGACAAATATTTGAATTAAAAAAATAAAATAAAACAAACAACAAAAAAAAAACTTCATAAGCTAACCTCCAAAAACATAAGTAAATCTGAAAATGCATTTTATGATCTTTTAAAAGTTTAATAATGCTATAAGTTTAATTACTAGTGGTGTCAATTGATTGTTTTTTCCCCCAAATATTTAACCATTGACTATAGCCATTCAACATTACAGTATAATTGAGAGCTTTTAATCTAACATTTACTAGACTTGTTATTTAAGTGAACTTAAAACAATCTTCACATAAACCCATTTTAATAACTGTCACCTGTGTATAATAACCTGTGCCCTTCAGCAAGAAAATATAGCCAAATTTAATAAAGTTATCAAACACTAAAGCCTAAATTAAATAAAAGATAAAGTTTAAAACTACAGAAGTTATTGATTTCCTTTTTTTTAATTTTGTTCTTCGATTAACAGACATCACAGCAGCTGGTTATTAGGATATTTTGGCTGCTGTTACTTTAAAAGCTGCCGCTGCTGAACTTGAAGCGGATCTGACACTGCTTTAAATGTGACTCTTAAATAATAAACACGTACATGCACAGTTTTAAGGCACCTTTAGTCGCCTTTTTTGTAACTTCATGACTTAACTGACGACATAACTACGACTAACTACATATTTGTAGTTTCATTTGGGTTTAAATATGATACAGCGCGTGCCAGCATATTTGTGTGTGCACTTCAAGAGCACGTGTTACGAGCACAGTGTAACGACTGACAGGACAGGAAGATTCGTTTTTACTGACATATGACCAGACAACATCTCATCTGACCGCAGTTCACTGATTTTCTACTGAAGCTCCTCGTCACCGGTACCACTTCCACGCTCGTTTGACTCACGCCTGGCGCTGAGGTGACGTTGGAGCGCGTCTGAAAAGTCTCCCGTTTGATGTGCTCGTTATTACATTCTGCGTCTAAATAAACGCAATTCTTTAGTGGTTGTGGGTGGGTGATGTTCATGATGTGAGTTCTGTAAAGAGTTGGGTGACGTTATTTGGAGAATCTTCAGGGATTAACACTGATCACAGTGTATTTGGTCCCACAATACAGAGTGTTAAAGTAACACTGAAGCAGAGTTGAACTTAATGAGAATGTGAACAAGCAGAATTACTGAAGGAAAGAGAAACAGAAAAAAAGAGAAGAGACAAACAGAAACACAACTGACTTACAGTCACAGCCTTAGATGAAATCAGCTGAAATAAAAGACTTTAAATCTCTCAAGATCTCAGCAGAGGATGATTAAACAACTCCACAAACAGCTTCACCAGCTTCACTTATTACTAATCAGTTTGTCTAAAGTAATTATTTAGAACAAAGAGGTTTAGATGTTGAATTTGTTTAGTTTGAACTTACCATTAAGGCGAACAATGTTTGCTTTAGTTGGGCTCTTGACCCTTCAATTAATAACTTTCGTTTTCTGGCTGCTGTAAGTCTGTGTCTGCAAAACACACTTATTGTTGCAAAAAAGCCAGAAAAAAACATTAATTGAAACGTTATTAGTCATTAATAGAGATTTACTTGTTGTGTAATATCCTGATTCACTGATCCGATCAAAAGATGGAATTTGTGGTTACGTTCAATATATTATAGCAACATTGTTATATTAATTTGTTACTGTTAAAATCAAATAAGATAATAGATTTTAAAAATACTTTGCTCAAGACATTTTGAACACCTGTGTGATTTAAACAATAGTATGTTCCTGCACAACCGGAGAAGCTGCACTTTCAGGACCGCATTTCTAGGACCCTAGTTTTTTTGTAAAAGCGCCACCTACCGAATTGGATCACCAAAGATGGACGACATGGACTGCAATCAGAGTGTGAGTAAACGTTTTTCAATTGAGTTTTATTTTATAACATTAAAACGATGCAAAGTTTACATAGCCAAAGTGAGAATTGCTAAGAAATAATAACGAATTCCCACAAATTAATAATTTGTTTGCTAGTTTTATTGATTATTACAACGTTCTTAATTCATGGCCATGATTTAATTAAACCTTGCTGATTTAATGACTATAACAAGTAAATCTAGCCAGCACATTCATTAAACTTAAAAAGATAATAAAAGCATGTTGATGTGAGATGTGTCAGATTTACCTGTAGCTTACTGTATTAGTGTGAACATTCGTTTACTCATTGATTTACCATGTTAGTGAAGTATAAAGTTACGCATATGGGGGTAAGTTACTTTAACAGTGTTCGCATTTATTCATTAACTGTTTTTGCACCATGGTTTGCCCATAGGGTGTACTCAACGGGAAGCCCTCTAAATTCCTTGCGGTGAGGAACAACAGGACATCCTTTTTGTCTGTCTGAGAGGAGCACTGCACAGGACACCAACACAACTGAGCTTCACAGATGGAGTGCAGTTCATCTGTGGCTTTCTTTTTCCAGAGGTATGCTGGACCATGTAATGTGTTTGTATGTGTTCCTGCTCCGGCACTTACAAAACCTACTGTATAAACTGCATGCTGGTGCTACTTGTGTGGATCCATGTATAATGGCTTGCTGTTCAGTAGTGGTATAATAGTATGCTTTAATTATTTTTTCATAGGCCATCATATATGCCTTGGCTGTCCTACGGAATTTGTCCTTGCAGGAGGCTGAGCAGGTCTTCCTTTCTGGTCCGGATTATCATTACAGGTCAGAGTTGTATATGAATTATTTGTGCACATTGCCCAGTGCACCCTTTTGTTACTGATATTCCTGTTAACCTAACAGTGGTTGTTCTCTGATACCTATTTCAGTAAAATGGAAGATTTTAGTAGAAGGACTGACAGTAACATTTTCTATAAATCCTGTAGTTATAATACATTAGGGCAGGGGTGGGGAACATTGATCCTGGAGGGCTGGTGTCCCTGCAGAGTTTAGCTGGAAATGCTGATTTCATGTGATTCCATCTTTATTATAACTGATAATAAGCTAAATGGTTGAACTTAAGGGGGTTAATCAATATACAGTATATTTCAAGAAACTAAGACTTAAGATACTCCACTCTTTCAGTTGTTTAAAGATTGAAATATTTGTTTCCCTTTATATTTTAAGCGTAAATTTGTTTTAATTTGAAATCGTGACTCAGAAGCAGGTATTACACACTTTGTAATCAACATATCACAGTGGAAATAAAAAAAAAAAATGTTTCTGAGTTTCAATATCTTTAACAACATGTACAAACAGTACTCCAAACTAAACCACTAGGGTCCTAGAAATGTGGTTCTGAAACGGCAATCTCCACTATATCATCCAATTCGGTAGGTGGCGCTGTTACAAAAAAATAGGGTCCTAGAAATGCGGTCCTAAAACTGCAGCTTCTCCGGTTGTGCAGGCACACCCTTCTCGATTTAGATGCAAACGTTCATCGAGAATCAGCATATGAATCTCAACGATGGTGACAATAAACAAAACGCTTCATGCTGTAGTGCATTTTGGGTGAACCAATCAAAACTCATCCATGGCTCCCAGAATGCATTGCAATATTAATAAATTATGCACCTGAATTGTCTTTGTATTTTAAGTGTTTATTCTTACAATTTGCCTTAATTTTTCGCTATTTTTGTTGTGACTTTTTAGTAGCGTGTTTTGTGATGTTCAAAGATGTTTATTTGCATATTTTGTTGATTGCCACCATTGTTGAGATTCATATGCTGATTCTTCATGTCTATGTGTGCCATCAACAAAACCCTTTTGTCCACAACTTTTTTTTTTTTAAATGTTTAAATTGCTAGAATACTTTTAAAATTCAACTTGTAGAAACAAAAGGCTTTTATATTCAACAAAGTATAATATCAGTGAACCAAGCCAAGACATGATGATTGTTTCCAGCATTAAACAACCAACCACCACATCACTTTTTCTCTAAAGACAAAGTTGTTTTATTTGCTAATTACAGCAGAAATATTACAAAATTAAGGGTCAAGAGCCCAACTAAAGTAAACACTGACCACAGTGATGGTGATGTGGTGATGGTGATTAAACCAACATCTAAACCTCTGTGATTCTCATTAACAACTTTTGTATGACAGAAATAAAATCAAACTGGTTAGTAATAAGTAAAGTTGGTGAAGCTGTTTGTGGCATTGTTTAATCCTCCTCTGCTGAGATCTTAAGAGATTTAATGTCTTTTATTTCAGTTTCATCTAAGGCTGTGACTGTAATTTAGCTGTAGTTGTGTTTCTGTTTGTCTCTTCTCTTTTTTCTGTTTCTCTTTCCTTCAGTAATTCTGCTTGTTAACATGATATATAGTGTCATGGTATAATGATCTCACAGACCAGTGAAGAACAGCATGTTGACAGGACCAGAAGTGAAATGTTCTTTGACAAAACGGCTCTTCTACATTGATCATGGGTCTGTGATACATAGAATAATTCTATATGAATATATAAACTGTCATGTTTTTAATGGACTTCCCATGCATTGTTTTTTTTTTTTTTTTAAGTTTCTCTTGACAACCACAAAATAATGACAAATTCTCTCACATACACAGCAGACAGGATGATTGTTACTGCACAACTTACTTGAGTTTTTCCAGGTGGTTGAGCAGCTTCACTCCTGAATCTCCTGGGTGATTGTAGCTCAGATCCAGCTCTCTCAGGTGTGAGGGGTTTGAACTCAGAAATGATGCCAGAGCAGCACAACCTTCTTCCGTCACCATACAGCCAGACAATCTACAACAACAGTGAGTGTTAGTGTGCTTCTTTTTTCATAAATACAGTAGCCATGCAACATGTAAGGGATAATATACATTCAGCAAGTTTTTACAAAAAACACTAACTTTACAGGTATTTTCTAGATTATTATTGTGAACATTCTCTGTAAAATGTAAATTTCTTACAGTTAACTATTAGATAGCAACAGCACACATGCATGAGCTAATGTAACTATCACTGCATCAGCAACTACACAGTTACTGCCTTTAAAGCCTTCAACACACTGCACAATTTTAGCAGTCATATAAGATCATTGCTGATCACACTGTGTGACATGGATCTAATAAACTTGGGAACGACATGCATGTAGATGACACCTATTGACTCGCAGGCTATGAAAAAAAGCGTAAGTGGCAAAAGAGGAAGGAATAAGCTTGAGGTAAACAGTTTTTTTGTTGTTGCTGTTGTTTTAGCGCTATGTCACGTTGATTTCAAAAAGCATTTTTATTGGCTGGTCGGTAAATGTGGGTCGTGACAGCAAACACGCCATGTGATGATCAGGCTGAATTTCTGACACTGTCAGAAAATGATCGTAGGCTATCTTTGGTCACAAGACCGTGACAACGGCCGTCTTTGAACCTCTCTCACTATAAGACATAGGATCACAGATTAGGAGCCACGATCACAGAAATCACCGCGTCTGGGACAGCCGAAAATCGTGCAGTGTGTTTCGGACTTAAAGGCACAATATGTAAGATTTTTGAATCAAAGCAATATTTTCTACAGTAACAGACCATGTCATTGCATCATCTGCGAATGGCATCATGCACACTTGATTTATACTGTTATGTGTTTTATTAGACAGGTGAGCAACTGCTGGGATACAAATAAAGACAGAAAACTAATCTCTTTTAAATAGCTCAACACTGTACAGTCTTACTGTTTCAGTATCATTTTCTTGATTTACCGCAAGTATCATGTTTTTACCATGCCTCAGAGAGAATATTATTTTGTCAAGTGGTTAACATTGCAAAGTAATATGCAATTTTATCTGTATTAATAGTAATGAAAGCTTCATACAATACATTTAAAAATTAATTGCATGCCACTGAGCAACACAAGCCATCCAGCATTTATTAACATCATATTCTAATATCAAAGCAGCTTACTGCAGTGTGCAACAAGTACATGTGTGTGTGGTGCTGCTGACGCAGGAGCCAGAGTTTTGAACCCAGATGTGCTTTGCCTCGTTTATAAGCACACGCTACAGGAATGCACATGCATGCATTGTGATACTCTCATGTACATGCATAGAAGACTGACACAGAAGAAAACAAATGGTTGAATAAAGTTATTATTTTTTGTTTTCTTTGCACACAAAAACTATTCTCATTGCTCTTTTAACATTATGGTTGAACCACTGATGTCACACGGACTATTATAACGATATCCTTACTACTTTTTTGGGCCTTGAATATGTCAGGTGTGTTACTGTCTATGCAGGGTCAGAAAGCTCTTGCATTTGATCAAAAATGTTTTTATTTGTGCTTCGAAGATAAATGAAGGTCTTGTGGGTTTGGATTAATGACAGAATTGTCTTTTTTGGGTGAACTATCCCTTTAATGCTCAGAGAGCAAACACATGATACAAATCAAATGTTATTAACAATTAAAGTGCTCAAATCTAATAATTACACAGGAATATGTTTAGCCACTCTTAACTGCCCCTCTGGAGGTCTGTGCATGTCACTGATTGAGTTTAAGAAAATTGTCTTACATCTAAGATTTTATGTTAGGATTAGGGCAGATGCTGACATAAATTTGTAATCATCAGCATAACAATGAAACGCCAGACCAAACTTTCAAATAGGGATGTAACAATTCTGATATTATTTCCTCACTTTTATTTTTTTTTTGACAAAATGAGATTTAAGACGAATTATAAATGTAAAGGTGTCCTTTTATTATTTTTCAGACAAAACACTGCACATTTCTTTAAGAAATTGAAATATGTCAAATAACAAAGCCAAATTGAAATTTTAAAACAAACAGCCAATCAATTAAATGAATAAATACAATAATTCTCTTCATATAAACAAACTAAGGCTTTCCTTTGCTCTTTCCATTTAAAATTAGGCAACCCCTGCATTGGTGACTCTGAGATGATGGTTTTTGAAATACCAGTAGTTCAGCAGTTTGTGTATGCTGTCACATGACTGGCTGATTAGACAGTTGCATTAATGAGCAGCTGAACAGTTGTACCCAGTAAAGTGTTCAGTGAGTGTACATGTATATGTTAAAAAGAACATTTAAATACTACATTAAATACCTCAGTATGTTGAGTTGACAGTTTGGACTCTTCAGTCCAGCACACAGCCGTTTCACTCCTGAATCCTGCAGGTCATTGTTACTCAGGTTTAGCTCTCTCAGAGAAGAGTTTGATGATTGTAAAACTGAAGCCATAGTTTCACAGTGCTGATCAGTGAGATTACAGATTGCCAATCTAAACAGAGTAATGAAAAATAATAATTACATACACACTGTCGACACATCTGTTTTAGATTTTGTTAGTGTTAATGTTTTCATGTGTTTAGATATGTTTGAGTTCATGTGGTGCTGATCAGTGAGAGTTGCTGTTTGCAGTCGGGGGCAGAATTTAAAGCGGAGACGTGAAGTCGGACACTTTCTGCTCCTCATAGTGATGCTCACATAGTGTTTGTATACTTTATCACAGACGAAGTGAATTAAATGCATTATTTGTCAAATACACAGATGTTTCAGAGATGATTTCATAAAGGAAAAATACTTTTCATGTACTGTTTAAAGGCACAAAATATAAGATTTTTTTAAATTAAAATGTTCAAAAAAACCCCACTAAAACAGTGTTACATATTTTGCTGACTTGTGTACTAACATTATCCTAGATGTTTCGAAGAATGTTTAAATCCAGAGAAATAAGCAATTTGAACTAGTCTAATGGACCGTGTCATTGCGTCGTATGCCAATGACGTCATACACCCTTGATTTTCTGATTTTGTTGTATAGAAAACGTGGAAACCCCAAAGACAGTTTAATATGTTATGCATTTTATTAGACAGATGATAAACGCACAGAGTAGCATTTTAACAAAACTTTCAACACACAGTCGGATCTACAATGATAAAACAAAAATGCTTTTTCCTACACGCGCACGACCGGAAGAAGCGGAAGCTGTCGTCTGTGGCATAATAAAAGCTCCGCTGCTTTCAAGCCATGTCTCGTGCTCGTCTTCATTAGCAATCACTCCAGCGTCCTCGTTTCGCTTCCATGACTTTCAGCCTCACCCTGCTTCATACTACAGTGACCTTGATAGGTTTTTAATACATTAGCTCATCCATGGACATGATTTCTGCCCGTGTCCTGTCGGATTGCATCAGCTGTGTAGATGAAAACTACAACTCCCATGATTCCACACTCAATCACAGCATCATCAAAATACTTTGTTTGTTTTGAATATCAACCCTCTAGTGGCGAAAACTTACAGATTGTGCCAAGAATCTTACAGATTGTGTGTACAAGAATAAAGTTCAACATAAACCTATACTATTTAAATAAGTGTTTTTTTTTTTTGTTTTTTTTTTTTTTTTTAATAAACATGACTCAATATAACATTGCAGCTACAGTAAAAGAGTCTTACATCTAAGCTTTTAAGTTAGGATTAGGGCGCCTGCTGACATAAATCTGTGTATCATCACCATAACGATAAAACCCCAGACCAAACTTTCAAAAAGGGATGTAACAATTCATGATATGATTTTCTCCCATTTTTTTATTTATTTTTATTTTTTGGCAACATGAGATTTAAGACGAATTATGAATGTAAAGGTTTCCTTTTATTATTATTCAAACAAAATGCTGCACATTTCTTTGTGAAATTGAAAAATGTCAAATAACAAAGCTAAACTGAAATTTTAAAAGAAATCCCAAATCAATTAAATGAATAATGCAAATAAAATAAATCTCTTCATATAAACAAACTAAGGCTTTGCCTTTGCTCTTTCCATTTAAAATTAGGCAACCCTTGCATTTTAATCACGATCAAAACATCGATGAGTTTTTGATTTAAATTAGATTGTATAATTTCAAAATTTGAAGCAAAAACAGAATGGTCTGATTTTAGCTTTGTGAAACGAATTTACAGAAAACATCTGAACGAAACAAACAGCAGACATGCTGAATGAGAATGCATATTCACTCTCTGACAGTAGGTGGTGCTTATGGAAAAGCAGTGACAGTGTTTTCTTGGTTACTGCTGTAAACTAAGCAGTGCTGTGTTTCTAAACAATACTTTAATATGCATTATACACAGGCAAGATGAAAAGAAAATCTAAACTTTCTGAAGACAGTTCCCCTTAGACATTTCTTCCATGACAACTCTTGGGAAGATTTTATCATGGTAATGTATATGACAATGTTAATGTATTTGGCGGAATAGATCTGCTGCGCTGCTGCTGAATTGCTGCTGCTGTTGGTTACTGCTGTAGTTTTAGGTTATTGCTGCTGCTGCAAGCAAGTACAGGAACTTGCTACTGTCAAAGCATATGGCAATACGGTGCTGTGAGTATTTAAGACATACTGCTGCTGCACAATAGCATACAAGATAACCCCCCCAACAAAGCTGGAAGGAGAAGTGAAACAGCTAAAATATGCATGCTGCTGTAAGCATGAAAGCACACTGCTGCTATACAATAAAATGCTTGTAATTATCCTTATAAAGGCAAAATAAAGAGACAAAACCCCCCAGAATAAGCAGATCAATTGCCAAGACATATGTACTGCTGCTGCTCCAAAGAGCCATGAAACCGTGTGTTTGCTATCTATGTGAGCCTGGGCCGGCTTTGCCGAATGGCTTAACGCTAGTGGACTACTACTGTGTGTACCTGATCGCTTGACTAGATAGCTTAAACTAGTGACCTGAGTTAATGTGTTTCTGGGCTAGTGAAGCCCAGATAAGTTAACGAGTGGCTTAGCAATGTGAACCTGGGTGCTGTACCCTTAGGTTTATTTAATTAATGACCTAAATAACTATGTGTGTCTGAGTCAATAGCTCAAACTTACCTAGGTTGAAACGCACACTATGTGTGTCTTTAACAAACAGGAATCACGCTGTAGGCTTGATAGATGAAGTAGCCCCCAGCAACCCCCTGGCTCAGGCTTGGGTGGCCTGAGCAAATAGTTTTTTTTTTTTTTTTTAAACTTTAATACTTTATTTTAATGCAGTGTCTGTTTTGCAGCAACTATGCTGTTATATTATTGTTATAGCCATCTCGTTTCACTATACATACTGCTGATATTTATATTAATTGTGAACGGATAAAATTTGTGACCTGAAATGCTATAAATGCTGCCGCTGAGAAATGTATTATTCTCTATGACTGGCTGCGGCTACTGCACGAAGAAAACAAAACTGCTGTAAACTCTGTTAATTAGGCATACTAGCAGCTATGCAAGTTCTATTTTACACTAATACAGTGTTGCCGCCAACGTGAGCTGTTAATGCTATTCACAATGTTGTAGCATGATTACTGTGCAAGCTGCTGCAGTTACAATATTTTAATCAGAATCTGCGAAGCATAATCTACTGCTGCTGCATGAAATCTGCTGTAAACCCTGTTGAATAATCAAAAGTCAAAAGTAATAAGGTGCCTACTACACTTTAAGAGTTAATTTACCGTCTATTAGTTATCACTGAAGCGCTTTTCTGCTTCCATTGCTACAGTACATTAGCAATAACAATTTGACTTGCTATGCATGCTGCTGATAAAATTATTATTTGTAACCTTGCATATGAATTTGCAATATATGGCACACTATAACATTTGCAGACATTTCAATCTGAATAGCTATGCATACAGCAACTACAGCTGCACGAAGTACTTAGAATTGCTATAGCCCCTTTATTAAATAAACACTGCAATGGCATTATACTTATTTCGCTTTGGAGTTCACAAATCTGCTGTAAGCCTTGTTAAATAAGCAAAAGTAATAAAATGCCATTTCACCTGTTTACTATCCATGTGTTATCTTATCAAATTTTAACAAACTAAGGTACTTCCTATTGCCGCTGCTAAATTGGAAACATAATAATTGGTTTGCTATGCAGACGCTGCTAACATTATTTGTTACATCACATCTGAATTTGCTATACATGCTGCTCCTTTTAAAATTCACTAAATGTGATCTAAATATTCAATTTACATTTATTTGTTAAGCGCTTTTCACAATACATATCATTGCAAAGCAACTTTACAGCAAATTAAAGTTTTACAATACATTTAGTAGTAGCTTACTAGTGGCACTTCCTGCTGCCGCTGCTATATTATCGATAATAATTTGGCTTGCTAAGCATGCTGCTGCTATTTCTAACATTGCATCTGACTAGCTATACTGCTGCTACAGCTGTACAAGTACTTATGATTGCTATAGCCCCTTTATTAATAAACAAAATGCTAATAATTCCTATTCACTTGAAGAGTTCATGTAGAGTTCATATTTAGCCATTGAAACTTCAATTATGGTTTATCTATTGCTGCTACTAATAAATGATTTAATTGCTACGCATACAGCTATTAATAATTTGCTAATAACGCAATCTGAATTTCTATGGATACTGCTGCTACACTTTATGAAAGTACTAGAATTGCTGTGAGCCCAGCTGAATAAACAAATAAGAAAATTCCAAGTTTAGAAGTGCCCTACTATAATGCTGCATTGTAAATGGGCTACTAAACTGAACCAATTTATTATTGGTAATAGTAGCCTTATATTTTAAACAAATTACTGATTACTCATTATCTTTAAACTACCACTAAACATGACTTTCATAATAAACACTGCACTATGACTGAACCAAATGTAACGAGTGAAATAGAGATGTGGCCCCTTTGAGAGTGAGCGATCCCTTCTGAAGTGGATTGCAATGCGCCACGAGTACACCTATAATAAAAGCGGGTATATTATTTCTTTTACTCATTTAAGTTGTTCTGGTTTAAGAAGTAGCTGATGACAAAAGGACGTTTAAGAAATACCATAATACAGGTTCGCCTTGACTTAAAACTATAAAAGACTGTGAATGCTACTGCAGCCGATCCCACTGTGGCGATATCTTTTGAAATCAACCCGTTCGCACTTAATATTGATGAGAATGCCCAAGATAATATTAAGACACAAAATGTTTCGGGCAAATAGGGTAATCCCCTTCACTTTACTGTTTTACTAGGTGATGTATTTTCACAAACATAAACTATAAGCCGCCGCTGCTGCTGTTATATGAACACAACATGCTTAGTAATTAACGTTACTTCTCTCGCGAACAACCCGCGCATAGTTTTACGACCGTATGTTTTATAGTTTTAGAAATGTAAGCTGACTAATGCAATAAAGCCCTAAAATAAGAGTGAGAATGTTTACTTATCTAGTTGAGTTTCAGAGGAACTCAAAGCGCGCTGCTGCAAAAGGCTCAAGTGAATGCCAACCAGTCTTTTAAAGCTAAAGGTTCAAACTCATGGCTGCCTGCGTGACGTGAACCAATCAGCTTGTGCCAAGTGGTATAAGGCTGTGAATATCAGTTACGTTAACACCCGTCAACCTGCGCCATCTAGATTTTCATGGAATAACTAGGCATTCATATAAATCCTCACTGCCAAATGTATTGCGATTTCGTTTAACATCTCAACCGACTTGAATAAGCACATATTTTTTATTGATTTTCATCTGGCCCAGCATGCATTGTCACATTCCTACTTTCAAATGATCTTTCCCATATAGGCTACATATAAAGTATATGAACCCTAGCACAGACCCCTGCGAGACCCTGCCGAACTAGTCCTGGTACAGGACTAAAAACATTAAAAACAATCAGTGAGGATTTAAATCATTTAAACACAGCACCAGCACCTTTCAAGAATGACAATATAACAGAACTGGTGACTCTGAGATGGTTGTTTGTGAAATACCAGCAGCTGAACAGTTGTACCTAAAAAGTGTCCAGTGAGTGTACATGTATATGTTACAAAGAACATTTAAATACCACATTAAATACCTCAGTGTGTTGAGTTGACAGTTTGGACTCTTCAGTCCAGCACACAGCCGTTTTACTCCTGAAACCCGCAGGTCATTGTTACTCAGGTCCAGCTCTCTCAGAGAAGAGTTTGATGATTGTAAAACTGAAGCCATAGTTTCACAGTGCTGATCAGTGAGATTACAGATTGCCAATCTAAACAGAGTAATGAGAAACAATTAATTACATACACACAGCTGACGCATCTGTTTTAGGTTTGTTAGTGTTCATATTTTCATGTGTTTAGGTATGTTTGAGTTCATGTGGTGCTGATCAGTGAGAGTTGCTGTTTGCAGTCGGGGCAGAATTTAAAGCGGAGACACAAAGTCAGACACTTTCTGCTCCTCATAGTGATGCTCACACAGTGTTTGTACACTTTATTACAGATTAAGTGAATTAAATGCAATATCTGTGAAATACACAGATGTTTCAGAGATGTTTTCATAAAGCAAAAAAACACTTTTCATGTACTGTTTAATACAGTACCATCTGTACAAGAATAAAGTTCAACATAAGCCTATATTATTTAATTACCAATAAAGTGCTTTTTGATACAGTAAAAGAGTTTTAACTGTTAAAACCCTTTAACTGACATCTCTACCATATGATTGAGATTACTTCAATAGGGAATAAATATGTCAAAAGGAAGACACGTCGTTTTAGAAGCCTTTTCCCTAGAGTAACACCGAAAAACATAACCAGGCCAAAAAAAAAAAGTAATTTCATAAACGAGAAACTGGTCTTACTCTAAAAACTCTCGTTAACCCTGTAATTGCAAACAATTACATTAACCCTTTCACTGGTGAGTTTAAAATATTCTCTCTGACCCCCCAGAGTGAGTTTTTTTTAGGCGACCGTTATTTTAGAACGTTCCCTTTATTGTTTCCATGGCGACGCGTCATGATTGACACCGCAGCCACTATAGCCCTGTATGACAGACGTGTCGCTTTTATTTCGTTTTTCCTTTTTTTATTCAAAATATTCACACACTTGCTTACCATGTCTTCAACTATCTGATATTCCGATTCACGAATACGTGTAAGTGAGTGTATTTTGCCGTTTTAAAACCTTTATAAATGATCTAGATTGTGATCTATAACGTGAGATGGGCGCGGCCATGTTTGTTCGCGCTACCGTTCAGAGAGTCCTGTCAGCCGGATTTACAGCACATAAATTCACCAGTTTCTCCCGAAATACATGCAAGTAAGTAGCTGGTGAACTGGGAAAGGAATGGAGTGAATTATATCGTTACTTACACTACGTGAATCAAACACGTCGGCAAATTATACTTGAATGGATTGTTATTGCTGCTTCCATAGACATCCGTGTGTATTTTACAAACTCTAAATGTATTGTTTTACTAGTGCTTATGTGTATTTAAATGCCTGAAACCTAAAATAAACGTTAAGTTGTTGAAAACACTGCATAATTGTGATTATATGACAAGCGCAGCACGCATCTCTCTCTGGCTCAGCGCCAGACAACGCGCGAAAACACAGTTTGAATTTGGCAGTTACGTGACGTCACCGAACGTTCTAAATCCCATATGTGGGACCGTACTCCCAGGGGCACAGAAAATAGAATCCCATATGTGGGACCGTACCGCTCAAAGGGTTAATTTATATGTATATTACCAGTAAATATAATGAAACATGCACAAACATTAAACATTATATAGCCTATTTAGTTCCCCTCACTCCACAACTAATTCTTTAAAATTAATGGTATTACAGAACAAGAATGAAAAATGAGTAGCTATAAAATCATATATTAAACTATACAATAAAACATTAATAAATACAAATGTAAAGTTACTTAGAGTGAAACTGAAACGGTATTGGACTCATTAGCTTCTCATTCAACAAGAATTCAAATGTTTCCATTTTTGCCATGTAACATTTGGTTGCTTAACTATTATTCATTATGTAAACAAGGCTTTGTACTTCACTCCTGTTCCAATATCTGTGTAAAAAATTATCCATCTATGTGCAAAAATGTGTGTTTGGGCGCTACACACTGATTTTAAATTAATCAGTGTAACTTTATGTTTGGTTGACTGCATTTTAGTTTGATTAATGGTTGAATGGTCAAGTTAGCAACGCTGATATTTTGTGTGCGCGCGTGAGGCGCAGTTGAATTTAATAAAATAAAGATTTAAAGACAACAAATAAAATGCATAAACAGTGTCACATAAACAAAAGTAGCCTATACTTGTACAGCTTTTTTTTTCTTTGTTAATCTTTTAATTATTTAAAAGAAATAGTCCTAATTGTGTAGCCCTATTTATTTCGTTCCTTATATACTTAATTTCTGTTTTTCTTTGTTCACAGAAGCTGCAGGTGTGTGATGCGACGATGTATGAATCCTCATAATCTGTTCTTTTATGCTGCTATTTGCCCATATAAAGCTTAAAGTCCTGAAACAAAAGCTTTGGTTCTCAGTCAGGAAAATAATATAATGAACAAAATGCTGTCGTTATACAATTCTCCGCATAAATTCTCCAGCTTGCGTACACAAGCTGAGACCAGACTTGAGATTTGATCGTAGCCACCGCTCACGTCCATATTGATACATTCCAAGTTTTGTATAAAACAACCGTACACCCAATTTTCTATCGTATGTTCGTTTTGTAAATGAGGCCCAATATGAATGTAAAGGTTTTCATCCCATAATGATGTTCAGTTGTCTTGTTTGAAGGTAATGATGACGACATTTTGTGTAGTAACTGACAAACGATCATTGATTAATGGTCACATTCTCATTGTTTTCATCCTTTCAACATTTATGGATCAAAATAACCAATTAAAGGTAGAACAAAAATTGGACTCTAAACATACAAAAACATGAAAGAATCTGCTATATAGTCACATTATCACTAAAATATGAATCCATGTATAAGTCAAACCTCAGTATGTTGAGTTGACAGTTTGGACTCTTCAGTCCAGCACACAGTAACTTCACTGCTGAATCCTGCAGGTCATTGTTACTCAGGTCCAGCTCTCTCAGCGGGGAGTTTGATGATTGTAAAGCTGAAGCCACAATTTCACAGTGCTGAATTGTGAGATTAGAGCCTGCCAATCTGAAAAAGGGAGGACTTTGGTTAAAAAGCATGTTCATAAGATAGTGTCCCCAAATGACTACAAGACTATAAACATTATATATGTCAAAAAGACTGCAAAGTAAACAATATTCACCTCTAAATTATACACCACTTACTTTCAAAATTACAGATTAGTGCTATCTCTTGTAATACAACAAGCCAACAAAAAAGCATAAATAAAATATTGTAAAGTGCTTGAAAAAGAAATAAAAACCTCAAACAAAACTATGACATTCAATAAAATTACACTCAATGTTTGTTGCATGTTATTGTTCAACTGATATAATGTGTCCTTGCAGTGACATGTTTGTCAGTTCACTTCAATTACAAGTCTGAGTGACTTTATTTCTATCCTAAACCTTAAACTGTATAACAGAAAAGAATAAACTGCCATTACACTTGACATTCTGTCCCCATCGTGTCCCTGTATATTCACTCTCTGGACTTTACAGCAATTAATCTTCCTCAACGACTTAAAAATTACTGCCATCATTTATTAAACTTTCCCAAATATATGAGTAAATTTGGAGTACTAACATATTTATTCTGTGTACAGGAATGTTGTGGGATCTTTGGACTTCATTCTCGGGTTTGGCAGCAAAGCATTGCATAAATGCAAAACAGACTTATTGGTCATATGCCTAAAAAAGATCTTTCATATAGGGGCGGTTTCCCGGACAGAGATTAAGCCTAGTCCTAGACTAAAATGGCCCTTTAAATCAGATTTACAGAAATCTGCTTTCTCTGTCATGGTTTTAAATAGTCTTAGACTTAGTCTAGTCCACAATTGAATAGGCTGATTTCCTGGAGGAAGACTAGAGCTACTTCAGGACTAAATTGAGTCTTAAATTAAACCTACCAGAAGGCAAGTTTAACTTTAGATTAACATTGTGTTTTCAGTCTTTATATATCAAAATTATTGGTACTCTTGGTAGATATAAACAAAGAAGTGTGTGAAAATAAATCTGCAATGTTAATCATTTGAACTTTTATTTAAAAAAAAAAAAAATTAAAAAATCAGCCAAGTAAAATGGAAGTAAATGGAAATCATTCTAAAAGGTTTTTATTTATTTATATCTCTAATTGACCACAATTAATGGCACCTTTTTATTCAATACTTTTTGCAACCTCCTTTAGCTAATTTAACAGCTATGAGTCTGTCCTATAATGCTTGATGATTTTAGAGAACAAGAGATCAGAATCCATTCCTTCATCCAGATTCACTCCAGACTCTTTAGATTTCCAGCTCCATGATAAACTCTTTCCTCTTTAGTTTTCGAGAGGGTTTAGGTCAGGGAACTGGGACAGCAATGGTAGAACCTGTATTTTGTGCTCAGTGACCCATTTTTGTGTTGATTTTGATGGCCCTTTTGGATCATTGTTTTTTTGGAAGATACAACCATGGCCCATTATAAGCCTTCTGACCTCAAGACTATTTTCTGTAATTCTGCAACAGTGATACTTGGAGAGTCTTTGGCCACTCAAACTGTCTTCCTCAAATTGCAGTAAGACAGTATAGATTTTTGTTCCCTCATATTTATATTAATGTGAAAAAGGAAGTCATGGCTGAATAATTTCATGTTCCTATAGTCACCCTGGTGTTCTAAAAAATGCAGAGGAGACCGGGGAGTGTTGTAACACAGGGTTAGTTGTAACTCTGTCAGTTTAACAAATCAGAAAGGAGCAGTGGTGATGTCATCAATATCATACACGCCATTCACATTTTTAATGTTACAGGAGAAGTGACGTGAATGTGAGCAACATTGTAGATTTTATGACCAAAACAATGATTTTCAGGACAGAAAGTAATTTTTTTTTCATTAAGATTATTTTATGCCCAGCAATCATTGTGTTGTAGATACAATTATTTGACTTACATAATCTGAAGTAGCTGTTTCTCTAGTTTAATTTGATACTTTGCATGAAGTAACTTAAAACTCACATGCTAAAACAGTTTGCTATGTTATGGCTGTTTGGGGTGGGGATAGTTGTAACAGTTTATTAAAAATGTTAAGACGAAATCCTTATGATGATTCCAATGAGTCCAAATATTCAGTCACATCCTATATTGAGGATCATGTGAGGTTTTTGTTGCACATCAAAGGATTTATGTAAAATGTGTTTCCATCATAGTTTATGTGCATCTTCTTATTGGATAAAAACACTATCCGCCTCAAATGAGCACATACATTTTTTTTTTTTTTTTTTTGTGCACGTTTAGAATTTATGCGCATCTTGATATTTCCATCCAGCATTTTTTATGTGATATTCCAAAATTCAAATAAAAATAGGTAGATGGCAACACAGCTAGTGACTGAATACAGTACACACACACACACACACACACACACACACACTCTCACACAGAAATTGTTTTTGTGCTAAATTCAAAGTCCTAAAATGAATAAAGTATACTGTATTTGTCACTTTAAATGGTTCACTTTATTAAAAAAAAAAAAAAAAAAAAAAAAAATTCTTTGTTCTTCAATCAAGTTTTTGCATAATTTGGAAGTGTGGGTCTTATTTCAGCAAATTACTTCACACAGTCACATCTATCCCCAGCCTATACAACTCACACCAGTAGTGGGGTAGGTTGTAACAACAGAACTCTTTTCGAAAATCTGTGATTATGCAGTACACGTCCAAGTTAGTTTATTTGTAGTAGACAAATGTGGCTACCATATATCAAAGTTTGAGAGATCTAGCACAAACCACCGCTGAGTTACTGATGCTCAAACAAAAAGTGTTACTTTCATCCCTGTTCTCCCCTATACTGTATATGAATAGGAATATACAGTGCCCTTCACTAATATTGGCACCCTTTGTAAATATAAGCAAAGGCGGCTGTGAAAATAAATTTGGATTGTTAATTCTTTTGATCTTTCATTCAAAAAATTCACAAAATTCTAACCTTTCAATGAAGTAAAACAATTGAAAGTTGGGGAGGTAATCTCATGATAAAATAATGTTTTTCGCTAATGCATGTTGGCCACAATTATTGGCACCCTTAGAAATTCTTATGAGCAAAATATCTCTGAAGTATATTCCCATTCATATTTACATTTTAGCACACCTTTTCCTTAATCGTCCATCACAAGGAGTAAAACCAAAGAACACAGTTCTTGCAGAACAAGATTGTTGAGCTTCACAAAACAGAAAATGGCTGTAAGAAAAGAGTTAAAGCATTGAAAATCCATCATCTCCATTTCTACCATCAGGGCAATAATTAAGAAGTTCTGATCAACTAAAGATGTTACAAATCTGCCTAGAAGAGGACGTGTGTCTATATCATCATAATGGATAGTGAGGAGGAGACTTTGAGTGGCCAAAGACTCTCCAAGGATCACAGCTGGAGAATTGCAGAGATCAGTTGAGTCTTGGGCTCAGAGAGCCTAAAAAATATATCAAACAGCCCCTACATCACTACATGGTGTTCAAGAGGGTTTCAAGAAAAATCCTCCTTGCTCATCCAAAAACTAACTCCAGCATATTCAGTTGTCAGACACGACTGGAACTTGAAATGGCACTGGCTTCTATGGTCAGATGAAACTAAAAAACAAGATTTTCGGCAGCAAACCCACCAGATGGGTTTGGGGATAAACTGGGATAAAAAGTACCCCATGTCCACGGTCAGATATATCTCTGGATCGTTAATGTTGTGGGCCTGTTTTTCTGCCGGAGGTCCTGAACATCTTGTTCAGATGCATGGCATCTTCTATCAAATATCAACAGATAACAAATCTAAACCTGACTGCCTCTATTAGAAATCTTATAATGGGTCATGGTTGGATCTTCCATCAGGACAATAATCCAAAACAAACATCAAAATCAACACAAAAAAGGGTCACTGAGCACAAAATGAAGCTTCTGCCATGGCCATCCCAGTCCTCTAACCTGACCCCAATAGAAAATGAGTGGGGTGAACTGAAGAGAAGAAGCACCAGCATGGAGCTGTGAATCTGAAGGATCTGGAGAGATTCTGTATGAGGGTCTCTGATCTCTTGTCAGGTGTTCTCCAAACTCTTCAAGTGGTATAGGAGAAAACTCAGAGCTGTTATTTTGGGAAAAGGACATTGCAATAATTGGGTGCCAATAACTGTGGTCAACATGAACTAGCGAAAAACATTTATTTCACAATGAGATTTTCCCCCCACTTTTGATTGTTTTACTTCAGTGAAAGGTTAGAATTTTGTGAATTTTTTGAATGAAAGATCAAAATAATAAACAATGCACTTTTATTTTCACAGCCGCCTTAGCTCATATTTACCAAGGGTGCCAATATTAGTGGAGGGCACTGTAGATCTGCAGAAATTTTACTCATAACAATATACAGGAATACAAAAAATTGTGGCCAATGTGTATTAGAGAAAATATATGTATTTTCATAATATTTTTAGGGTGCCAATATAATTCTGACCATGATACTCAGTCCCACCTGATGAAAGAGTGTTGCATATGGTCATCTCAGCAGCGAGTCATGTGAGCAGCATTATGCCGTCAAGGTGCAATACAGTGATGATACACAACTACTGTGCAAACATACACTCTTGTTACCTGTAATTATTGTGTAAGTGCAACATCTGCAGACTGTAATTTAAAGTGATCCCTTGTTACCCTCTTGTTACCTGTAGTTACTGTGTAAGTGTAACAGTAAACAATTTTAGTTATGCTGCAATAGATATGTTTCAAAGTTATTAACAATTAACTGTATTACATTGTTAAATGCAAGGTCCAAAGACCTTAAGTTAACAATGAAATATTTTTTATTATTTAACAAAATGTTAACAGAACTTTTCTAAGAACAGAATGCAGAAAATAAATAAATAAATAAATAAATAATTTACAGTCATTTATACAAAGTACAAAGAACAGTAAAAGCAAACAAACAAACAACAAAAAAAATCATGTTCTAAATTTATTTTTAATAGGCATACTGTCAATTATTACTTTCAGCTGTGGGCAGAAGACAACAGATTTCTGAAGATCTTTTGCATATACTTGCAAAGTTGTCCCTGCAGTATATGAGGGAGAAGAAAAGTCCTCCCACTCTGATAAAGCAATAAATAATAAAATAACAAAGGACTACAAAACTTAGAGAGGTAACTGGAAAATAACAAACAAGAACTTAATAGAACAAAACTAAATGGAGAACATGCACTCCACTCTGATGGGCTAAAACATGTTTACACTGTAGCTAAAGAAAAAAATAAAATAAATAAAACATTGTTACTATAGGTAATCAATGGGTACCACAAAACAGCCATGGTTGTGCTACAAAAACTGTGGTTGAAACCTTTTTAGCCCTGTTGCACAGTTTGCATTTTTACAGAATTAGACATACCTGAATTTGAAAGAGTGCCCTACACACAAACATTAGATGCATTAAATTGATAAAATAGTCTCTATGTACAGAAAACCCTTTAACTTAAATTGTAACACATGGTGTTGTTTTATTGTATTTGTTCATAATTTTACAACAAACATAAATGGAAAAAAAAAAAAAATCCTGATAAGTTACTCACCCTTATGTCATCCAAGATGTTCATGTCTTTCTTTCTTCAGTCGCAAAGAAATTATAAATTTTTTTAGGAAAACCAGGATTTTTCTTCATACAGTGGACTTTCATGGTGGCCAGCGAATTGAAGGTTAAAAACGCAGTTTCAGTGAAGCTTCAAAGGGCTCTACACGATGCCAGGCGAGGAATAAGGACTGATGAAAGAAAGACATGAACACCTTGGATGAAGACGGGGTGAGTTTAAATTCAGGTACGCCTAACTCTGTGAAAATGCAAAATGTGCAACAGGGCTAAAGAGGTTTTGCAGAACAACCATGGCTGTTTTGTGGTACCCATCGTTTAACTATAATAACAATGTTTTTTTTTTTTGTTTTTTTTTAACTACGATATAAACATGTTTAATTTTCATAAGGTATAGGGTATACCCAGGAGTTAAGGTAAGTTTGAGTCAATCAGAGTGGAGTTTAGTGACACCTACTGGACACAGATTCCTCACAGAAGTCTTTATTTTTATATTTGGTTAAATATAAGCTTTGTGCAGTACTTCTTAACATTATGTTTTTTTTTTGTTTTGTTTTTTTTGCAATGTTTTTTTTTCTCTGATTGTGATCACAGCTGAAAACTGCATCAGAGGGGGACGACTTTTCTGCTCCCTCATATACTGCAGGGACAACTTTGCAAGTATATGCAAAAGATCTCCAGAAATTTGTTGACTCCTGCCCACAGCTGAAAAGAATAATTGACAGCATGCCTATTAAAAATAAATTTAGAACACAATTTGTGGTTTGTTTGTTTTTACTGTTTTTGTTTTTTTTCTTTTGTACTTTGCATTTGTTTTTTTCTGCATTCTGTTCTTAGAAAAGTTCTGTTAAAATTTTGTTAAATAATAAAAATATTTCATTGTTAACTTAAGGTCTTTGAACCTTGCATTTGACTATGTAATACAGTTCATTGTTAATAACCTTGAAACATATCTATTGCAGCATAACTAAAATTGTTTACTGTTACACTTACACAGTAACTACAGGAAACAAGAGGGTAACAAGGGATCATTTTAAATTACAACCCGCGGATGTTACACTTACACAGCAACTACATATAACAAGAGTGTATTTTTGCACATAGTTGTGTATTATGATGTTATATTTATGTTATATCCTGGGAGCAGCTGGAAACAGGTAATGTATAGTTTTTCACTATATTGCACCTCGACGGCACAATGCTGCTCACGTGACTCGCTGCTGAGATGACCATATGCAACACTCTTTCATCAGGTAAATTTTCATATGGAAATTTCTAAACCAAATCATATCAGAAACCCATTACATAATTTCCCCATACTTTCAGCTATCTGTATCTATGTCATGTAAGATATATGTTGTAATAATACAATAAGTACCCAGTACGTAATGTAAAAATATACTGCATCATATTTTTTTGTGTTATTACAATAAGGCAACTTGTTCTAAATCATACTGTTGTTTCCTAAAATAGTAGATAAATACTTCTTAAGTTATGAAAATTTTGGTCTGTGTGTCATATATACCATGTAATTTCAGAATAGGTGCCCTTTAGTCATGAAATACTTACAGTATAAATGCTTTATAATTTTGCAGGTTATTACCCCCTTATTCCCCAAACGTTGCGTATTGTTCCCTTATACCTACGAGTAGGTACTGTGGAGGTACTCTATAGTTACAAATAGGTACAGTGTAAATTCAGTTTAATTACACGGCACATTGCGGGCTGTAATCTAAAGCGTTACCACAAGTTTACCAAATGAGCCAGACTTATTTTAGTTATTCTGACTTATTATCACTTGATTTGGCTCAAAATAAGTCAGACTAACTGAAATAAACCAGGCTTATTTGGTAAACTTGTTTTATGAAACACCCCCCAGGAGTTAGTAATCTGGACATAATCTATATTCCAGAAAGCCATTTTTAAACCATCTACTCCTGTTAATTTCACATTTAACTAATTGATAACTAATTACTTTTTTATTATATGAAATTCCTAAATTTGATGACTGAGGCCCATTATGACATCCCAGTGTTTGTTTATACAGAACTTCTACTATTGTGGAAAACGTCTTCTTAGCCGAGTATTATCATTATAAATATTTTTTACAGGAATGCACTGGGTTTTGCTGGTCTGTTGACCTTTTCACCATTTTGGCTGATTGCAAGTGGCGATACCAATATAGTGTTGTTTGTTTGTTTGTTTATTTATTATTTTTAACAAATGTACTGTTATTGTAATAACCTTACTTTTTCCCAATAAAGACAGGAAAATAATAATAATAATAATAATAATAAACCTTTACAAATCAACCATCAAAATGTAACAAATGTATGTTCATATTTTCACACTTACAGAGCTTTTCTGCAGTTCCTCACAGCAGGTAACAGTCTCCATCGACACTGTATTGTGTTGAACTTGTACTTGTTAAAGTCTAATTCATCCAGCACTTCCTCTGACATCAGGATTATGTTTGCCAAAGTTGAACATTGTGTAAGAGAAAGACTTTTTTCTTTTGTTTTAGAGTTTAAAAATGCCTGCATTTCTTCAACAACAGAGATATCCTTCATCTCAATCAAGCAGTGTGACAGATTTATCCATCTGTCAGGACTGACATTGTTTTGTTGATCTTCTTTGAGGTTTTGGATTATTTTCTTGATGCTCTCTGGGTTGTTCTCTGTGTGTATCAGTACATCCTGTAAGAGTCTCTGATTGGACTCCAGTGAGATGCCATGAAGAAATCGAAGGAAAAGATCCAGGTGTCCATTTTTACTGCTCAAGGCTTTATTCACTGCTCCCTTCAGAAACTCATCCAGAGGAACATTTTTACAATAAGTTCTGTACATTCCAGTCAGGAACATTTCCAGAATCTCACTGTTCTTGTGTAAATAGCAGTAAAACACATACAGTGCTGCAAAAAACTCCTGAAAACTCAGATGTACAAAGCTGTAAACCTTCCTGTGATAAATCACAGATTCCTCCCTAAAGATCTCAGTGCAAATCCCAGAATACACTGAGGCATCAGTGACATCAATGCCGCTCTCTTTCAGGTCCTCCTCATAAAAGATTACATTGCCCTTCATCAGCTGATTGAAAGCTACTTCAGCAAGTTTCACAATCACGTCTCTGTTGGACTGCAGGGGTTTCTCTGGATCTCTCTCTTCATATTTCTGGTTCCTCATACGTGTTTGAGTGAGCAGGAAGTAGATGTACATTTCAGTCAGAGTTTGAGGGATTTCTGCACTGAGATCTTGTTTCAGGAGGTTTTGAAGCACAGTGGCTGAGATCCAGCAGAAGACGGGTATGTGACACATGATGTGGAGGCTTCTTGCTCTTCTGATGTGTGAGATGATTCTGCTGGCTTGATGCTCATCACTGATTCTCTTCCTGAAATATTCCTCCTTCTGAGTGTCATTGAATCCCTGAATTTCTGTCACACGGTTGATGTATTTAGAGGGGATCTGACTGGCTGCTGCTGGTCTGGTGGTGATCCAGATGAGAGCAGAGGGAAGCAGATCTCCTTTCATGAGGTTTGACATCAACACACCCACTGATGAAATCTCAGTCACATCAGAAACTTTCTGTCTGTCTGAAAACATCACTGAAATTCTGCTTTCATCCAGACCATCAAAGATGAATACAACTTTACATTTGTCATAAATCTTTGAGTCCAGATCTTGAAGTTCAGGATGAAGACCAAGCAGAAGTCTGTGAAGACTGTACTGATGATCTTTAATCAAGTTCAGCTCTCGAAATGGAAGCACAAACATGAAATCTACATCCTGATTGACTTTTCCTTCGGCCCAGTCCAGAATGAACTTCTGCACAGAGACGGTTTTTCCAATTCCAGCGATGCCTTTAGTAAGAACAGTCTTTATTTTGGTCTTTATTTCATCTTTCTTCTCTCTTCTCTTCTTTCTTCCCTTCTCTCTTCTCTTCTCCTCACATCCTGGTTCAGGTAAAGGATTAAAGATGTCATTGCAGTTGATTGGAGTGTCTTGGAATGTCCTGTATCTTTTCTCCATCTGTAGCACCTCATGTTCTTCATTCACTCCTTCACTCTCTCCCTCTATGATGTACAGCTGTGTGTAAATCCTGTTCAGGAGGGTTTGATTCTCTTGTAGTTTGATTCCCTCAAATAAGCTCTCATACTTGCTCTTCATGCTGGTTTTGTGCTGGTCTTTGACTCTCTGCAGATCATCATACACTGGTTGGTGAGAATCGAGCTGCAGATCTGCTTCTGTGTCATGATGACTGATGTGGTTGAAAGATGTGCAGGTCTGGTCAGCTTTCTCACCTCTAAAAGACATTTAGAAGAACAGAGACTCAAAAACAACCAGAAAATACCTTTATCAAAATAGGTAAAATATTTAAATGCCTCTACACTGAAAAAAATGATTCTGACCCCTTGTAAATGTTACATGTTTTTATCTGGTTAATTTCACTGATTTTAATGTGTTATTTAATCCTACTTATTTTTTATTATTAATTTTCAAATTCACTGCCCTTGTTTAAAACAAGTTAATTTCATTCAATTAAAAGTAATTAGAAAAAAATAAGTTTCATTTAATTTCCATATACACTCAAAAAAATATTTCAGCCCTAAACTTAATTCAATTACATACATCAGTTCCATGCATTTAGATTACATAGTTTTAATTTAAACAAATCAATTAAACTTAATGTAATTCAAATACATCAGTCTTACGTAAATGAAACAGGTAAAGTTTATGTAACATTTCCCAGTGTTAAACAAACCCTGCTCAGTGTTCATGTGTTTCCACAGAGTGTTCAAGTATCATTGACACAGTGTTGGAGTTAAGGAGATCATTATGTCATGATTGACCAATAATGATGAACACCTGCTGTTTACAAGCAGAATCACAGAAGGAAAGAGAAACACAAGAATCAGACACAGCCAAAGATAAAATGAACTTTAATATAATAAATTTAATATACATTAAATCTCTGATTAAACAACTCCACAAACATGACAGTTTGGCTTGATTTCTGTCATATATCTACAAATATTATTTCAGAACATCTAAACAGAGGTTTAGATGTTTTATATATATATATATATATATATATATATATATATATATATATATATTATGTTTCAATTGACCTCACCATCATGGCGATCAGGGTTTACTTTAGTTGGACTCTTGACTTTTGATTTTTTATTTTTTTTTGGCTGCTATAATTATGTGTATGAAGCACATCTATTACAGCAAAATAACAAAGCCAAAAAGAAGTCTGATTAGGTGTTTTTGGTTAATTTTTATTTGTGGGGAAATCACTAACATCCAGTGGCCTGATGCACTGATCTCATGCAGTGGTTAGTCTATTATTTTCATAATGTTTACAACAAGTGTATGAACTATTATGGATGTTTATCTTATACACTAAACCTTGAAATCCACGGTGTCCCTTTGACACACACAGACATCTAGAATCAGCATTTGAATCTCAACAATGGTGACATTCAACAGCTGCATGCTGGGTAACAGCAGATTATAAAACTCACCCATGACTCCCAGCATGCAGCTGTTGAATGTCACCATTGTTGAGATTCATATGCTGATTCTTGATGTCTGTGTGTGTCTAAGCAATGCTGGAGATCTTAAAGTAGTAATAGTAAGAGTTCATACAACTATTGTAAATATCATGAAACTAAGAGGTAAACCATAGAACGATATCAGCAAATCAGACCACTGGATGATGATTACACCATCAATAATAATTAACCAAGAACATTTAATAAGGCCCTCCCCTTGTTTTTTTTTGGCGCTATAACAAATGTGCTCTGTAAACACAATTACAGCAACCAAAGAACAAAAAAATTATATTAAGAAAGTGAAGGCTCAAGAGCCCAACTAAAGTAAACCCTGTTCGCCATGATGGTGAGGTCAAATGAAACTTTTTTTTTTTTTAATAAAACATCTAAACCTCTGTTTAGATGTTCTCAAATAATATTTGTGGATATATGACAGAAATCAAGTCAAACTGTAATGTTGTTTGTGGAAAAGAGATTAATAAACTCAATGTATAAAATATAAGTACAACCAATTTATAAAATATAAGTAAACTCAACTTATAAAATATAAATTCTCTCAACTTAAAAAATATATCTGGATTTAGATAAATTTATTTCGTGCAACCCCTTGACGTAATAAAATTAAGTAAATTCAACATAACATTTTTTTCAGTGTAACATTGAAATATTTTATTTAAAAATGTACACTATATTTGAAGAGTTCAGATGCAAAATCAGCTAAATCTATCTGACGTCTTTCTTTAAAAAATGCATTTTTATCAGGCTCAGATGTATAGGTTTCTACGTAAGAACCGGTATTTCTGATTGGGCTGAGGCTGGATTTTAGCGAGTTTGAAGAAAAAGTATTTGATGGATGTATAATATGTGCACTGTAAAAAATAACCTATAGAATTTACTCAATAAAATGAGGTAAACTGCGGTAACTTTTTACACTCAGTTTGTTTGGGTAGATTCTATCCTATATGTCTGAGTAAAGAATACCTGAATTTATCAGCTAAGACAAACTAAAAAAAAGTAGGTAAAAGTCTACACAGCAAAAAGCCCAGTGTTAAATGAACTCTCCCGGGAGTTTGAGTCCATACTCGAGTGTTAAAATGAACACTGAAGCAGTGTTAGAGTTAATGAGGTAATTAAGTGATTCATTGACCATATTCATTGAGTGATGATTGACCATTATTAAAGACGCCTGATGTTAATAAGCAGAATCGAAATTTTGTAAGTTGCCATTATAGTGGTCAGTGTTAGCATTAGTTTAGCTCTTTACCAGTAACTTCTTAACATTAGATTGGGTGTTGTAATTGAGTTATAACAGAAGAAATGAGATTTTGTGGCTTTGACAAAGTCATTAAGTAACGATCAGAATAAGTGAGTTGTATTTTGTTTATGTTGGTTTAATCAGACAGATATTTCTCAAATTTATTTGACCAGAAAAAAGATAAACATTTTTTAGGTTTAGACACACAGACATCAACAATCAGCATGAGAATCACAACAATGGTGACCAACAAAAACGTATGTTGTAGCCAATCAAAACTCATCCATATCTCCCATCATGCATTGTGGCATGAATAAATTATGAGCTGATGATTTCCGTGATGTTTAGAGTTGATCTGTTTCTGAATATGCTGTTTGTCACCATTGTTGAGATTCATATGCTGATTCATGATGTCTGTGTGTGCCTAAAAGAACAACTTTTGAAAGTTTTTTTTTTTGATCGGAGGAGCTTGTAAGAAGTCCATTCAAAATGTAAAAAAAAAACCAGGCTCTATTATTTTTTTGCTGCTGTGAAACCACAAGGCAGTTGTAATAAATAAAGGATATAGAACTCTAAATGATTTCAATGGCTCAAATTAAGTTTATTTTGAAACAGAATTATCACCATTGCATGACTTTTGCTCTTTGGCTTGTCTGGCTTGTTTAACTAAACAGTTGAACAAAAGCTAATGTTAAAAAGCTACGGGTCAAGAGCCCAACTAATGCTAACACTGACCACTATAATGGTGATGTAAACATTTTGGTGTCTTCAATAATTTTCAATCATCACTCAATGAATCACTTAATTACCTCATTAACTTTGACACAGTTTCAGTGTTCATGTTAACACTCAAATAAACTCCCGCGAGAGTTCATTTAACACTGGGCTTTTTGCTGTGTAGACTTTTACCTACTTTTTTTGAGTTTGTCTTAGCTGATAAATTCAGGTATTCTTTACTCAGACATATAGGATAGAATCTACCCAAACAAACTGAGTGTAAAAAGTTACCGCAGTTTACCTCATTTTATTGAGTAGATTCTATAGGTTGTTTTTTACAGTGTATTGAGTAGATTCTATAGGTTATTTTTTACAGTGTGTCAAGAGCATTCACTCAGTATCATTATCTCATTTTTGACCGAGATGGCTTTTAGCTGGTTTTGCATCTGAACTCTTCATTTACAATTGCTCATTTAAAAGACTCCTTGTAATACTAACACAATTTCTATCTATTGTGGCTAATTTATTTCCTGACGTCAATGGAGTTTTTTCAGTGTTCTGTTCAAGGACCAATATTGTTTCATATGCAGTGTAGATTATTAATGCACAGCAGGAATTTGGCAAATAATGACCTGCACTGTATTTAAATGATTACCGAACAATTGAATACCATACACATGGTAAAACAGGACATTCAGACAGCACACACTGTAAAAAATAACCTATAGAATCTACTCAATAAAATGAGGTAAACTGCGGTAACTTTTTACACTCAGTTTGTTTGGGTAGATTCTATCCTATATGTCTGAGTAAAAAATACCTGAATTTATCAGCTAAGACAAACTAAAAAAAAGTAGGTAAAAGTCTACACAGCAAAAAGCCCAGTGTTAAATGAACTCTCCCGGGAGTTTGAGTCCATACTCGAGTGTTAAAATGAACACTGAAGCAGTGTTAGAATTAATGAGGTAATTAAGTGATTCATTGAGTGATGATTGACCATTATTAAAGACGCCTGATGTTAATAAGCAGAATCGAAATTTTGTAAGTTGCCATTATAGTGGTCAGTGTTAGCATTAGTTTAGCTCTTTACCAGTAACTTCTTAATATTAGATTTTGTTTGGGTGTTGTAATTGAGTTATAACAGTCAGACAAACCAGAAGAAATGAGATTTTGTGGCTTTGACAAAGTCATTAAGTAACGATCAGAATAAGTGAGTTGTATTTTGTTTTTGTTGGTTTAATCAGACAGGTGTTTCTCAAATTTATTTGACCAGAAAAAAGATAAACATTTTTTAGATTTAGACACACAGACATCAACAATCAGCATGAGAATCACAACAATGGTGACCAACAAAAACGTATGTTGTAGCCAATCAAAACTCATCCATATCTCCCATCATGCATTGTGGCATGAATAAATTATGAGCTGATGATTTCCGTGATGTTTAGAGTTGATCTGTTTCTGAATATGCTGTTTGTCACCATTGTTGAGATTCATATGCTGATTCATGATGTCTGTGTGTGCCTAAAAGAACAACTTTTGAAAGTTTTTTTTTTGATCGGAGGAGCTTGTAAGAAGTCCATTCAAAATGTAAAAAAAAAAAAAAATCAGGCTCTATTATTTTTTTGCTGCTGTGAAACCACAAGGCAGTTGTAATAAATAAAGGATATAGAACTCTAAATGATTTCAATGGCTCAAATTAAGTTTATTTTGAAACAGAATTATCACCATTGCATGACTTTTGCTCTTTGGCTTGTCTGGCTAGTTTAACTAAACAGTTGAACAAAAGCTAATGTTAAAAAGCTACGGGTCAAGAGCCCAACTAATGCTAACACTGACCACTATAATGGTGACGTAAACATTTTGGTGTCTTCAATAATTTTCAATCATCACTCAATGAATCACTTAATTACCTCATTAACTTTGACACAGTTTCAGTGTTCATGTTAACACTCAAATAAACTCCCGCGAGAGTTCATTTAACACTGGGCTTTTTGCTGTGTAGACTTTTACCTACTTTTTTTGAGTTTGTCTTAGCTGATAAATTCAGGTATTCTTTACTCAGACATATAGGATAGAATCTACCCAAACAAACTGAGTGTAAAAAGTTACCGCAGTTTACCTCATTTTATTGAGTAGATTCTATAGGTTGTTTTTTACAGTGCACATATGGTAAAACATAGAACAAGGCTCCTCATCTACATTGTATCACAAATGACCTTTTGCTGTGCACATTGAGGACAGATAGAATGACTCTTTTGGCATTTCATATCCTGCTATGACAACCCGAACTTTGATGAATATCAAAACCTTGCGCAGGGGAAAAAAAAAAAAAAAAGAAAAAAGTGATTATAACTTACATTCACTCATTAATCACTGTAGCCGTGCCTGTTCAACTCTAAGCCTCTGAGTTATCTTCTGCTTGGTAAAACACAGAGGCTCTAGCTCATTATTTAAACATATTAATGTTATCTGAGTGCTCCGGTTAAATCTCACGCCACCCTATCACAAACCAAGGACCAATCTTCCTTAAATATAATTATTTTTATAAACCACAACAACAATTTTAATAGAGACAGATTAATTATATTGGAGTCAGATAAAAAAAAAAAAAAACATTTTGCAGATTATCCTGCATCTGTTTTTGTTCTAATTATTGGTTCAAAATATAGCTGTAAGCTTCCAGATTTACTGGCACAGAAATCCAGAAGAGAAAAAGTAAATAAAGCACAAAAAGAAAGTACAGCTCTTTCTTTAAAGTTAACTTCCATGATTTGTTATTTCTCTAAAGTACTTGTTGTTAAAAAGTAACATTAGTTGATTATTATTTCTGACTAAAGAACATTAATGCAGAAATAAGATTTATTCTTTTTTGCACACTCTTGGCTCATGTTAAATGTCCCACCCTACATGATTATACTCAGATATGGTTAAAGGGCACTGTGTCATTACTAAATTCAGTGGACTAAAACTTGTTTCACATAATACTCACACAGGGTCAGAGGCTGCAGGTCCATCACTGAGATGAGGAGGCAGACCAATGGAGTTGTTACTCTTTATAGACACACAGCTAGATAATGGAGATGCTGCTCTCTTTCGCTTCCTGCTGATGATACTGTGAAAAAAGACAGAATATTTCAGATTCACAATTTGTTTTACATGATTTTTATTTCTCTGATGTACTTGTTTTTTTTTTGTTTTTGTTTGTTTTTGTTTTTAAAGAACATTACTTGATGATTATTTCTGACTAAAACACTTTAAATGCACACATTATTTTTACAGAGTCAAAGGTCACTGCATTATTACTAAATTCAGGGGATTAAACATGTTACACATGATACTCACACAGAATCAGAGGTCTTGGGTCCATCACTGAGATGAGGAGGCAGATCAATGGAGTTGTTACTCTTAACAGACACACAGCTAGATAATGGAGATGCTGCTCTCTTTCTCTTCCTGCTGATGATACTGTGAAAAGAGACAGAAATAATTCACCTTGCTTCTCTGTAGTTTATCTGTCTTCTGTCTTTATCTGTCTTAACCCTTAAGCATCTGGGACAAAATCGGGCAAAATATGTTATTTTTTTATTTATTTTTTTGTTTGTTTGGTTTTGGGTTTTAAATAGTTTCCCTAATCTAAGCGGTACAAGACTTTTCCTAAGTTTGCCACCGGAACACACACGCACACACACACACACACACACACACGCTAGATTCAACAAAGTTTCGTGGTTGGGGGAAAAAAGAAAAAAAAAAAAAAAAAAAAAAAAAACTCCTTCTTTTCTCCTTTGTGGAAAAATGGGCACCCATAGAAAATTAACGGGAAATACTCAAATTCAGAGCTTTTTTTTTTTTTTTTTTTTTTTTTAAATAATTTGTCCAAAAAAAACAAAAAACAATAAATCCAACACAATGCAGATCATACATACACATAAATGAAGGGGTGAGCCTATACATTCTCAATGTGGCAAACACTCACACGAGAGAAGAAATTGTTGAATAAAGTTGTTTTTTATTTGTTTGTTTGTTTTCTTTGCACACAAGAAGTATTCTTGTAGCTTCATAACATTATAGTTGAACCACTAATGTCACATGGACTATTTTAACAATGTCCTTACTACCATTCTGGACCTTGAACATGGCAGATGCATTTTGCTGTGTCTATGCAGGGTTTAGAAAGCTCTCGGATTTCATCAAAGAAATATCTTAACTTGTGTACCAAAGATTAATTTGTGTACAAAGGTCTTATGGGTTTGGAAGGACATGAAGGTGAGTCATTTTTGGGTGAACTATCCCTTTAAGCAGATTTTATAGATGTGCCTTAGAAAGAAATATATACTTGATATTATTTACAATTATATTTATTTCACAAACATAACATTTTTCTTAAATATATATGCATGTGTGTGTATTTATATGCATATAATACCATATTGACCGGAATATGGGATGGCCCTGTTTATAAGACAATTTCCCTTTTTCAAGATGTACCTTTTGGAAAAAGGTTTGTGAAAAAAAATCTTGTTTTATTAAGAAGAAGAAAAAAAAATCTTAAACTAATTATGTTGCATATTTTTCCTATATTAATTATTGTTTTGAAAGTATGGTAAATACCGGTAAAAAGTACCAACAATCACGTTTAAAAATATACACTTTTTATTATGCCATAAAAATAACAGGTAGCCCATGTGAATTATATAACAATTAGGCTATCCATCTCATAGTGGTCTACCAACATTTTATTAGCAGTAAGTTAGAAGTCAAATCTCATTGTAGTCTTCAAATCTGGGTACTGTCTTACTTTTTTTTTTTTTTTAAATCATTTTAAAATCATGTAAAGAGAAAACAGATGTTTTATGCACAGTATTGCTTTAATAAAATACATACTTGAAACTGTTACAAATTAAAAATAACCAGTTTTTTTCTTTAAAATAAAATGTAGATAAATAGTACTGTATAAACCTGTTAATTTAATGAAGCAGATATTAAGATATTAAGGCATTTTCATTGATCTTTTTCTTCACCATCTTTTTCTTACTATATTACAACTTGGAAAGTGTGTAGACCTAGAAAAAAAAAATCAGCACACATTAGGGTTTGACCAATACGATCAGGTATGTGGGAAACTAACTGTTGTTTGTGGAAAGCTGTCATAATTTCCCCTTACAGTTGTATGCTTGGCACACACCAGGGGCACAAGTTTCATTAAGGACTAAACAGAGGTCATTTTCAGTTTTTCATAGTGCACAAAATGGTGTAGGTTTGTGGTTCTCAAACTGTGGCACAAAGCACTAATCTGGAACTTTTAGCACTAACACACACACACACACACACACACACACACACACACACACACATATATATATATATATATATATATATTATTTTTTTTTTTTTATATGACAATAAGAGACCTCAGTGAGTGATTTACCATTTTTAAATGAATTCATACTCAAGTTTTACTACACCAGACAGTTGAGAAATTACATGATACTCACACAGGGTCAGAGGTCACAGCAGGTCCATCACTGAGATCAGGGGGCTGAATTATGGATCTGTTACTCTTCATAGACACACAGCTGAATCCTGGAGATGCTGCTCTCCGAGTGTCAACAGGAGCCTCTTGCTCTTTTTCCTCACACACACTCATTTCTCCTCCTCTCTCCTCACAGACACTCATTTTACAGGATTTTCTGCTTCTTTTCCTGCTAGATGAGACTTGATTTAAGGCCTGTATGTGGAGTCAAAGAACATGCATTATACACTGAATTTGGATACACTAAACCAAGTTAAAATTAAATTCTTGGATTTAACTTATTAAAATTTATCTTAACCCTTTTCAGGATAACTCTGCAGTCTCTTCACAAAAAAAAAAAAAAAAAAACGATTTCAAGTTTGTTTATTTGTTAGACATGTAATCTTGTATTTAAGTGTGTTAATGAGCAGTGATGACAACATATTCTTAAAGGGATAGTTCACCCAAAAATTAAAATTCGTGGATTGGAGAAATCTTAGAATACAGTTATTATTTTAGTTTTATTTGCACACAAAAGTATTTTCGTACAAATATAAGAATATGCAAATTCATTCTTTGCCAGACGGTGGCGTTGGTAGTACAGCAGCAGAATTATGGCTGTTACATAAAGTACTACATTACAGGTATTAAACGGAGGTAATATGAAAAGAAAATGCCATCAAATCGTTCCTGATCGAAATATGAATTTACAAGCATGATTTAAACATCATAAATTACACAAAACATTCAGTGTTCATCATCAGTAGATCGAAATTATCTCTTGGCAGTTTGGCCTAAATGTGGGCTATTTGGTGACTGCTGTTTTTATTTTGAAACATTCTGCTCTTTCCTTATTCCTTTTCCGTCCACAGATTTAAAACCTCCTGAAAATAAAACTGAGATTCTTCCGCAGTAGCCTACCTCTGATAAAACAGAGATCTAAAACCTTATGCTGACGCACAAATTATGTCCACCATTGATACACCAATACATATCTATGATATCCACGCATTTGTAAGTTATTTAACTCGCACTGTATGACATTACAGGAAACTCCTTGCCCAGTCCGGTTCCTTTCACACAGCAGGGCGTCGACGAAAATGCCGTTGAGTCCTGAAAACAAGTGTGTGAGTGTATGTTTGTTCATAAAATAATATTGTCACTGCTGCAAACTCCTATGTATAGACTACAAATAACTATTAGAAAAATATAATTTACTTGCAGCCAGTAGACCCATCCCTAGTAGGCCCCTTTAGCCTGTTGAAGAACGTGCGTTAATGCGCCCCTGCATGTACCTAATGTGACATGTCTGTTTAGACGCATATAACACGTATTGGTATTAGGCTAAAGCTATGAAACGTTATTACGAATTTACCGTAACATGTGAAGGTATTTTCTGGTTTTGAATCCTGCGAGATGGCATAGAGAAATCCAACGTAAATACTTTCGCTTTCATTTGACACCTCCTTCTTCCTCTTCTTGGTCAAGGCTAGAAGGAATTAAGCTCGGTAAAGTTAGTTTTAGGTTTGATATTCACCAGACATTCGCTTTCGTGTGCCACTGTTCCATAGAATCAACAGTCCTACAAAGATACCACTACCACGATTAGTTTTAACAATATGCAACAACTATATCGACATGAAAAAATTATTTAAAAACCGGCTAAATGTACTGTAGCAGCAAATTTAACCGGAGAAAGCTTTTACGTGCCGTCTCAGCGCTTGATGCGTAAGGGACCGTCTGAAAATTCCACCTACTGGGTATAAAACGTCCAATGTATTTTAATTGAAGTCACTTTTAACATTTAAGATAAAACATTGTCAAACTGTGAAGCTTGTATTACTCATAGAGATAAACTACAGATTAGATTTTGCCAATATATTCCTTACTGTATGTACAGTACATAATTATTTTTTGAAAAAAAAAAAAAATAATTACTGTCATTTTCCACAAGTTTTTTTTTCCATGTTTCAAAGTTTGCAGTACGTTTGTAGTTACAAGACAGACTTACTAAAGGATATATTTTGGCAATATCACCCTTACTGTACATACAGTAAATAATTATTCTTAGAAGAAAAAAATTACTGTAATTCACCAAAAGGGTTTTTTCATCTTTCAAAGGTTGTAGTACATTTCTAGTGGCCAGACTGACTTACTACAGGTCACATTTTGCCAACATCACCCTTACTGTACATCCAGTATATAATTATTCTTAGAAAAAAATCACTGTAATTCACCAAAAGGGTTTTTTCATATTTCAAAGGTTGTAGTACATTTCTAGTGGCCAGACTGACTTACTACAGGTCAAATTTTGCCAATATCACCCTTAATGTACATACAGTAAATAATTATTCTTATTAAAAATTTACTATAATGCACCAAAAGGATTTTTTCATGTTTCAAAGGTTGTAGTACATGTCTAGTGGCCAGACTGACTTACTACAGGTTAAATTTTGCCAATATCACCCTTACTGTACATACAGTAAATAATTATTCTTATTAAAATTTTACTATAATGCACCAAAAGGATTTTTTTTTTCATGTTTCAAAGGTTTTAGTACATTTCTAGTGGCCACACTGACTTACTACAGGTCATATTTTGCCAGTATCACCCTTACTGTACATACAGTAAATCACTATTCTTAGAAAAAAATTGCTGTAATTCACCAAAAGGGTTTTTTTAATGTTTCATGTCTAGTGGGCAGACTGACTTACGACAGGTGAAATTTTGCTAATATCACCATTACTGTACATACAGTAAATAATTATTCTTAGAAAAAAAATTACTGTAATTCACCAAAAGGGTTTTTTCATGTTTCAAAGGTTGTAGTACATCTCTAGTGGCCAGACTGACTTACTACAGGTCAAATGTTGCCAATATCACCCTTACTGTACATACAGTAAATAACTATTCTTAGAAAAAAAAATACTGTAATTCACCAAAAGGGTTTTTTCATGTTTCAAAGGTTGTAGTACATGTCTAGTGGGCAGACTGACTTACTACAGGTCAGGTTTTGCCAAAATCAGCCTTACTGTACATACAGTAAATAATTATTCTTAGAAAAAAATATTATAATGCACCAAAAGGATTTTTTTATGTTTCAAAGGTTGTAGTACATTTCTAGTGGCCAGACTGACTTACTACAGGTCATAGTTTGCCAATATCACCCTTACTGTACATACAGTAAATAATTATTCTTATTAAAAAATTACTATAATGCACCAAAAGGGTTTTTTCATCTTTCAAAGGTTGTAGTACATTTGTAGTTACAAGACTGACTTACTACAAGTGAAATTTTGCCAATATCACCCTTACTGTACATACAGTAAATCATTATTCTTAGAAAAAAAGTACTGCAAGTCACCTAAAGCGTTTTTTCATGTTTCAAAGGTTGTAGTACATCTCTAGTGGCCAGACTGACTTACTACAGGTCAAATTTTGCCAAAATCAGCCTTACTGTACATACAGTAAATAATTATTCTTAGAAAAAATTACTATAATGCACCAAAAGGATTTTTTCATGTTTCAAAGGTTGTAGTAGATTTCTAGTGGCCAGACTGACTTACTACAGGTCATATTTTGCCAATATCACCCTTACTGTACATACAGTAAATAATTATTCTTATTAAAAAAATATTGTAATTCACAAAAAGTGTTTTTTCATCTTTCAAAGGTTGTAGTACATCTCTAGTGGCCAGACTGACTTACTACAGGTCATATTTTGCCAATATCACCATTACTGTACATGCAGTAAATCATTATTCTTAGAAAAAAAGTACTGTAAGTCACCAAAAGGGTTTTTTCATGTTTCAAAGGTTGTAGTACAAGTTTCGTGGCCAGACTGACTTACTACAGGCCAAATTTTGCCAATATCACCCTTAATATACATACAGTAAATAATTATTCTTATTAAAAATTTACTATAATGCACCAAAAGGATGTTTTCATATTTCAAAGGTTGTAGTACATGTCTAGCGGCCAGACTGACTTACTACAGGTCAAATTTTGCCAAAATCAACCTTACTGTACATACAGTAAATCATTATTCTTATTAAAAAATTATTGTAATTCACCAAAAGGGTTTTTTCATGTTTTAAAGGTTGTAGTACATTTGTAGTTACAAGACTGACTTACTACAGGTGAAAATTTGGCAATATCACCATTACTGTACATACAGTAAATAATTATTCTTATTAAAAATTACAGTAATGCACCAAATGGGTTTTTTTCATCTTTCAAAGGTTGTAGTACATTTGTAGTTACAAGACTGACTTACTACAGGTCAAATTTTGCCAATATCAGCCTTACTGTACATACGGTAAATAATTACTCTTATTAAAAATTTACTATAATGCACCAAAAGGTTTTTTTTTTTCTTTCATTTTTCAAAGGTTGTTGTACATCTCTAGTGGCCAGACTGACTTACTACAGGTCAAATGTTGCCAATATCACCATTACTGTACATACAGTAAATCATTATTGTTAGAAAAAAGTTACTGTAATTCACCAAAAGGGTTTTTTCATGTTTCAAAGGTTGTAGCACGTTTGTAGTTCCCCCACAATCGTACACTATGACGTTACGTCAATACTGACGTATTTGGGGTCTCATTGGCGAGTGGAATTTGCATGCCAAGCCACTTCCCCGTACACACGGGTATATAAGATTGCAGCGTGCATCCACTCATTCAGGTTTATGCTGAGAAGCCGAGACATAACCTGGCATTCAGCGCAGTTCAGGATTGTGGCAGGAGGACGTAACGTCTCCGTTCCCTCCTACAGGGAACGAGGGTTACAGATGTAACCTGGACATTCCCCCTCAGTCGTACACTACAACGTTACGTCAATGCTGACGTATTTGGGGTCTCCTCTGGAAAACGCCACAATCCTGAACCGAATTATGTCGTTGAGGAACAGATGCTGACAGGCAAGTGTGTCAGAACAAATGAAGCTCAACAAGTAACCTTCCCAACGCCCTGTAAGCCAGATAACGGCCCACCAGGGGTGCCAGGCATCTGAAGCAATCGTTGGGGGGCAGAGCACAGTGATAAATTTGAAGCCATTATGGGAACTGGGTAAAATAAAATATCTGTTAAGATACTAGGGGAAACACGGTGAGATAAACCGTGGAGAAAAAATAATGAGATATTATGCCACCACCTCCAGGGGGCGAAGTAGACCCCCTGTCGGAGCACAATCACGGACTACTCCGTCCTAATCCAATAAGACGCACCAGCGGAACCTACTCCGCCTTCTCCCCGGTCTCGCATAGGTTTGTGCAAGGAGACTCACTGGGGAAGGCGTACTTGAGGAGACCCCGGGTCCAGCTGTGTGCCAGCTTGTCCCTGCCGTTTCCACTCAGAATGGAAGAAGCTGGCAGAGGGAGGACTCTAAAGAAAGCAAAACAGGTTTAGCTGAGCTTCGTCGAGTCGACTCCAGATGATCTGGACCACCTGGGGTTGGAGTCGCCATTCTCAGGGAGAGGCTCAACTCTCTTAACAAGGTGAATGGCACGCAGCAATTTAAGCTGCGTCAGACTCCAGAGGAGAACATGGCGGGCGAGTTGCAGCATGCGACGGGAGCGTAAACCACCTTGGTAGCAGGTGTACGATACCGTGGCTATGGTGACCTTATGGACTAGCGTGCGCTTGTCCCGCAGCATTGGTAGGAACCGGCAGAGGACAAAGCACTGCTAGCAACTCTAGGCGACTATTGTCGCTGCAGTGGAGGTCCTGTTTAGGAGCCTGAGGCTGCTTGCCCATTGCAAATGGCACCCCAGCCCATGTTGGAGGCATCTGAATTGACTGCCTTATGCCTCGACACCTGGTCTAAGAGCACTGCTGCCTGTAGGAATGCAGGGTGTGAGCAGAGCTGAGAAGGTGGCTACACTGAGGGTGACGCCAACCCGAAGTGTGTGACAATGCCATGCCCATCTCAGGATCCGGTCGTGTGGCCAGTGCTGAAACGATCTCATATGGAGCAGCCGAGCGGCCAAACCGTGGCTACGGCTGCCAAATGCCCCAGGAGCCTCAGAAAGTTTAAATGGACCGCTGTCACGTGCCTGAAAGAATCAGGGAGTTCAGCACCGACCTCTTTCACTGACATGTCTCGACCGGACCCAACTCCGTACAAAGAAAAACTAAGAGCTTGTTTTAATTTATTTAAGTCCCTGTATTCGTCTCCAACAAATCTCACGAGTGAAGTATTTCTACTCCAGTCGTCGAGATAGTTGAGGATCCAGGTGCCTCTATCCCAAGTGGGGACAGGGCACACCCCGCGAGTTTGTAAAGTGCAGGGAAATGGATCACTTTGAAAAGCAGGGAGCAGAGGGGAGATCTGTACCGATACGTCTGACCCCTGAGGCAGACCAAAAACTGTGTCAGATAATCGGCATAACAGCACACGTCCTTCAGGTCGAAAGCTGTAGCCCAACCCTGGTGCTGAAAACTAAAAACATGTGTCTTTGTTTTCAGCCACCGAACGGTAGCCCAAAGAAGGGTCAGCAGCGCAGTTCCTGCGTCCAACGGCGGAAACCAATTATCAGACCGCGAACGGCCAGGGGAAGGCGGGGAACCCAACCTCCAGCCTGGCGGTCGAGGCTGCCCAGGGGAACATGGCCGTCAACTTAGCCTCAGACTCCGACTGTGCAGCTACCACAATGGGGAGCTGCTCAGCAGAATCTTTGGCGTCAGAAGACGATAGCCCCTCCACTGATGCGGCGATAGACGTCTTAACTTCCTCATGAGCACTAAACGAAATGCAAGGCTCGTGCTAGAACGAACCGTACATCAGCATTCAGAAACTTTTTTAAATAAGAATAATTATTTACTGTATGTACAGTAATGGTGATATTGGCAAAATTTGACCTGTAGTAATTCAGTCTGGCCACTAGAAATGTACTACAACCTTTGAAAGATGAAAAAAACCTTTTGGTGAATTACAGTAATTTTTTTCTAAGAATAATTATTTACTGTATGTACAGTAATGGTGATATTGGCAACATTTGACCTGTAGTCAGTCAGTCTGCCCACTAGAGATGTACTACAACCTTTGAAAAATGAAAAAACCCTTTTGGTGAATTACAGTAATTTTTTTCTAAGAATAATTATTTACCGTATGTGCAGTAAGGCTGATATTGGCAAATTTTCACCTGTAGTAAGTCAGTCTTCTAACTACAAACGTACTACAACCTTTGAAACATGAAAAAACCCTTTTGGTGAATTACAGTAATGTTTTAATAAGAATAATTATTTACTGTATGTAAAGTAAGGGTGATATTGGCTAAATTTGACCTGTAGTAAGTCAGTCTGGCCACTAGACATGTACTACAACCTTTGAAAGATGAAAAAAGCCCTTTTGGTGCATTATAGTAATTTTTTAATATGAATAATTATTTACTGGATGTACAGTAAGGGTGATATTGGCAAAATATGACGTGCAGTAAGTCAGTCTGGCCACTAGAAATGTACTACAACCTTTGAAACATGAAAAAAAATCATTTTGGTGCATTGCAGTAATTTTTTTCTAAGAATAATTATTTACTGTATGTACAGTAATGGTGATATTGGCTAAATGTGACCTGTAGTAAGTCAGTCTGGCCACTAGACATGTACTACAACCTTTGAAAGATGAAAAAAGCCCTTTTGGTGCATTATAGTAATTTTTTAATATGAATAATTATTTACTGGATGTACAGTAAGGGTGATATTGGCAAAATATGACGTGCAGTAAGTCAGTCTGGCCACTAGAAATGTACTACAACCTTTGAAACATGAAAAAAATCATTTTGGTGCATTGCAGTAATTTTTTTCTAAGAATAATTATTTACTGTATGTACAGTAATGGTGATATTGGCTAAATGTGACCTGTAGTAAGTCAGTCTGGCCACTAGACATGTACTACAACCTTTGAAACATGAAAAAAAAAAAAACTTTGGTGCATTATAGTTGTCAGGCATTCACCACTGCCACCTTCATCTGACACACACCCGGTAGCTCCACCCACTCGTTCACAGTCACCCGAGTTCTAACACTCAGCACCTGTTCCTCGTTGAGCCACGCCCTATAAATAGGACACTCTGCCAGTTACCCATTGTCTGGTCTACCGTTCACATGCTATTCAAACTCTCCTTTCCTCGATGCTGTGGCGTGGCTCTTATACTGGACTTTGGGACTTCTACAATCTGCCTAAACATTCAGTTAAGAACTCCATTCCATGTTTAATGCTTTGTCTTTTAAATAAGACGTTGTTTAATAAATTATTGAATAGTATTGCTACTCCTCTCTCGTCTCCTCCATCCCCTTGTGTGTGTATGAGTGTGACAGAAGACCAGACCGCTAACAAGTAATACACAGCATGAGCACCGAATCACCCGCCGCTACTAACCCTTTCTCCGAGTTGGTGAATGCCTTGAAGGCGGCGTTCCAAGAGCCATCGACGCCGCCATCCGTCTCAGGATCTCCCATGGCCATGCCCGCAACGTTTGCGGGAGAGGCGGTTGAGTGTAGCGGTTTTCTGCTTCAAGTAAATCTCTTCATCAAGATGCAACCACAGCTGTTCACCTCCGATGACGCCAAAGTGGCATTTCTCATCTCACTCCTAACCGGTAAGGCCCTGCTGTGGGCTAAAGCTATTTGGAATGCAGACAATCCGATCATTCATTCCTACGAACAGTTTACTATTCATTTCACCGAAGTTTTCAGTACAACTACAGGAGAACTCGCTACATCGGATCAACTCTTCCGGCTACAGCAGGGCACTTCTTTGGTGAATCACTACACGCTTCACTTCCGTACGCTGGCGGCGGCTAGTGGTTGGAATGAGAAAGCACTGCTCGGGGCCTACAGACAAGGCCTCAATCCCGATCTCCGAGCTGCTATGGCGACAGCATTGGATTAGAGGCCTTTCTGCAACGAACAACCAAAGTCGCCCAAAACCTAGCCGCCTGCCAGCCACCTATTACCGCTCCTCAGCCTGCCTCGGTGGCTGCTTGTCATCCAGTACCATGCAAATCGACTCCACACGTTTGTCACGCGCCGAACGGAACCGCAGAATCATGAACGGTCTCTGTTTGTACTGTGGACAATCTGGTCATCACCTCCGTCAATGTTCCATCAGACCCCCACGCCCCTTGGTGAGTACCCTCTCTACAGAGGTGGAAATATCTTCTCTCACGTTGTTACCTGTAACGCTGCATACTTCTAATATATCTCTGTGTTTCTGCGCTGGTTGATTCCGGCTCTTCAGGCAACTTCATCTCTCAAGACTGTCTGAATCAACTTCAACTGGCTCGTCGACCCCATCATCAAGTTCTATCAGTGAAAACCATCCAAGGAAAACCACTGGGGCGTGGGAAAATACGACACTCTTCACCCATCATCACCTTGCAAGTTGGTCTGTTTCATTATGAGGACATCAAATTTCTGGTACTGGAGGATTCCACCGCCAGCATAATCCTGGGACGTCCATGGCTGCAACAACACCATCCGGAGCTCAGCTGGGACCCGTGTGACGTTCTGCACTGGAGTGACTACTGTAATCAACACTGCTTGATCAAGGTACCCCGACCTTCTGCAGATCCCCTCATCCTCTCTTCAACTCGGATTGAAAGCCCGGATCAAGCCTTCATTCCTGAGGTCCCAGCTGAGTACATGGCGTTCCAGGATGTGTTCAGCAAACAAGCAGCCACCCAGTTACCACCACATCGGCCATGGGATTGTGCAATCGATCTGCTGCCAGGGGCCCAGCTCCCCAAGGGGTGAGTTTACCCTCTGTCCATCCCAGAGCGCCAGGCGATGGAGGAATACATCTCAGAGGCCCTAGCTCAAGGATTCATCCAGCCATCGACCTCACCGGCCGCTTCCAGCTTCTTCTTTGTGGGCAAGAAGGATGGGGGGGTTACGGCCCTGCATTGATTACCGTCAACTCAACTCCCAAGTCATTCAACAACCCTATCCGCTCCCTCTGGTCCCAGCCGCCCTCGAAGAGCTTCGTGGAGCCCAAGTCTTCACGAAGCTGGACAAGCGGAGTGTGTATAACCTCGTTTGTATCCGTGCGGGAGACGAGTGGAAGACAGCATTCGTGACACCCACCGGCCACTATGAATACCGGGTAATGCCGTACGGCCTCTCCATCAGCCCGTCCCTCTTCCAAACGTTTATGAACGAGGTGTTCCGGGAGTTCCTCCATCGGTTCGTGATTGTCTACATCGACGACATCTTGATTTACTCCCGGAACATGGCCGAACATCGCCACCACGTCCAGCAGGTCCTCCACAAACTCAGAGAACACGTCTATATCTCAAGCTGGAGAAATGTGAGTTCCATCGTCCATCCGTACATTTCCTAGGTTACATTTCGGCCGAGGGCGTGCAAATGGATCAGGGGAAGATCTCTGTCATTCAGGAATGGCCTCAACCCCTCACCGTCAAAGAACTCCAGCGCTTCCTAGGATTTGCCAACTTCTACAGAAGATTCATTAAGGACTACAGTACCATTACTGCGCCACTAACCTCCCTCCTGAGGGGTAAGCCTAAGACCATCAGCTGGAACCCCCCTGCCCACGAAGCCTTTCTCCACCTAAAGAAGATCTTCAGTACCACACCCCTTCTACACCATCCAGATCCTGAACTTCCCTTTACGGTCGAGGTCGACGCATCCACCACTGGAGCCGGTGCGGTACTGTCCCAAGCGGTCGGTGAGCCTCCACTCCTCCATCCCTGTGCCTTTTCCCGAAAGCTGTCTCCGGCGGAGGAGAATTACAACGTGGGTAATAGAGAACTTCTAGCCATCAAGCTTGCCCTGGAGGAGTGGCGCCACTGGTTGGAGGGTTCAAAACATCCATTCACCATCATAACTGACCATAAGAATCTTCAATACATCCGAGAGGCCAAAAGACTCAATCCCCGCCAAGCCAGATAGGCTCTGTTTTTCACACGATTTGACTACAAGATCACTTATAGACCTGGTTCTAAGAACATCTCAGCGGACGCTCTATCCCGACTCCATTCCACAGAACAACCCGTTGAACCAGAGCCCATTGTACCCTCCAACCTCATCATCAGTCCCATCGTTTGGGAGTTGGACGAGGACATCCGTAGCGCCACTCTCCAGGAAGCTGCTCCGCCGGAATGTCCAGAATGAATGAATGTCCTGAATTTGACATTCAGAAGTTTAAATAAATTAATTTTAGAACGCACACAGTTTGATATGTAAACTCCAGGTGGTGTGTCTTGTTACTTGTTCAGAAATCAATATTTACAGACATCTTTCACTATCAAATGTAAATCAGGATGTACACTATTGAATTAAATTTGAATCTGTTAACACATTCATTTTTGAAACATACAGTTTTCCATCTCAATTTCAAAGGCTGTGTCTTGTTACTGGTTCATAGACGAACATTTAAATGTTGGTTTTATTCTCAAAACTATAACACAGCACATGATATTGAAAAATCAACGAGTAGGTCAATCAATGTAAAGTGCGTTCTTCCATCTTAACTTCAAAGAATGTGTCTTGTTTCTGATTCCTGTAAGAACATTTTGATGGTGGTTTTAGTCATGTAACTATAATACAACACATACTATTGAAAATGAAAGCAATACATAATCTAGTTTGAAATACATACAACCTTCTATCTCAGCTTCAAAGGCTGTGTCTTGTTACAGATTTCATAAAGAACATTTTGCAGCAGTTTTTATTGTCAAAAGTGATGCAGAAGTCACGCTATTGACATTTAAAAACCGCTTGTGAATTCAAAGAGTGTCCTGTATTACTGGCCCCTAGAGGAACATACTGCTGTTTTGACTGAGTTTGACATTCAAACTATTTTAATAAATTAATTTAAAATGCATACAGTTTTCCATCTCAACTGCAAAGGGCATTTCCATGCAAGTTCTACTGTCATATTTAAATCAGGATACATGCTATTGAATTAAATTCAAATCTGTTAATAAATTCATTTAAACTGATTGCAGTTTTCTTTCTCAAATCTAAAGGGTGTGTCTTGTTACTGATTCCTAGAAGAACATTTTGGTGGTGGTTTTAGTCACGTAACTATAATAGAACACATACTACTGAACATGAAAGCAATACACAATTTAGTTAAAAATAAATACAAGCTTCTGTCTCAGCTTCAAAGGCTGTGTCTTGTCACAGATTTCATAAAGAACATTTTGCAGTAGTTTTCATTGTCAAAAGTGATGCAGAAGTCACGCTATTGATATTAAAATATAGCTTGCAAAACCTTCCAAAGAGTGTCCTGTATTACTGCCCCCTAGAGCAGGGGTCACCAGATCCGGTCCTGGAGGGCCAGTGTCCCTGCAGAGTTTAGCTCCAACCCTAATCAAACACACCTGAACCAGCTAATCAAGGTCTTACTAGGTATACTTGAAACTTCCAGGCAGGTATGTTGAGGAAAGTTGGAGGTAAACTCTGCAGGACACCGGCCCTCCAGGAACAAGTTTGGTGACCCCTGCCCTAGAGGAACATACTGCTGTTTTGACTGAGTTTGACATTCAAACTTATAAATTAATTTAAAATCAGTACAGTCTTCTATCCTAACTTCAAAGGCTGTGTCTTGTTACAGATTTCATAAAGAACATTTTTCAGTAGTTTTCATTGTCAAAAGTGATGCAGAAGTCACAATATTGATATTAAAAAATGGCTTGTGAAACCAATAGTATGTTCCTGCACAGCCGGAGGCTGCATTTTCAGGACTGCATTTCTAGGACCCTATTTTTTTTTGTGACAGCGCCATCTAGAGGAGATCTGATTTAAGCATAAAATAAAAACTAATTATTTTTAATCTTTCCATCTTTGTTTTTAATGTTTGATGCGTGTCAGCAATCTCCATTTAGCCTATTTAGCTGTGCAAAACAGATCATTGTTCCGCTGAATGTTATAAACTAACATTTGTATTCAAATAAAATTACATTTATTAATGTACTAATAAACATAATGAACTGAAGTCTGCAAAAATCTTTTATTGTCTTTCTTTACAAGAAAATGGAATTTAACACCAGAATATATATAGAATATATTAAAATAAATTAGGTTAAATATTTCAAACGGGTTACCAATTGGTATGTTAAGGGTTAGGAGTCAGTTAGGACAATAATTGTGTAAGTGTATAATAAGTGTATACAATTAAACAACTACATATTTCTTCAAAAAATAATAATATACAGATTTGAATAGCAAGTGCTATTAAATAGAATACATATATACAATAAATAAATAAAATAAAATAATACAAAAAAACTACAGAGTCCTAGAAATGCGGTCCTGAAACTGCAGCCTCCGGTTGTGCAGGAACACCCTTCTCTGCGAAATCTTTAAAAGAGTGTCCTGTATTACTGCCCCCAAGAGCAACATACTGTTGTTTTGACTGAGTTTGACATTCAAACTTATAAATTAATTTCAAATCAATACACTCTTCTATCCTAACTTCAAAGGGTGCGTTTTGTTACTTGTTTCTAGAAAAACATGGGTAACACTTTATAATAACCTTCAGTAGTAAGTCATTTATAAGTGATTAGTTAATGATGAAATAATCATTTACAAAACATTGACAAATGATTATTAAGTGATATGCTAACAATTTGTGTATGTTTTGTTAATTAATTTACAAGTCAATTACAAGTTCATTTACAAGTAATTAGTTAATGATGAACTAATCATTTACAAAACATGACCATGTGTTTATAAATGATTAATAAGTGATATGTTGAAAAGCACACAAATGCAAATATTCTAAAACTATTTTTTATTTTTTTTTTTTTTAAATAATAATAAATTATTTGCTGTCAAGTGAATAACCGTGTAAACCCTTTCTCTCATCAGCACAGACTTGTGTTCTGTGTGGGATCTAGTGATAATGTGAACCAGTTTTACCCTCCACTGAAGATCAAATCAGGCCCACAGTGTTAAAATACTCCATGTGTTTACCATCTTTACCCTCACCAGTCAGCCCTAACATTGCAGTACACACAACAAATATTCAAAACCTGTTGTGTAAACACATGAATAAATCATTTACAAATCTTTCTGCATCCCCTAATCTAAAGTGTAAACTACTCATCATTTGTAAATGTTTTACAAACTTACAAACTTTACAAAAGTTACAGGTCGTGTGGGTGTACACAATGGGGGGAAAGATCTAAAAATGATGAGTAAAACATTTACAACTGATGAATCGTTTACACTTTAGATTAGGGGATGCAGAAAGATTTGTAAATGATTTATTCATGATGTGATCTTCAATGGAGGGTAAACATTTCAATGATTGACATTTCAATTGTTCATAATTGATTAATAATATATTAACTAGTAACGTATTAACCATTTACTAAGGATCTGTTTGATTATTTCATGATATGCAATTTTTTTAAAGATAACTTATGACAGATTTGTAAATCGTTAGCATATTACTTAATCATTTGTGAATGTATGGTGATGATTTGTACATTTTTAGTTCATCATTATCTAATCACTTGTAAATAATTTATAACTTCATCTACAAAGCATAGATAAAAATACTAACATATCACTTATTAATCATGATATGAATGCATAGTCATGTTTTGTAAATGATTAGTTAATTATTAACTAATTACTTGTAAATTACTTGTAAATGAATTAACAAAACATACACAAATTGTTAGCATATCACTTAGTAATCTTTTATAAATGTTTTGTAAATTATTATTTCATCATTAACTAATTGCTTATAAATGACTTACAACTGAATGTTATTATAAAGTGTTACCAAAACATGTTGATGGTGGTTTTAGTCACAGATCTATAATAGAACACATACTATTGAAAATGAAACCAATGCATGAAGTAGTTTAAAATAAATAGTTTGACATTCAGACTTGTAAATTTATGTAAAATCAATACAGTCTTCTATTTCAACTTCAAAAAGTGTGTCTTGTTTTTGATTCCCAACTTAACATTTAAATTCAGGTTTTACTGTCATACGTCATTCAGGACACATGCTATTGAATTACATGTTAAAAAATCCCGTAAATTCCTTTTTTTCCCCTTTATTTGTCTGGAGTAGTTAAACTGTCCACTATTCTTCAGAAAACATCTCCAGGTCTCACAAACTCTTTAGGTAAATTGAAGTAATTTTGTCTTCTGGGAAACATATAGTTTTTTTTTTTCTAAAGCTTCTGACATAATTCAGCTATTACTTTGTGTTGTGGACTATATGTAAACATCTTTGATGCAAAATGTCTTACTTTAGGACTTTAGAACAGTTCTAAAAAATAAAATGCATTTTGTGTGATCCCTCTTATTTTGGGTAAAAAAAAAAAAGTAATAAAGTAACAACATTTAGCAGATTCTGCAAGGGTTTTGTAAACTTCTGACCACAACTGTGTATCTTCATAGATATTCATAGTCAAATGGACCCTTTGTACTCTATGACAGCGAGCAAATGTTTATATTTATTTATCGTTTACCAACTGTTACTTAGAATCAAAAAATGTAAATGTTACCCTCCAAAATAAACAATTTAAATAGATAAATAAATACATTAATTAATTAATTAATTAATTAATTAAAAAAAAACAGTAATTCATTTTTCACGTTTGTCAGTTCCACTCATCCAATAATTGTAATTACTGAACATGATTTTTGCTGTTTAAATACCTTCTGTAATGGTTTATTATTATTTATTTATTTTTTAATATCAGTGTTCATTGAGCAGTATCATTTCCTGTTTGAATTAATTTTCTATATTACATATCACTGAAATAACATATGGGACCATCCTCAATATTTTACTCAAAAGTACAGTAACTTTCAAACAACAACAACAACAACAACAACAAAAACCTAGAATAATATACTGCCTTTCTTAAGAGTGCTGGACTGTACTATTTAGGCAGTGGTAATGCATAATGAAATATTTATGTATGTATGTTTATTTATATCTACAGCTACATCGTAATTTGTATTGTTCCATTCTCATATGATAATTGATGTATTATGTATCAATAAAATAATATACTATATATGGACTTTTTTTTCAAACAGAAAAAAAGTGTTTTTTAAGAAATAAAACGGACCCTTTAAACCCTTTTGTGCTCAGTTATTATTATTATTATTATTATTTTCTCTAAGTGATGTATTGAATTGGAAATTCAGTTTCATTTGCATGTGTTCACTTATAATTCTGTGACTAAAACCAACATTAAAATATTCTTCTAGAAACCAGTAACAAGACACAGCTTTTGAAGTTGTGATAGAAAACTGCATGCAATTAAATTAATTTATTAAAATAGTTTGAATGTCAAACTCAGTCAAAACAGCAGTATCTTCCTCTAGGGGGCAGTAATACAGGACACTCTTTGGAAGGTTTTGCAAGCTATATTTTAATGTCAATAGCGTGACTTCTGCATCACTTTTGACAATGAAAACTACTGCAAAATATTCGTTATGAAATCTATAACAGGACACAGCCTTTGAGGCTGGGATAAAAGATTGTATTTATTTTAAACAAAATTATGTATTGCTTCATTTTCAATAGTATGTCCCAGCTAGAAATATTTCATATTCTGGGAATGTTTTCAGCGGCAAGTTTTATTTTAGCTCCCATAATATTCTCCTAAAAGGTAGGATCACATTCCCTAAAAATATTCTACAAATGTTTATTGATAACATTGTTAGAACATTATCCTCTAACATTCTAATAAAGATTCCCATCACACTAGATGTGGACTTACATTGATCAGATTCACATTTTGGTTGAAAGTGAAAACACAATCTTTGTTTGATGTCAAGCTCCAGCGTCTTTAAATAACTCCAAAAACATCATTACCAGCTTCACTTATTATAAACCAGACTGACTTTATTTCTGTCATACATTTACACAAGTTTATTGAAATAAACAGAGGTTTGGATGTTGATTGAAAGTAATGGTTTGGTTTGATGTCACCATTATGGTGAAAAGTGTTTGCTTTAGTTGAGCAATTTGACTCTTTTAATTTTCTTTCTTGGTGGCTGTAACTGTATTTGTTATGGCAAAAATAGCAAGAGAAAATGTGATCAGATGATGTTAACTGCTTGCTGATGTCAATAATATCATCATGTACTGATCTGATCATATCTAGAGTTTAATCTCTGCTATTGAAATTATATTAGGTATAAAAAAAACTACATCAGAAAAACTGTATTTTCACACCATTCCGTTCATGAATCACTTTGAGCTCCTGAATGCTTCGACACACACAAACATCAAGAATCAGTGTATGAATCTCCACAATGGTGACATGCTTCATGCTGCAATGCATTCTGGGAGCCCTGGATGAGTTTCGTATGATGCAGCCAGAATACATTGCAGCATGAAGCGTGTCACCATTGTTGAGATTCACACATTGATTCTTCATGTTTGTGACAAATAAATTTCTAACTAAAATTCTGCTGAATCACTGTCTTGGTAACATAATGGTAACATCAAACCAAACTATTACTTTCAAAATAACATCAAAATTTAAACCTCTGTTAAACTCAATAAGACCTTTTGTAAATAAAGTTTGGGTTTTTACTTTTGACCATAAACCTACTGCATAACCACTGGATTATGGAGTGATAATGATAATTAATATTGTTTTGCTTTTATTAATTTTATTTATTTATTAATAGTAATAATATATAACCGCAATCACGTATCTTGTTTACAATATTTCTTATTGAAATGCAAGTGAGCGTTATAAGTGTTTGTGTTTATATCTTTCAAAGACATTGGTGCACAAATTCACAAATTGCTCTTGTTTTGTTAACTACAAATATACAAAACAAAAACAAACAAACAAACAAAAAACATTCCATTGGGAAACCATTAATGGTTTTATCCTTTCACGTGTGCTTTGTAGACGGTCCCTAGCTGGCCTAAACGAGAGCTCGCCTGCTAGAGCATTTATGCGTTACAACATATCGATGAGGATTTAAAAAAATAAACTATGATATGCGTTTAGTTCTATGTTCTAATGCTTTTTAGATCAGACATTTTTTATACAATTGTACTCATTTACTAAGAATGTATTACTGATATAAAGTTGGCTCAACGTTTGACAATTCAGCCTCGGAAATCTTCAATAGTTCTTTAACAATTGAGCACAATGACAAGAAACATAAAAAGAACATTTACCTGTTGGTTTTATTCACAGAACTATAGCTCAACAAATGTTATTGAAATGGAACAGTTGAGCCTTCAAAATATGACAAAGATTGTGCAGTTTACCGCCCCCTAGAGGAAGATATTGCACTTGTTTTGACCAAATTTGACATTAAGAAGTTTAAATAAATTAATTTTAGAATGCACACAGCTTGATATGTAAACTCCAGGTGGTGTGTCTTGTTACTTGTTCATAGACGAACATTTAAATGTTGGTTTCATTCACAAAACTATAACACAGCACATGATATTGAAATATCAACGAATACATCAATCAGTGTAAAGTAAATATGCTCTTCTATCTTAACTTCAAAGGATGTGTGTTGTTACTGGTTCCTAAACAAACATGCAGATGTTGGTTTTATTCACATAATGATAAGACTACACATGATATTAAATTGTACATGAATACATCAGTGAATTTCCTATAAATTTACTCTTCTATCTCTGTTTCTAAGGGTGTGTCTTGATACTTGTTCCTAAAACAATGTTTCATTGTTGATATTATTCACACATATATAAGACAAAAAAACTTAATGAAATGTAAAAATTGAGGGGAAAAAAATAACATTGCCCCTTACAGGAACACATTGCAGTCGTTTTGACTGAGTTTAAAATAAAAAAAATGTGAATAAATTAATTTTAAAAAACACAGTCTGACATTTGAACCTCAAAGGGTGTGTCTTGCTGCTGGTTCGTAGAACCACATTTATGTGTATCTACTACTTTCATAAGAAAATTCTAATACATGCTATTGAATCAAATTCAAACCTATTTACACACACACACACACACACACACACACACACACACATACATATATATATATATATATATATATATATATATATATTTTTTTTTTTTTTTTTTTTTTTTTTTTACACATACAGCATTTTATCTCAAAATGTGATTGATTGTGTCTTGTTACTGGTTCATAGAATGACAGTTTGATATTAGATTAATTTGCAGAAATATAGCACACCACATGCTATTGAAATGTACACATATACATCAATTAATCCAAAATGCAAACAGTATTTAATTTTAGCTTTATGGGGTGTGTCTTGTAATTGTTTCCTGTTATGACATTTAGATGTTGATTTTATTCACAAAAGTAACACAAAAGTAACACAACCTGTGAAATGTAAAAACAGTTTTCAACAATTTTCAATAAATGCAATATTCTATGTAAACTTTACATCTACATTTATTCATTTGGCAGATGCTTCTATTTAAAAAGACTTACAGTTGAGGAAAACAACAAGCAAAGGCATTATTATTTGTAAGATGCAATTAAGTGCTCACAGAAGAGGTGGGACTTTAGATGCTTTTTGAAAAGTGTGATTGATTCAGCTGTTCTGATAGAAATGGAAAGATTGTTCCACCAGCAGCGAACAGCGAATAAAAAGGTGGTGTGTCGTGTTTCTGGATCATGGAACAACATTTACATGCCGGTTTCATGCACACAACTATAACACAACCCACTCACATAGGATACGTTTCTATTCTAACATGACAATGCCTCTGTGTATAAAGCAAGTTTTTAAAAGAAATGATTGACTGATTCAGTCAGTGTGGAAGATTTTAACTGGTCTGCAGAAAGGAAAGTCCTAATCCTAGCTAAACAGCTCTGGAGTGACTTTAAATGTAGATATTAAGCCAAAAACTCATCACCAAACATCAATGACTTGTACATATGGGTCCCAATATTTTTGTCCATATAGTGTATTGAAGGAAATTTGCAAAGCCTCCACATGGTGCACTGCCCTCTAGAGCAAAGGTTTTCTAACTTTTTTGTCAACCAAAACCCTTTGACCTAAATTATTTACTTGAAGTACCACCTTGGATTTTATGTAATTCAATGGCACATTTGCGTGTTTAACTTTACTTTTTTTTTTTTTTAATCAGATTTAAATTTTCAGTAGTTTTTACATAGCTATTGTTATTATTATACTCAATTTTTACAATTATCACTGTAATTTACAATGTAAGTATTAATTTTTTTCCCCCACAGGAATTTCTTTTTTTTTTCTATTTTATCCTTTTTTATTACAGGGTTTCCCAAAAAGAGAATTATGTTTATTTAAGATTTTACATTTACATCACTTTTTTATAAACCTGCAACGTTTCTTTGCAAAACATTTCTAATTTAACTTTTTTTTTTTTTATTAATTTGTTAATGGTAGACACTCATAGGCATTCTGCATACCAACTCATGTACCTCTGCAGTTTCCTCATGAACCACCAGGGGTTTGTGAACCCTACTCTGAAAAAATCCTGCTCTAGAGGATCAGTTTACAGGTAATGCAGAAAACTTGGTATAAAATAACCTGTAAAGTCTTACAACCCAAATCTAACGGTTGTGTCTTGTTGCTTGGTGCCTAGAGAATTATTATTAGAAATTGACTTTCCCATTTTTGGTTTAGCAGAACACATTGTATTGATTTACAACTGTTAATTGAAACACATGTAGTACTCCATCCAAATGAAAATGTTGTGTCTTACTCACACCTACAGGAATATTTGGCAATTGGTGGTTTTACTCCTAGAGGTTCAAAGATTCTTTGGATCTAACAGAATAAAACATTTGTTACTAAAGCACAAAATCATCTCCTGACAGAGAGAGATCTAGTAAGACCTAGTGTAAGAACCAGCATCCTAGATCTAAACCTTATCTGTTGGACCCATACTTCGTACAATAGTCAAAGATAATCAAAAAAAAAAAAAAACACCAAAAAAATAAAAATAAATAAATAAATAAAAAAATAAATAATATGTTGTTCTTTCCCGTATTACAAAGAGTAATCCCCACTCCTGTAGGAGGCAGCGTATCATACTGGCTTAAATAGCCCATTTAAAGGGATTTAGAAGAAGAATTTTTTGAATTTTTTTCTTTTAATATTTTGCCTTAATGGGAAGATATAAAAAAGGTCAAAAAAAACAAAAAAACAAAACAAAACAAAGACCTCTGGCAACAAGCTGGAGGAAGGGAAGCTATAATAAATGCTCTGAAACATGCTGTTGGTCAGCAAAAACATATTACACCACAGACATGGGCAAAACTTGTACTGGATCTATTTGCAACCACCAACAATAAGCTGCGCAAATGGCTTAAAGTCATTTGGGAAAATGACAGACAAGGAATACGCACAGAAGTACTTCAAAAAGGTAAGAGTGCAGATTAAATCATTAAGTAATTTAAGTCACTAAATTGTCTATGGTGCACCATTAAAAATTGTTACAGGCCATTTATCATGAGTTAAGGATGATAACATTCTTTGACCTCACAAGACCAATTTGTTCATATTATGATAATCATATTTCCAAACACACTATGATCATTGTAATTCACGGCCAACAATTTATTGCAGTCTTTATACCATTTCAAAATTAGACAGAATTTACAAAGTGTACTTTTCTAAATATTTGACAGTCATTTTACTTTATGCAAAGTGATTTTCCAAAAAGTGACATTCATGATGCTGCAGCACATGCAAATCACATGCTGGCATGTAGAGTTTCATTGTGGTAATTTGGGCCATACTGGTCTACTACCTACAGTTTTTCACATTTGCTAAAACACTAAACCCCATTCTCTGAACCAAATTCTCAATAGCCTAAACCAATTTCTCAAATAAATCATTCTTTCTGCAAAACCTTAAACAAGTTTAAGCAGTTTAGACACTGTTTGCAGATCTCATGCACTCTTTTTGCAAAACACACTAAACACATTCTCATTTAAAAAGACAATTTGCTCTGTAATGAACTTGTGATGCAAAACCCTAAACACGAAAGCAAAAGTTAAGCACAACTGCAACACGGCTGTCATCGTTTACACACAATCATTCAACATTCTTCACACTTGTTTCTAAATATGTACATATAAAAAAAAATATAAGCCAGTTCAATGTGCACAAATGGCACGTGTGCCTCTGTCAATCAGAGAGGTACAATACGAGGTGGAGGAAGAGGAGGATGAGGCAGAGCAAAACCAAGAATAGTCTTTTCAGATGAAATTAGAGTTACGATTGACCATGTTCTTGTGCATGGGATGACAGAGGCAGTACAAGGAGTTCAGCCAAATTTGAGCAGATTCTCTGTGGCCATCAAAATCAGTTTAAAAGAAGAATTGTTTGTTTTATACTGTATTTTCTAATACACTGTATTTTGGTCATTTCTATATATTCTCGGGTATAACTCCAAGATTACCACACCAGAAGGTTTTTTGCTGATGTAGATTAAGTCTTCTGGCTCTCCTATATATATATATATATATATATATATATATATATATATATATATATATATATATTTATATATATATATAAAATTACATATGTACACGTGTGTGTGTGTGTGTGTGTGTGTATTATATATATATAACACCTTTTTTTTTGGTATATTCACCAAACTTAGGTGTGATTTCCTTTGAGTGTGTATTTTCTTTTTTTTATTGCAAAATAATTACTACAGTAAACATTCTATCTTGGTAACTACATGCACTGGGCACTGTGTTCTCAATTTTTTGATGTAGTGTCTAATGAATGATCTGTAGTGCGTATATTATTAAATAATGTGTGTATGATTTGAAAGCTTTGTTTGATTTTGAGTACAGGTGAAATGGTTTTGAAGTGACTGTTTGATTTTGCCAGAAGAATCAGGGGTTCTGTGAATTTAGTTTGAAAATTTGCATTTGTGTTTAAGCTTTTGAGTCAACTGCAGATAATTAAATGGAAGCTACAACAAAAAATGGAGAACACAGTGTCCAGTGCAATGTGGTTACAAAAAAGAATGTTAACTGTGTATAGTAATTATTTTGCAATTAAAAAAACCATACACTTAAAAGAAATCATACCAAAGTTTAGTGAATATTAGGTGAATATAACAAAAAAGGAAAAATACACACATATGTATGATATATATATCATGCTGTAAAAAAGGATTACATCTTAGAGCTAGGTCAGAACCAGAGGACTTCATCTACGGCAGCAGTTATATAGAAGAATTTACTGAAATGACAAATACAGTTTATAAATGTTTGGTTTTTTAAAAAGTTCTCTTCAGTTCTTCTTTTAGAACTTTCCTACTGATATTGGTGGCCACAGACAATCTGTTGATATCAGGCTCTTTGTTCTGCCTCTGTCATTCCATGCACAATAATATGGTCTATCACCGCAGGTCTAATTTCATCTGAAAACCCCATTCTCTGAACCAAATTTTCACTAACCTACAGCAATTAGTAAAAAAAAAAAAAAAAAAAGAATAATAATAATAATAATAATCACTCCTTCTGCGAAACCTTAAACAAGTTCAGGCAGTTTAGACACTGTTTGCAGATCTCATACAGTCTTTGTGCAAACTCTAAACACATTCTCACTCACTTAGACACAATTTGGTCTGTGATGAACTTGTGATGTAAAACCCTAAACACAAGAAAGCAAAAGTTAAGCACAACTGCAACACTTCTGTCATTGTTTACACACAATAATTCAAAATTCTTCACACTTGTTTCTAAATGTTTAAATATACAAAATATAAGCCAGTTCAAAGTGCACAGGAGATCGTGGAAGAGGAGGACAAAGAAGAGCAAAACCAAGAACAATCTTTTCAGATGAAATTAGAGCTACTGTGATAGACCATTTTCTTGTGCATGAAATGACAGAGGACAAATACCCTGAAATTAGGTTGTCTTTGGCCACCAAAATCAGTTGGAAAGTTCAAAAGAAGAATGGAAGAGAACTTTTATTTTTCATTTATGTATGTATTTTTTTATACACTGTATTTTGGTCATTTCAATATATTCTTGTGCATAACTGCAAGATTACCACACCAGAAGGTTTTTTTGCTGATCTAGATGAAGTCCTCTGGCTCTGACCTAGCTCCAAGATGTGATCCTCATTTACAAGATGATATGCGTGTGTGTGTGTGTGTGTGTGTCTATATATATATATATAGAGAGAGAGAGAGAGAGAGAGAGAGAGAGAGAGAGAGAAAGAGATCCAATATACTATATTTATATTACTACATTTATTTTGCACTTAGAAAAAACAAAATACATAAACATACACAAAAACATGTATGTATGTATATGTGTATATGTACACACATGTACAAGAAGAGTACATGAGATCTGCAAACAGTGTCTAAACGGCCTGAACTTTTTTTGGGTTTTGCAGAAAGAGTGATTTGTTTGACGAATTGGTTTAGGCTGTAGAGAATTTGGTTCAGAGAATGGCGTTTAGTGTTTTAGCCAATCCTAACATGCAACTTGGCTCCTCCTTTCCAGTGACACACCCTTCCTAAATACATTTCAAATGTATTTATTTATGTTTTTTTTTTTTTTTTCTTTTAAGAAATTGTGTAATTTAAAAATGAATATGAACTTACTTTGTTTGCAGTATTCAAGATCTAAAAACATTGCATCTCCTTTGTAATTATGACCAGTTTGTCCAGTTTTACAACAAATAAATGCAATAATAAAAAATTTGGTCTTTTGAATAAATATTTTTTATTTAAGAGTTAAGATTTTAAGATTAGAACAACAATTATCATTTTAACTAAACACAAACCTATAAATAGTGCAATTAAAATACATATTAAATAAAATTGTAAATGGCCTTATAATTTTTTATAATTATGGACAAGAAATTAAAGAACAAAGCCATAAATCAGTAAGCACACTGTAAAAACGATCTTTGCTGGCTAAACAAAACATATGCTGATATTACTTATTGATCATTCTATTTTTTACAGTGCACACTTTACAAGACAGAACAAATCACAACACAAAATAACCATTTAAGTGAAAATGAGGATGACATTAACACAGACAGCTGTAACCAAATGTTATACCAGATCCAAGAACCAGAACAGATTGAGAGTACACATAAAGATCTGGAGGCAAACAGAGTGGAGGACAGAGGCAGTGATTCTGAAGCTGAAGATGAAGATGAATCGAGGTAGGCCACACCAGGTCCAAGAAACTTCAAGATCTCAATTAAGATGGAGAACTGGGCTAAAATAAAGCCACTGCCAGGTTCTACACAACTGAAAAAAACATGGACAGATGTTTTTTATGATGACTTCACAAAGATCAGCCCTTGTTGTGTCTTGTCTTTTAAATATCAGCACATCAAATTAAAACACAGTAGGAAACGAAAGTTGCCTTACTTCACTGCACGTGCCATTTGCACGTTCAAAGGCTGTCCAGCTAAATATGTCTTTACAGTTCTGAAAAAAACATCCAAACAACATAAAAAGGTTAAAGTTCTTGTTGGGCGTAATGGTGAGGTAACTCACAAAAAAATGCAACAAAAATTCAGACAAGCAAAACATCCGCGTAGGGGTAAAATTGCTAAAGCCATCTCCAAAGGTGTGAGCAATTTTTTCTACGCCACTGTAAGAGACATTCCAAATGAGGAGATTTTAGCTGGCAACCTATCCAGGTGTTTAAGTAAAGATGTGCTCTGAGTCATTGCAAATGAAGTAAAAAACAGCACAAGGCTTCATGATGACATTATAATGGAGCTCATGCTTACCCAAAAAAGAATGAAAGAATGCTCTGCTTTTACACACTCTGACACTGCAGGCTACATACAGCACCTACAGACTGACCCATTTGGGGTACACCTGTTTACTGAATGTGGATTAACTATTTTGTCACAACATCTCAAAACAAAACCACAAGTAACCCTTCACCTGGATGCTACCGGTAGTGTTGTTTCTCGTATTCCCAATCAGCCTAAGAAAGTACTATATTATGCTCTCGTATTGCCAGGCATGGGGAAGAACAAACCACCGCTTCCTGTGAGTGAGCTGCTGACCAATCAGCATTCTATTCCGAACCTGTCATTCTGGCTCCTGGAAACTCTCAGAAAACTTGGTCAAATAACATCATGCCATGTACACCAGGTGGAAACGGATTATAGTTGGGCGCTAATTGGAAGTGTGCGACTTGCTTTTAATAAGGAAACTGCTGGAGCGTATCTTGAACGCACACACCGCATTGTGTCGAACAGCTGTTTACAAAGTGTAGACCTTCAAAATTTTACTGTGCTGCATCTGTGCTCTTCACATATTTTGAAGGCAGTATGCCAGAGCTTTGCCAGAAAGACCAACAACAAGGCACTGAAAGAGTATGCCACATACTGCTTTGCCTTGCTGATCAACAGCAGCAGTCTGGAGGAGGCAACAGATGTGTTTTTTGACATGTCTATACTGTTCACCTCAGCTGATGACACTGATACAGTGAAAGCTGCCAAAGCTAACCTGGACATGAAAATAATGCAACACAAACCAAACACAACAGTGGATGAAATAACACCACAGGAAGATGATGTAGCTGAGAATGGAAGTACAATGCGTGGCAGATCCCCATTTACATCAGTCTTTCAAGCACTTCTTGATAAGGCTCTAAGTCTAAACTCTGAGGGCAAAACAGGGGAAAAAAACATCTTTTTCTGTCCTCAATTTATTGATAGCCTTATGGATACACTCAAAAAAATATTTCAGCCTAAACTTAAACTTTATGTAATTCAATTACGTACGCAAGTTCTATGCATTTGGATTACATAGTTTTAATTTAAACAAATCAACTAAGCTTAATGTGATTCATATACATCAGTCATATGTGAATGAAACAGGCAAAATGAATGAAATAGTTGGCAGTGTTAAATAAGCACTGCTCAGTGTTCATGTGTTTCCACACTACAGAGTGTTCAAGTAGCATTGACACAGTGTTGGAGTTAAGGAGATCATTATGTCATGATTGACCAATAATGATGAACACCTGCTGTTTACAAGCAGAATCATCGAAGGAAAGAGAAACACAAGAATCAGCCACAGCCAAAGATAAAATGAACTTAAATACATTTAATAGACATTAAATCTCTGATTAAACAACTCCACAAACAACATTACAGATTGACTTTCTTTCTGTCATATATCTACAAATATTATTTGAGAACATCTAAACAGAGGTTTAGATGTTTTATTTGTTTGTTGTTGTTTTTTTTAAGTTTCAATTGACCTCACCATCATGGCGATCAGGGTTTACTTTAGTTGGACTCTTGACTTTTGATTTTTTAAGCTAAATTTTTTTTTTGGTTGCTATAGTTATGTGTATGAAGCATATCTATTACAACAAAACAAAAAAAGCTAAAATAAGAAGTCTGATTAGGTGTTTTTGGTTGTGAAATCATTATCATCCAATGGCTTGATGCACTGATCTCATGCAGTGGTTAGTCTGTTATTTTCATAAAGTTTAGAGCAGGTGTATGAAGTATTATGGTTGTTTATCTTATACATTAAACTTTGAAATCTACAGCATCCCTTAGACACACACAGACATCAAGAATCAGCATTTGAATCTTAACAATGGTGACATTCAACAGCTGCATGCTGGGTAGCAGCAGATTATAAAACTCACCCATGAATCTCACACATGAAGCTGTTGAATGTCACCATTGTTGAGATTCATATGCTGATTCTTGATGTATGTGTGTGTCTAAGTACCACTGGAGATCTTGAAGTAGTAATAGTAACAGTTCATACAACTACTGTAAATATTATTGAAACTACTAAACGACTGAACAATATCAGCAAATCAGGCCAGTGGATGATGATTATACCATCAATAACGAATAACCAAGAACATCTAATAAAACTCCTTTTTCTTGCTTTTTTTTTTTTTTTTTTTTTGGCTATAAGAAATGTGCTGTACAAACACAATTATAGCAACCAAAGAAAAAAAAAAAACTATACTAAGAAAGTCAAGGGTCCAGAGCCCAACTAAAGTAAACCCTGTTCGCCATGATGGTGAGGTCAAATGAAACGTTTTTTTTTTTTTTTAATAAAACATCTAAACCTTTATTTAGATGTTCTCAAATAATATTTGTAGATATATGACAGAAATCAAGTCAATCTGTAATGTTGTTTGTGGAGTTGTTTAATCAGAGATTTAATGTCTATTAAATTTAAGTTCATTTTATCTTTGGCTGTGGCTGATTCTTGTGTTTCTCTTTCCTTCAGTGATTCTGCTTGTAAACAGCAGGTGTTCATCATTATTGGTCAATCATGACATAATGATCTCCTTAACTCCAACACTGTGTCAATGACACTTGAACACTCTGTAGTGTGGAAACACATGAACACTGAGCAGGGTTTGTTTGACACTGGGAAATATTACATCAACTTTACCTGTTTCATTCACGTAAGACTGATGCATTTGAATCACATTAAGCTTAGTTGATTTGTTTAAATTAAAACTATATAATCCAAATGCATGGAACTTGCGTACGTAATTGAATTACATAAAGTTTAAGTTTAGGCTGAAATATTTTTTTGAGTGTACACACATGCAATTTTACCCCTCTGGAGTGGGGTACTTCTAAGTGGTCTCAACAGATATCTTGAATGCACCACATCCATCAATAGGCTCCAACACCACAGAACTCGGGAACCAAATTGCCATGTTGAAGAGTGGTTTTGGATTGTAAGGCAGAGCATTCTTCAACAGAAGAAGTTTTTTCGACCAGCAGACTTCATTCACAAAATGTACAGCTCAGTGCAAGGGAGATACAAAGAGCACATAATGGCCCAAAAAATCTCACACTGGCTCACAGTCATCCATACCCCAAGCCAACCGTAATGGATCAAGAAGAACAATGGGCCAAAAAAACAACATCTTCAGCTCATTATAAACACAGAACAAAATATTTTGATCCTCCACATAAAGTTCCAGAACCATCAAAGAGCCCAGAGTATGAACAAAAGTGCATGAATGCCATCCAAAAGGGTGAAACAGATTCAGTAGGAGATACAGCAATGGACCTATCCAAAAAATCAAAACACAAAGAGAAACATAGGGATAACGATAACGTGCACTTGGAAAATCAGGAAGTGAATGAAGAACAACAGACATGTACAACTAAAACACCTCAGGACACAGCAGGTATTAATTAATAAAGACTTGTACTACTTTCTCAACCTTTTCTGTTTCTCAGCAAGGATAATATTAATTGCAGGTCCAGCACCTCTGGTCCAGAAAGGCATGTGAAATTGTAGTTGCTGTGGTGCAGTCAAAAGACAAAAAGGCATCTTACATTCTCCATCATTCTGCATTCAAGACTCTGGAACTCACAAATGGCTAATAGGAGAGGCAAGAAAAATAATGAGTGCTTAGAAAGGGTCTGAAAAATGTGTAATCTCTAATGTAAGAACATGTAAAACATGTAACATTTCTTACCTACAATTTGTTCTTCTCCTCAGACAACTGAATGCTATTTCCAAGCAATGTTGAACAGACTGGATCAAGAAAACAACTTCTTCCTGCTAAATCACTACGTAGCTGGTGTAATACTCAATGGAGACAGAGATGCAGTACAAAGACAGAGTCTGCGGAAGGTACACTGTAAAAAATAAAAAACACAATTTGTTGAGTCAGCTTAAAATAATTTGTTACCCTGCTGCCTTAAAATTTTAAGTTCAGTCGACTAAAATGTTAAGTTGTACCAAGTAACAACTTAGATATTTGTGTTTGCTAAACTTAACAGATGGGTAAGTAACCCAGCTGCCTTAAAAGTTGATTCAACTCTAATATCTAAGTTGTCACTCAGTATAATTTAACTTTTCAAGTTAAATAAACTTTTTTTGAGTTGACTGAACTTAAAATTTTAAGGCAGCCAGGTTACAAATTATTTTAAGTTGACTCAACAAATTGTTTTTTACAGTGTATAATGTTATGGTTACACTTTAAGACCTTACATATCAATTTATAATATAACAGACAAATAACTGTATGTATGTATGTATGTATGTATGTATGTATGTATGTATTTATTTATTGTCTTTTATGAAAGGTTGACTTTGAAAACTACAAGGCCATTATAAGTTTCCTCAATGTGAATGGAAACCACTGGAACTTTGTGGTGATTTTTTTATTTATTTTTTTTAACTACAAAGGATGCTGACCACTTTTCTTACTTGATAATTAATTTAACTTTAATTTTATTGGTGTGCATGTCTTCTAAACAGTATCTGCATGCACCCTCTGGCCAAATATTTATAATGGACCCAGCAGGAAAACATGAGCAAGATGACAGTAATCATGCTGCAACCAGATTTAGGTAAAATTATTCTACTACTTAGTTGCAAAGCAAGCAATAATGGCAACAAATTAAAAACAATTAGCAAAAGCATATTACCTATGTGCTATATTTATCATAAAGGCAGTACTTTAAGATGAGGCTCGCTTGTCACAGCAAAAAGGACTGGGCGGATGTGAAGTGGAAAGGAGGATTAATAAAACACCACACAGCAGGATTCTTTCAGCTGTGGAGTATTTGTCATGCAGGTATTTTGTTTCAATTTTGTAAACAAGAAAATATTTATTTGCATAGTTAATTCCTGAAATGGTGGAAAATTTATGGAAAACTTATATTTTTTAGATGGCAAAAGTGGTTGTTCAGAATTTCCCAAAAATACCTAAATCACTCAACATCCCACCTTCTCTGATACATATGGAGCAAATCAGAAAGGAGATGGCAGAGGAAATTGTAACATCCTCAGATGGTGAACTAAATGACATCATGTCATCACTTTCTGTTTTCTGTGACCCTTTTTTACTATTTTAATATCTTAACATTTTTAGTTTTCAGAAAGAGCCACTGTTGTGCTCTTTGTGCTTGCACAAAACCTGCTGGAGGTGGTTTGACTACTGATTGGGTATGTACTCTCATCTTACAAAAAAAGAGTGTGAAATATATAGAATATAAAAAAGGTGAACATACAATTGTGGTCAAAAGTTTACATACATTTTTTATAAAAAAAATAATAGAAATTTGGAAACTTCTGGTGGACTACCTTGAACACAACAAATGTTTACATATATTTCACAACACACTAATTTATATATATATATATATATATATATATATATATATATATATATTTTTTTTTTTTTTTTTTTTTAATTCAACCAGTTCACACACACTTCTTAATAATGTGTGATGTTACCTGAACAGTCACTGACAGTTGTAATGTTTTGTGATTAACATTTTGTGATTCAAATTTTTACACTAAGGACAACTTATTTAAGGCAGTACTAAATAAAGACAAACCATTAATATGCTGAGCTTGACCCCATAATTGCTGCTTGCAGCTATAATCATTGTTATTATTGTTCATATTATTATGATGGCTGGACTATGAAATAAATTAAATAAATCATGTTAGCATCAAGCTAAAAAGTGGTATCATCATGTTAGTATCAAACTTGCCTTATCTTAAAACATGTTAACAACAAAATAAATTTAACCTTGTTACCATCATGTTTTGAATGTCAAACTTAAAACATTTTCAAGTATTTTAAAGTTTTTAGACCAGGCTTCATCAAGCCAACATGAAGTTTGTCTACAAACTTTACAATGTAGTTCTCATAACTACTCTTTTTGTCTTAAGTAATCAACATGTTACAGATTCTGCAAGGGTACTTTTCACCACAACAGTATATATAATATTAGTCTATCTATCTATCTATCTATATGGAATAGCCAAGATTTTTATTTATATATTTTTGCCATAAGCCTGATCATGCAGAACAAACCGCATAATAAAAATAATGACAACAACAACAATACTATTAATAATAATAAAACATTATTATTATTATTAATACACCCCTTCAGCAGTGAAGTGATTTTTTTTTTCAGGATAAAGCACAGCCTTTCATACCTTGTTGCTTATGTATCTGTGTGTGTGTGTGTGTGTGTGTGTGTGTGTGTGTGTGTGTGTTTGTTTTTTGTTTTTTTTAGCTCGAATGTGCTTTGTGCAAACAATGGTTCCATGTGGTGTGCCTTGGTATGACTGCAGAAGTGTTTGAAATGGCAAAACAAACTCAGTGGGCTTGTTATCTTTGTGATTAATGTACACCATTATTGTTGTACATTATTCTTTCCTTTTTCCTTCTTTTGTTATTACATTGTATTTTTTTTAAATACTACTTCTACTTTTTTCTGTTATGCATAGAGGGTTTGATTAAAATTTATTTCATTACTAAAAATGTTTGGTGTGTCTTAATCTTAACCGAATATTTTTAAAAAATAGTACCGTGGCTTGTGTTCTACATTGCAGATTGATTTGATGTATAAAAACACAGGCATTGCATTTTGTAATGTTACTGGAAGCAGACTGACAGCTGGATGCTTTGCCCAAGCCGTCTAGCTGAAGTTATCGTGGAGGGCCTCCAACATGAATTTTCCCTAGGGCCTCCAAATGTCTACAACCAGCCCTGGTTATCGGAGATTATCAGGATAGCTACTAGAGCAGGGCAGATCAACTCTGCTCCTGGAGCACCGGTGTCCTGCAGATTTTAGTTCCAACCCTAATCAAACACACCACCTGACCGAACTAATCAAATTATTCTGAACTATTTCAAAATGATAAACAGGAGTGTTGGGTAAGTTTTGGAAGTAAAATATGCAGATCACTGACCCTCAAGGAGTGGGTTTGACCAGCCCTGATCTAGAGAGTGGAAGTGCATTTTCTGATTTGATTGAAGATCGTGAGTGCACATGAATTCTAAAAAGAGAACTAACCACACTGATAAGCTATTTATAACCAACACTGTAATATTCCATGGGAAAATACCTATTGTAGTTTTTAATTTCACATGGACTTAAAATAAAAAAAAATAATATACTGCACTTATCAATTAGTAGGCTACACTAATGGATTTCTGTGTAATATCTGCCTCTGGGGGGCGATTTAGCAAATATGCATGTTTGAAGCACACTTTACACATTAAACCTAGAACAACCGAACTACAGGTAGGGCACAACACTGCTAAAGATGCATGGGGGTAAAGGTGCCTTTACATTCAAAAACATGCCTGATCGTTAATAAAACATTGGTTATTATTACAATATGAAAATGACCAACACCTATGGATCAGCAAAATGCTAGCAGAATGCCAGATCTGTCCCCTGCAGACCAGTCTTGTATGTAGGATGTCCCAGCTTTCAATTGTGCTAAAACTGTACTTTTACCATTTTTAATTTAGTTATTTCACACATTTTGGGTTAATAGCTGATAAAAATTACATGAGATGATTATTTGTTATGAAGCTTTGAATAAAGAAGGTTATGATTACTATGATTAGAAGTTAGGGTTATGATCCAAATAGACACGATCAAATGGTTAGGCATATTAAATGATCAAATATAAAGCTATAAATCAAACTACAAAACTTACATGCACTCTTCACTCAGAGCCGTCACTAGAAATTCAGGGCTCTGTGCACTAAATTTGTTATGCGTGTCTGGGTGCGAGGGTGGGCTATGTACTCTGCCACCCTTTTACCCCCACTAGCTACACCCCTTCTCCACTATATGTTTGCAGTTATCTTTTATTAATTATAATTTCATCTTACAAAGTGTGAGAGGATCCATTTGTTATTGTTTCATAACTTATCAGAATATAGTAATGACTGGAAAACTCAAGATAAATGTACAGTGATTTGATGGTCACTCGCACCTGTCACAGTGTAATACCAAAGTCAGTTTTGAATTATAAAAATTTACAAGAAATTATTAAACAAATACTTGATATCTAGGCCACATTTATTACTTAAGCGCTTACCTATTTGATTAAATCATGTCATAAACATGGCTAAATGGCATCTGGGGGAATGATAATTGGCATTTCATATAGGCTGGACATGTATTAAATTTATATCAACTTTCCTTATTGGCCTTTTGAACCAACGAGGTAACGGTAAAACTTTTTTGTTTGGCTGGCTTCATCGTTGGTTGTGGCCAGGCAGACTACCTTCGTGTTGCAGCAGAGACAGGCACACCGTAAAAAACAACCTATAGAATCTACTCAATAAAATTAGGCAACAACTCTATCCTATATATTTGAGTAAAGAATACCTAAAATGAACAGCTATGACAAACTAAAAAAAAAGTAGGTAAAGTCCACACAACAAAAAGCCCAGTGTTAAATGAACTCTCCCGGAGGTTTATTTGAGTCCATACTCAAGAGTGTTAAAATGAACACTGAAGCAGTGTTAAAGTTAATGAGGTAATTAAGTGATTCATTCAGTGATGACTGACCATTTTTGAACACACCTGATGTTAATAAGCAGAATCACCAAAAGGAGAAAATCAAATTTTGTAAGTCATTAACTTAATTAATTAATTAACTTAATTAACTCATTAACTTGAACTCTTTGAGGACTTGGGATTTGACTCGAGACTTGCTTGTGACTCGAAAGGAATGACTTGGTCCCATCTCTGATAGGGCTGCAACAACTAATCGATAAAATCGATAATTATCGATAATGAAATTCGTTGTCAATGAATACCGTTATCGATTAGTTGGGCTGCTCACGTTACTGAGGAGCGCGACCACAAGTACAAATACACAAAGATACACAGCCGCTAGCGCAATGGAGGTTACAGAAGCGTCTGCAGGAAAAAGCGTGCGCCCCAAGTCCTCCAAGGTATGGGAGCATTTTACATTAAACGCCTAAGAAGACGGTAACCTGCACGCTATGCTATGCAAGACCGAGCTTTCATGGCATAGAAGTGCCAAAGTCATGCACGAACACTTAAAAAGAAAACATGTTGGTGTTACGGATAACGAAACATCAGCAGGGTAAGTAAAAACTCGTCATCGTGTAAAAGTTGTATAGTTTAACCATAGGCGGAGTTTAGGGGGGCTCACCCAATCATGATTTTGTCTGAGCTATGGAAAATCAAAGAATTCTTTTTTTTTTTTTTTTAATGTATAATATCTTATTATTTTGGTGGATAGAATAAGTAGGCCTACGTTTTGGGTAAATTTAATTTCAATTGCTCGAATCCCATTCAAGCAACAACAAAATACAACTTTAAACTCACTTAGCCTATAAATTAATCATGGAACTTTTATTAACAAAACGAATAAAAATATCTTACACCATGCTATGCCTAAAATAAAATAACAAATAACTTAGGCCCTACATACATTTTAAATAGACTAGTATACAAAACTGAAAATTGGTAAACACTGTGGAACCAAATAAATATAAGAAACGTAGCCTAGAACGTTTATTAGCAAAACGAATAAGAAAGAAATTACACAACATAAAAATCTGCAAACACTGTAGAACCAAATAAATAAGAAACGAATGTTCAAAAAAGCTTTGAAAAACCACCATATAAACGGCGAAAGTCAACAGGCTTTTCAAAATAATAATAATAAAAAAAAAACATTGCCAAACTTCCACCATCGTCTTGTCTCTCTCGCCTGACCTCACTCTTCTTGTCGGTCAGCTCGTCACTCTGCTCGCTGATAAATAAAATCTGATCTGCGATGCGACTGTCGTTCGGCACTCTGCTTTAAGCAGCCGTGTTCAATTTTATTTGTATTGTCTGTTTTCCAACTGAACTAAATAATATTTTATTACTATAAAAATCAAAACGACGGTGGTGGCCGGTGCCACGGTGGGCAAGTGACGTGACCGGTGTTGCAGAACACCGCGTATGGCAGCAAGCCTATTCTCTGCATTAGGTCATGATTTTTTGTTTGTTTGTTTTTTTACTCTTTGTACAGCCGTTACTGTTAAATCTAAATGTAATTACATAAATATATGAAATCTACAACATATATATATATATATATATATATATATATATATATATAAATTATGCTGCTGGGTCGTCTGCCAGTGGGTTTTTTAAAAAGTAAAATTTGTTTTTTTATTTATTATTTATAATTTTGATATTTCAACAAATTCTGCTGCTTAATATTTTCAGCATGTTTTTGTCCTAATTTCATTATGTGAATATAATAAGAGTACAACAATTGTTTTGGTTTTTATTTATTTATATTTTGGATATTTAGAGAAGTTTTACTGTTCAAAGACAAACTTTGTCCTTCATTTAAGGTTTAAAATGTCAAAATCAAAGATCATTAAACTCTATATGTGGCTTTTGCATTTTTTTAAAGTTTACTTTTTTACATAAATAATACCCTGATTTATGGTTTTATATATTTATAAGCAAAACATCAAATTAAAGAAGCATTTAGTTTTTATTTGATTAATCGAAAAAATAATCGCCCAACTAGTCGATTATCAAAATAATCGTTAGTTGCAGCCCTAATCTCTGACCTCCTGGATGAAAAACTGTGCTAATTAGCAAATCCAGGTGATTGGAACAAAATACTGGGGAGGACTTTTACTCATGGAACCTGGATTTGACACCTCTGGTTACAGCAACTTCCTTTTTCATGGCGAAACATCGAACTTTGTCAGGCCGCCACGAACACACCCCTTGACGAAACTCTAGATCTTTGCAATTTAGCATTGCAAAGGCCTTATGATGACACTCAGCAAATTTGAAGATGATCAGATTAAAACTGTAGGAGGAGTTCGTTAAAGTACGAGGCCTGAAAATGGCAAAAAGGGAACGATCCAGGGAACGATCAGCCGCCGCCCTGCCTCGGCAGAAGCGGGAGCTGAGCGCGGGCAGTCAGCTCCCTCGAGAACTGATTCCCATGCTTCACTCCCAGACAGACAACAAATAGATTGTGTGTATCGCCACCCGAAATGGCGCAGGCAGAGAAGAACTCACAGTCTAAATGCCGCTGCTTATATTCGTAAGAATGCTTTGTAGGACATAGTGACACTCTCAAATAAAAGCTGTGCGAACTAGCACAAAAAACAGAGTGACACACACACACACACACAGAGCGCTTGCTGAAAGACAGAAGCTGCCGGCTGCACGCACCGCACATGGTTTTAAGCTTCCTGGTCTCTACGTCACCCCGCCTGTGACGTCTCGCTTCTCCATTGGACTGTATGCACACGTGTTTCAGAGCGTGGTCACACTGGAGGCGTTCCCCTAGCGTTTTTGGATGCAGCTCGAATTCCCGAAGGGGAACTATGTAGTACTGAATTGTGGAGACCACTCAACAGATTTTTGTGTTTAATTTATTTATTTATTTATTTTTTGGGTGGGCCTGAAATCATGTCTTGATTATGCACTGGGGTCACTGAGCATGGCCCCTCCCCTAACAATACAATAACTAGAGTGCATTAGCACCAGAGGTTCACCAGCTCAATCACGAGTTGCTGTTATTATCCTTCTGGCTCTGGAGGGTCAAACATGTATGGCTGTCTAAATCCTGCTAGAAGTAAAGGTGTAAAGCTGCTAGAGGAAGCATCCATTCCGGTTGTGGTGGTATTTGACAGTTAAGAGGCCTGTAATCTCTATGTACATTCTTTTTTCTTGTGTTAAATGTTCCTACATGATTGCTGTATACTAGTGACGTGCGGATCACAATTATCCACGGGCGCTGCAGATAATCACCAGGTCGGGTAGGAAGGGTAATAAAAGATACATTCGGATTAATTGCGTGTGGGTCACGGGTGGATGAGTAAATCATTAATGATACAAATCTTAACTACGTTCTCTAAAATATGAATGTGTTTTAAATTAATTGTTCTTCATCAGGCAGAAATTTTGTTTTATATTTAAATGGCAGCCTATTATCAGTGTATTGTGTTACCGTTACGGTTCCAACAAGGTTTTGTTTCGTCCTTCACACAGTGCCAAATCACACCAGAAGTGAAGCAACTGGATTTGCAAGACCAAGATTTTGGGATGCTTCTGAAACATGTCGCAGTGCAGCTGCTATAAACACAAGCATTGACTGAGTGGCTGTGATCAGCTCCGGTGGCCGTGGAGCCGTAACTGTGCCGCAGACGTGTGCAATGATCAGCTCTAATGTCTGCTGTTAAAAATGAACCATCCATTCACTATTATCCATAAATTAAAGTATCATTTTATAAATGAAATGTTTAATGTTTTTAAGTTTGACATGAGGTAGCTCCACACTATGATCATTGGAATCAGTGATGTTAAATGACGTGTTTCGCTGAGGTCAGGGTTGATCGATCTGAGTTCACAGGTCGGATGTCCGATTCAAGCGGCGTTACAGACATTATTTCCAAGTAGGAGGTGGGAAAAAGTTCCAGTTATCTGGAACGTCACAAAAAGCACCAGGCTATTTATACACACAGATGCTAACAATTAAGATAACAAGGTAACAAGACACTCCTGGGGAAACAATCAAGGGGACCAATTAACCACAAATTTAAGACCACAAATCAACTACAAATGGCACTAGAGATGGGAAGTAGCAACAAATAAACAATTTTTTATTTCTAAAATGTTTAATATTAGAACAAATATCTGTCCATTGTTGTTTATGATACTCACACAGGGTCAGAGGTAACAGCAGGTCCATCACTGAGTTGAGGGGGGCGATTCATGGAGTTGTTACTCTTCATAGACACACAGCTGAATCCTGGAGCTGTTCTCTGAGTGTCAACAGGATCCTCCTGCTCTCTCTCCTCACACACACTCATTTCAGAAGCTGTTCTTCTGCTTCTCTTCTTCCTAGAAGAGAAACTTGATTTCAGGCCTGTATGTGGAAACAGAGAACATGCATTATACACTTAACACAAATCAACTTAGGAAAATTAATTTATCTGTAACATTTAATGCTCATGCTTACAGCTGTCAAAAGTTTATAAACACTGTGCAGAATCTACGAAATTGTAATAATTTTAACAAAATAACAAAGTTCATAAAATTAGCATTTTTTTACTGCCCTGATGAAGCTATTTTAACATTTAATTGATTTATAATATACAAGATAAAAATACTGTTTAATTAAATATACTGTACATACTGTATGTTTGATTCCTAATACTATGTGCATTACCTAAATGTTTTTATGTTTTATGACATTCAAGAACATTCAAAAACATCCAAAAAGTAACATGACACATTAAATTTAGCTATAATTTTGTTTTGTGGATTTCATGGTAAAGTTTGTGCAGTGTCATGTGCAATAGCTTTATCAGGGCATACAGTACATATAAAATGTCTTATTTTGGTTTGTTGGAAATTTTTAGTTTATTGAAAAATAAGTTAAAAAACAACAACAACAACAACAACAACAACACATTTATATAAGTATTTAAGTATTTTGAGAAACCTAAGCTACGACACCCCTGAACACAATAAATAAAAACATACATACATACATATATATACATACATACATACATATACTAGGGGTGTGACGAGACACTTATCCCACGAGACAAGACGAGACACGAGACTGGGTTCACGAGAACGAGACGTGACAAGATTTTTTAAAGAAATCCTCAATGATGAAATATATAGGGAAAAATAGTATTTTATTCAGCTGAAAAACACAAAATGCAAAAAATATAGGTGTATTTTGAAATGAACTTGTACTTTATAAAAATTAAACTTCTATTTTAATGAATTATATGCAGTAATAAACATGTAACTAAAGCTGCATGATTCTGGATAAACTTAAAAAATAATGTTTTTTAAATAAATTCGAGATCATGATTTTCTCATGATTTTGAAGAAAAAAAGATTAGAAATCTAAACAAAATAACATCATTTACTAGTGGTTCTGACAAAATGTTCATTGCACAAGTCTTTTTAAAAATATATTCGAACAAAATTAAAAAGAAAAATAAATGTCAGTGTCTCAATTAATAAAGACTTGTTTCACTATTGGAATCGCCTGAATTAATGAGTCAATGATAAATACTTTTTTAACGAGCAGTTGTCGCATCTCCTTACAATACATACAATTGCTTAGATAGTTTTGATCGCTACTGCAGACAATACACCCAAACTATAAACTTTTATCCCAGTACTTCTGTTATTTAAATGTCTGTAACACTGAAATAATGATCATTGTGTGGTTGAAAAGTCTGTTTGTGTTGCTTTTTCTGGATGAGCAGCAGCATGAATGCAAATTTTAATGTCTTTAACACCTGTTTCACGTTGTAAACGTGGAGCCTGAGCAGCGCGATGTGAAACAGTCATAATAGACACCGCTGAATCGTTGTCATTGTCAGGAATAAGATCGCATGGGTGTTTGAATAGAGATCGATCTTTTAATTAAATTTCCATCCTTTAATCCTAAAATTAATCGTGTAAACAAATGTTTTGCGAGGGTATCGTCACGTTCTCGTGAAACAGTTAACAACCTCGGAGCTCAGATGTTTTTTTTGTTTTTTTTTTTTTAATTATTTATAAGTTATTGTTGAAAAACTATTTCGCCACGGGGACAATAAATTATATTTTACTTCCGGAATCTGACTTGTTGCACTCTATTTACGACCGACAATCAATTGGACATGTATGTGAATACAAAAAAACATCTGAGAAAGATACCAAGAAAAAAAAAAAGATGAATCTATTATTTTACTGTACACGTAACTATTATTGTTACGGTGGTGCTTAGAAGCCGTTGCACACATACTGCACATTACTAGAGCACCTGATATCACCTGGAGTAACGAAAAGACATTAACAGGTAATTCTGAGTAAATCAGAAGCTTGGCCCACCCTGGCCCCACACTAGATAGCCTAACAGCCAACCACAAATTGGAGCGATATTCAGTTTGCTAGCGATATTCAGTTTGCTAGTTTGTCTTTTTTCTAACCGCTCACACCCCGAAACATTTTAATATTGTATATAGTTTTCGCGCTATCGATACGCAGGGTATTGAAATCGCTTTTGCGCTGTTTACTTTCACTTTTGCTTTCGTGATTAACGCGCACTCTGTGTAAAGAATGTTTGTCATTGAGCATTAAGCAGCAAATCCTCAAGCATGGTCTGTCAGTCACGTCTCCTTACCCTTTTTTTTTCTATTTTATCAATGAGTGATTTCGATTTTTAGCCCCCTTAGCCTACCCCCAAACCTACCCATTGTATAGCTAATATAAAAGGATAGAAAACGTAACTGAAATTACCATTTTTATTAACAATATAGCATAAAAATATTTTTATGGTCGCTAATCCCACTACTACCTCCAAACCTAACCATAACTCTCTCTGTACAGTAATAAAGAAAAACATGACAGACAGAAAACTACAATCACAATTATTTATTTATTGCAAAAATTAAGCAGTACCAAAAGCAGTCCAAATGACGCTGCGTTGCAGCCGCAGTCCTCTTTGGCTAAATACAGTATGTTTGTGAGGTGCGAAGCAGAAATTAAATTGTTAATCGCTGAAATATGATTCAGAATATTTTCCTATTCATTCCCCAGATAGCAACATATTGTCGGCCCAGATCCGGCCCACATCTGGCACATGTGGCATGATGATCTGGCCCACATGCAGCGTGGAATGATGGCACTTGGGCGGACCGCTCCTGTTTGCCAGATCTGGGCCAAAAGCAGGCCATAGCAATGCCACATGTCAGCCAAGAGCAGAGAAATAAACCACACTGGACCTTATCTGAGCCACAAAATCTGTGTATATTTAATATGGAGTCATCTCAGCGTTAATAAGCACATTAACAAGCTGAATCACTGAAGGAAAGAAGAGAACAGAAAACAAGAGACAAACAGAAACACAACTACTGACTACAGCCACAGCCTTAGATGAAATCAGCTGAAGATAAAAGACATTAAATCTCTGAAGATCTCAGCAGAGGAGGATTAAACAACTCCACAAACAGCATTACCAGCTTCACTTATTACTGACCAGATTTACTTTGTTTCTGTTAGAGGTCTACAGAAGTTCTTTATTGAGAATTAGCAGGGGCTTAAATATTCCACTTGAAGTCACCATGATAGTGATTAGCGTTTCCATTAATTAATTGGGCTCTTAACTCTTTTTTAAGTGTTTGTCTTATTTGATTGTTGTGAAAATGTGGTTAACAAACACATTTGTAGTACATGATCATTTTTTCATTGTTGGCTTCACAATTATCATATAACCGACTGCTTCGCTGAACACATTTGATTGTAGTAGTTGTATAGTTTAATGTTTTCGCATTGTAAAACTGCATTATTGCAACATCAGTTTGAAATATTTATTTAAAAAAGGACAAAAGTTTGAATAAGGCTGTCACACACAGATATCAGCAATTAGCATATGAATCTCAACAATGGTGACAGATAATCAGATCAGTTCTGGACATCACAAAAGGCTGCATTATTCGTTCATGCTGTGATGCAAGTTTTGCACACTTTTTATTGTGACCATTGTTGAGGTTCATATGTTGATTTATGATGGCTTTGTGTGTTCATAAAATTTAACCTTTTGTGATTTTTTTTTTTAACTGTTTCTGCAAGACTACAGACAGTTTCATACTATGAATGTATTTTTCCACAACATAATTGTAAAAGCTATATGATATTGAATCAGGCTCATTCATTCAATATTACAACCATCAATAGCTTTTCATTGATTTCATTTTGTCTTTATTTGTTATTGCTTAGAGTTTTCACAAACACACCATCACAGCAATTGACAAAGATAAACTTTTATTAAAAAGTGTTACGAGTCCAATTATTGGAAACACTAATCACTATTATGGTGGCTTCAAAAAAAAATTGATTTAAACCTGCTGTTTTTCAATAAAGAACTTCTGTAGACCTCTAACAGAAACAAAGTAAATCTGGTCAGTAATAAGTGAAGCTGGTAATGCTGTTTGTGGAGTTGTTTAATCCTCCTCTGCTGAGATCTTCAGAGATTTAATGTCTTTTATCTTCAGCTGATTTCATCTAAGGCTGTGGCTGTCTCTTGTTTTCTGTTCTCTTCTTTCCTTCAGTGATTCAGCTTGTTAATGTGCTTATTAACGCTGAGATGACTCCATATTAAATATACACAGATTTTGTGGCTCAGATAAGGTCCAGTGTGGTTTATTTCTCTGCTCTTGGCTGACATGTGGCATTGCTATGGCCTGCTTTTGGCCCAGATCTGGCAAACAGGAGCGGTCCGCCCAAGTGCCATCATTCCACGCTGCATGTGGGCCAGATCATCATGCCACATGTGCCAGATGTGGGCCGGTGTTGTGCCGAATTCTGACTCCCTGCCAGATTCCGACTCCCCTAGCGTGCACGCGCGTGACGTCATATGATGCCGCCAGTTGCGAAAACAGACAGGCATTACACGATGTAAGTAATACATTGTTGTTTTTGTATTTCTATTTATTTGTGCATTTGTCTTTGATCATGTATTAAACCTAACCTGTATACTTTACAACTTAAGCTGTGTCAAACACAGTTACTTTCTTTTAGTAGTAAAACAATGGCTTTATGGTTGCTTACACCTAAATCTGAACTTCATTACTAAAGGAATACCAACACATTTGTAATTGAGCTTTACTTTTGTGCTGTCCCAGTCTGCTAAATTAAATGCTGTATTGTCTCCAGAACGACTTTTATGGGTCTGTCACTCAGCAAACTGAAAATCATTGAGGGGGGTATGAATTCAGCAGTGCTGCCAAAATCATACCCCCTCCTGTTAAATGCTCATTATTGAATCTAAACACTTGTGCTTTTCTGCAGGTATTCTACAGAAGGACACGTGTCTCCAGAATGACTTTTATAGGTCTGTCACTCAGCAAAGTGAAAATCATGGAGGGGGGTATGAATTCGGCAGTGCTGCTAAAATCATACCCCCTCCTGTTAAATGCTCATTATTGAATCTAAACACTTGTGCTTTTTTGCAGGTATTCTACAGGAGGACACGTGTCTCCAGAATGATTTTTTTGGGTCTTTTGCTCAGCAAAGTGAAAATCATGGAGGGGGGTATGAATTTAGCAGTGCTGCCAAAATCATACCCCCTCCTGTTAAATGCTCATTATTGAATCTAAACACTTGTGCTTTTTTGCAGGTATTCTACAGAAGGACACATGTCTCCAGAATGACTTTTATGGGTCTGTCATTCAGCAAAGTGAAAATCATGGAGGGGGGTAAGAATTCGGCAGTGCTGCCAAAATCATACCCTCTCCTGTTAAATGCTCATTATTGAATCTAAACACTTGTGCTTTTTTGCAGGTATTCTACAGGAGGACACGTGTCTCCAGAATGATTTTTTTGGGTCTTTTGCTCAGCAAAGTGAAAATCATGGAGGGGGGTATGAATTTAGCAGTGCTGCCAAAATCATACCCCCTCCTGTTAAATGCTCATTATTGAATCTAAACACTTGTGCTTTTTTGCAGGTATTCTACAGAAGGACACATGTCTCCAGAATGACTTTTATGGGTCTGTCATTCAGCAAAGTGAAAATCATGGAGGGGGGTAAGAATTCGGCAGTGCTGCCAAAATCATACCCTCTCCTGTTAAATGCTCATTATTGAATCTAAACACTTGTGCTTTTTTGCAGGTATTCTACAGGAGGACACGTGTCTCCAGAATGACTTTTATGGGTCTGTCATTCAGCAAAGTAAAATTCATGGAGGGGGGTATGAATACAGCCGTGCTGCCAAAATCATACCCCCTCCTGTTAAATGCTCATTATTGAATCTAAACACTTGTGCTTTTTTGCAGGTATTCTACAGGAGGACACGTGTTTCCAGAACGACTTTTATGGGTCTGTCATTCAACAAAGTGAAAAACATGGAGGGGGGTATGAATTCGGCAGTGCTGCCAAAATCATACCCCCTCCTGTTAAATGCTCATTATTGAATCTAAACACTGGTGCTTTTTTGCAGGTATTCTACAGAAGGACACGTGTCTCCAGAATGATTTTTTTTTGGGTCTTTTGCTCAGCAAACTGAAAATCATGGAGGGGGGTATGAATTCGGCAGTGCTGCCAAAATCATACCCCCTCCTGTTAAATGCTCATTATTGAATCTAAACACTGGTGCTTTTTTGCAGGTATTCTACAGGAGGACACGTGTCTCCAGAATTTTTTTTTTTTGGGTCTTTTGCTCAGCAAACTGAAAATCATGGAGGGGGGTATGAATTCGGCAGTGCTGCCAAAATCATACCCCCTCCTGTTAAATGCTCATTATTGAATCTAAACACTTGTGCTTTTTTGCAGGTATTCTACAGGAGGACACGTGTCTCCAGAATGACTTATGGGTCTGTCATTCAGCAAAGTGAAAAACATGGAGGGGGGTATGAATTCGGCAGTGCTGCCAAAATCATACCCCCTCCTGTTAAATGCTGATTATTGAATCTAAACACTTGTGCTTTTCTGCAGGTATTCTACAGGAGGACACGTGTCTCCAGAATGACTTTTATGGGTCTGTCACTCAGCAAACTGAAAATCATGGAGGGGGGTATGAATTTGGCAGTGCTGCCAAAATCATACCCCCTCCTGTTAAATGCTCATTATTGAATCTAAACACTGGTGCTTTTTTGCAGGTATTCTACAGGAGGACACGTGTCTCCAGAATGATTTTTTTGGGTCTTTTGCTCAGCAAAGTGAAAATCATGGAGGGGGGTATGAATTTGGCAGTGCTGCCAAAATCATACCCCCTCCTGTTAAATGCTCATTATTGAATCTAAACACTTGTGCTTTTTTGCAGGTATTCTACAGAAGGACACATGTCTCCAGAATGACTTTTATGGGTCTGTCATTCAGCAAAGTGAAAATCATGGAGGGGGGTAAGAATTCGGCAGTGCTGCCAAAATCATACCCTCTCCTGTTAAATGCTCATTATTGAATCTAAACACTGGTGCTTTTTTGCAGGTATTCTACAGAAGGACACGTGTCTCCAGAATGATTTTTTTGGGTCTTTTGCTCAGCAAAGTGAAAATCATGGAGGGGGGTATGAATTTGGCAGTGCTGCCAAAATCATACCCCCTCCTGTTAAATGCTCATTATTGAATCTAAACACTGGTGCTTTTTTGCAGGTATTCTACAGGAGGACACGTGTCTCCAGAATGATTTTTTTGGGTCTTTTGCTCAGCAAAGTGAAAATCATGGAGGGGGGTATGAATTTGGCAGTGCTGCCAAAATCATACCCCCTCCTGTTAAATGCTCATTATTGAATCTAAACACTTGTGCTTTTCTGCAGGTATTCTACAGGAGGACACGTGTCTCCAGAATGACTTTTATGGGTCTGTCATTCAGCAAAGTGAAAATCATGGAGGGGGGTAAGAATTCGGCAGTGCTGCCAAAATCATACCCTCTCCTGTTAAATGCTCATTATTGAATCTAAACACTTGTGCTTTTTTGCAGGTATTCTACAGGAGGACACATGTCTCCAGAATGATTTTTATGGGTCTGTCATTCAGCAAAGTGAAAATTCATGGAGGGGGGTATGAATTCGGCAGTGCTGCCAAAATCATACCCCTCCTGTTAAATGCTCATTATTGAATCTAAACACTTGTGCTTTTTTGCAGGTATTCTACAGGAGGACACGTGTCTCCAGAATGACTTTTATGGGTCTGTCACTCAGCAAAGTGAAAATCATGGAGGGGGGTATGAATTTGGCAGTGCTGCCAAAATCATACCCCCTCCTGTTAAATGCTCATTATTGAATCTAAACACTGGTGCTTTTTTGCAGGTATTCTACAGGAGGACACGTGTCTCCAGAATGATTTTTTTGGGTCTTTTGCTCAGCAAAGTGAAAATCATGGAGGGGGGTATGAATTTGGCAGTGCTGCCAAAATCATACCCCCTCCTGTTAAATGCTCATTATTGAATCTAAACACTTGTGCTTTTTTGCAGGTATTCTACAGAAGGACACATGTCTCCAGAATGACTTTTATGGGTCTGTCATTCAGCAAAGTGAAAATCATGGAGGGGGGTAAGAATTCGGCAGTGCTGCCAAAATCATACCCTCTCCTGTTAAATGCTCATTATTGAATCTAAACACTTGTGCTTTTTTGCAGGTATTCTACAGGAGGACACATGTCTCCAGAACGACTTTTATGGGTCTGTCATTCAGCAAAGTGAAAAACATGGAGGGGGGTATGAATTCGGCAGTGCTGCCAAAATCATACCCCCTCCTGTTAAATGCTCATTATTGAATCTAAACACTTGTGCTTTTTTGCAGGTATTCTACAGGAGGACACGTGTCTCCAGAATGACTTTTATGGGTCTGTCACTCAGCAAAGTGAAAATCATGGAGGGGGGTATGAATTTGGCAGTGCTGCCAAAATCATACCCCCTCCTGTTAAATGCTCATTATTGAATCTAAACACTGGTGCTTTTTTGCAGGTATTCTACAGGAGGACACGTGTCTCCAGAATGACTTTTTTGGGTCTGTCGCTCAGCAAAGTGAAAATCATGGAGGGGGGTATGAATTTGGCAGTGCTGCCAAAATCATACCCCCTCCTGTTAAATGCTCATTATTGAATCTAAACACTTGTGCTTTTTTGCAGGTATTCTACAGGAGGACACATGTCTCCAGAATGACTTTTATGGGTCTGTCATTCAGCAAAGTGAAAATCATGGAGGGGGGTAAGAATTCGGCAGTGCTGCCAAAATCATACCCTCTCCTGTTAAATGCTCATTATTGAATCTAAACACTTGTGCTTTTTTGCAGGTATTCTACAGGAGGACACATGTCTCCAGAATGATTTTTATGGGTCTGTCATTCAGCAAAGTAAAATTCATGGAGGGGGGTATGAATACAGCCGTGCTGCCAAAATCATACCCCCTCCTGTTAAATGCTCATTATTGAATCTAAACACTGGTGCTTTTTTGCAGGTATTCTACAGGAGGACACGTGTCTCCAGAATGATTTTTTTGGGTCTTTTGCTCAGCAAAGTGAAAATCATGGAGGGGGGTATGAATTCGGCAGTGCTGCCAAAATCATACCCCCTCCTGTTAAATGCTCATTATTGAATCTAAACACTTGTGCTTTTTTGCAGGTATTCTACAGGAGGACACGTGTCTCCAGAATGACTTTTATGGGTCTGTCATTCAGCAAAGTGAAAATCATGGAGGGGGGTAAGAATTCGGCAGTGCTGCCAAAATCATACCCTCTCCTGTTAAATGCTCATTATTGAATCTAAACACTTGTGCTTTTTTGCAGGTATTCTACAGGAGGACACATGTCTCCAGAATGATTTTTATGGGTCTGTCATTCAGCAAAGTGAAAATCATGGAGGGGGGTATGAATTCGGCAGTGCTGCCAAAATCATACCCCCTCCTGTTAAATGCTCATTATTGAATCTAAACACTGGTGCTTTTTTGCAGGTATTCTACAGGAGGACACGTGTCTCCAGAATGATTTTTTATGGGTCTTTTGCATCAGCAAAGTGAAAATCATGGAGGGGGGTAAGAATTCGGCAGTGCTGCCAAAATCATACCCTCTCCTGTTAAATGCTCATTATTGAATCTAAACACTTGTGCTTTTTTGCAGGTATTCTACAGGAGGACACGTGTCTCCAGAATGATTTTTTGGGTCTTTTGCTCAGCAAAGTGAAAATCATGGAGGGGGGTATGAATTTGGCAGTGCTGCCAAAATCATACCCCCTCCTGTTAAATGCTCATTATTGAATCTAAACACTTGTGCTTTTCTGCAGGTATTCTACAGGAGGACACGTGTCTCCAGAATGACTTTTATGGGTCTGTCATTCAGCAAAGTGAAAATCATGGAGGGGGGTAAGAATTCGGCAGTGCTGCCAAAATCATACCCTCTCCTGTTAAATGCTCATTATTGAATCTAAACACTTGTGCTTTTTTGCAGGTATTCTACAGGAGGACACGTGTCTCCAGAATGACTTTTATGGGTCTGTCATTCAGCAAAGTGAAAAACATGGAGGGGGGTATGAATTCGGCAGTGCTGCCAAAATCATACCCCCTCCTGTTAAATGCTCATTATTGAATCTAAACACTTGGGCTTTTTTGCAGATATTCTACAGGAGGACACGTGTCTCCAGAATGACTTTTATGGGTCTGTCACTCAGCAAACTGAAAATCATGGAGGGGGGTATGAATTTGGCAGTGCTGCCAAAATCATACCCCCTCCTGTTAAATGCTCATTATTGAATCTAAACACTGGTGCTTTTTTGCAGGTATTCTACAGGAGGACACGTGTCTCCAGAATGATTTTTTTGGGTCTTTTGCTCAGCAAAGTGAAAATCATGGAGGGGGGTATGAATTTGGCAGTGCTGCCAAAATCATACCCCCTCCTGTTAAATGCTCATTATTGAATCTAAACACTTGTGCTTTTTTGCAGGTATTCTACAGAAGGACACATGTCTCCAGAATGACTTTTATGGGTCTGTCATTCAGCAAAGTGAAAATCATGGAGGGGGGTAAGAATTCGGCAGTGCTGCCAAAATCATACCCTCTCCTGTTAAATGCTCATTATTGAATCTAAACACTTGTGCTTTTTTGCAGGTATTCTACAGGAGGACACATGTCTCCAGAATGATTTTTTTGGGTCTTTTGCTCAGCAAAGTGAAAATCATGGAGGGGGGTATGAATTTGGCAGTGCTGCCAAAATCATACCCCCTCCTGTTAAATGCTCATTATTGAATCTAAACACTTGTGCTTTTTTGCAGGTATTCTACAGGAGGACACATGTCTCCAGAATGACTTTTATGGGTCTGTCATTCAGCAAAGTGAAAATCATGGAGGGGGGTAAGAATTCGGCAGTGCTGCCAAAATCATACCCTCTCCTGTTAAATGCTCATTATTGAATCTAAACACTTGTGCTTTTTTGCAGGTATTCTACAGGAGGACACGTGTCTCCAGAATGATTTTTATGGGTCTGTCATTCAGCAAAGTAAAATTCATGGAGGGGGGTATGAATACAGCCGTGCTGCCAAAATCATACCCCCTCCTGTTAAATGCTCATTATTGAATCTAAACACTGGTGCTTTTTTGCAGGTATTCTACAGGAGGACACGTGTCTCCAGAATGATTTTTTTGGGTCTTTTGCTCAGCAAAGTGAAAATCATGGAGGGGGGTATGAATTTGGCAGTGCTGCCAAAATCATACCCCCTCCTGTTAAATGCTCATTATTGAATCTAAACACTTGTGCTTTTCTGCAGGTATTCTACAGGAGGACACGTGTCTCCAGAATGACTTTTTTGGGTCTGTTGCATCAGCAAAGTGAAAATCATGGAGGGGGGTAAGAATTCGGCAGTGCTGCCAAAATCATACCCTCTCCTGTTAAATGCTCATTATTGAATCTAAACACTTGTGCTTTTTTGCAGGTATTCTACAGGAGGACACATGTCTCCAGAATGATTTTTATGGGTCTGTCATTCAGCAAAGTGAAAATCATGGAGGGGGGTATGAATACAGCAGTGCTGCCAAAATCATACCCCCTCCTGTTAAATGCTCATTATTGAATCTAAACACTTGTGCTTTTTTGCAGGTATTCTACAGGAGGACACGTGTCTCCAGAATGATTTTTATGGGTCTGTTGCATCAGCAAAGTGAAAATCATGGAGGGGGGTATGAATTTGGCAGTGCTGCCAAAATCATACCCCCTCCTGTTAAATGCTCATTATTGAATCTAAACACTGGTGCTTTTTTGCAGGTATTCTACAGGAGGACACGTGTCTCCAGAATGATTTTTTTGGGTCTTTTGCTCAGCAAAGTGAAAATCATGGAGGGGGGTAAGAATTCGGCAGTGCTGCCAAAATCATACCCTCTCCTGTTAAATGCTCATTATTGAATCTAAACACTTGTGCTTTTTTGCAGGTATTCTACAGGAGGACACGTGTCTCCAGAACGACTTTTATGGGTCTGTCATTCAGCAAAGTGAAAAACATGGAGGGGGGTATGAATTCGGCAGTGCTGCCAAAATCATACCCCCTCCTGTTAAATGCTCATTATTGAATCTAAACACTTGTGCTTTTTTGCAGGTATTCTACAGAAGGACACATGTCTCCAGAATGACTTTTATGGGTCTGTCATTCAGCAAAGTGAAAATCATGGAGGGGGGTAAGAATTCGGCAGTGCTGCCAAAATCATACCCTCTCCTGTTAAATGCTCATTATTGAATCTAAACACTTGTGCTTTTTTGCAGGTATTCTACAGGAGGACACATGTCTCCAGAATGATTTTTTTTGGGTCTTTTGCTCAGCAAAGTGAAAATCATGGAGGGGGGTATGAATTTGGCAGTGCTGCCAAAATCATACCCCCTCCTGTTAAATGCTCATTATTGAATCTAAACACTTGTGCTTTTTTGCAGGTATTCTACAGAAGGACACATGTCTCCAGAATGACTTTTATGGGTCTGTCATTCAGCAAAGTGAAAATCATGGAGGGGGGTAAGAATTCGGCAGTGCTGCCAAAATCATACCCTCTCCTGTTAAATGCTCATTATTGAATCTAAACACTTGTGCTTTTTTGCAGGTATTCTACAGGAGGACACGTGTCTCCAGAATGATTTTTATGGGTCTGTCATTCAGCAAAGTAAAATTCATGGGAGGGGGGTATGAATACAGCCGTGCTGTCCAAAATCATACCCCCTCCTGTTAAATGCTCATTATTGAATCTAAACACTGGTGCTTTTTTGCAGGTATTCTACAGGAGGACACGTGTCTCCAGAATGATTTTTTTGGGTCTTTTGCTCAGCAAAGTGAAAATCATGGAGGGGGGTATGAATTTGGCAGTGCTGCCAAAATCATACCCCCTCCTGTTAAATGCTCATTATTGAATCTAAACACTTGTGCTTTTCTGCAGGTATTCTACAGGAGGACACGTGTCTCCAGAATGACTTTTATGGGTCTGTCATTCAGCAAAGTGAAAATCATGGAGGGGGGTAAGAATTCGGCAGTGCTGCCAAAATCATACCCTCTCCTGTTAAATGCTCATTATTGAATCTAAACATTGCTTTTGTGCTTTTTGCAGGTATTCTACAGAGGACACATGTCTCCAGAATGATTTTTTATGGGTCTGTCATTCAGCAAAGTAAAATTCATGGAGGGGGGTATGAATACAGCCGTGCTGCCAAAATCATACCCCTCCTGTAAATGCTCATTATTGAATCTAAACACTTGTGCTTTTTTGCAGGTATTCTACAGGAGGACACGTGTCTCCAGAATGATTTTTTTGGGTCTTTTGCTCAGCAAAGTGAAAATCATGGAGGGGGGTATGAATTTGGCAGTGCTGGCCAAAATCATACCCCCTCCTGTTAAATGCTCATTATTGAATCTAAACACTGGTGCTTTTTTTGCAGGTATTCTACAGGAGGACACGTGTCTCCAGAATGAATTTTTTTGGGTCTTTTTGCCTCAGCAAAGTGAAAATCATGGAGGGGGGTAAGAATTCGGCAGTGCTGCCAAAATCATACGCTCTCCTGTTAAATGCTGCATTATTGAATCTAAACACTTGTGCTTTTTTGCAGGTATTCTACAGGAGGACACGTGTTTCCAGAACGACTTTTATGGGTCTGTCATTCAGCAAAGTGAAAAAACATGGAGGGGGGTATGAATTCGGCAGTGCTGCCAAAATCATACCCCCTCCTGTTAAATGCTCATTATTGAATCTAAACACTTGGGCTTTTTTGGCAGATATTCTACAGGAGGACACGTGTCTCTAGTATGACTTTTATGGGTCTGTTTCGCTCAGCAAGTTGAAAATCGTGGAGGGAGAATAAAATCGGCAGTGCTGTACTTTTTCCTGTTCTCATGGGCCATTTAAGTTATCAAAAAGTCAAAGGAAAAGTACCAGGATTAACAACTCCTAGACATCTTAAGTCTCATTCACATTTATCCAATTCCAGGGCCAATGCTTTATAAACTTTTGGATCGAACCTCAGTACTTGTCTGGGAAGAGACATTTCCACTGGTACATTAAAGTTTTAACCTTTACACCCAAATCTCTCAGTTTCCAAGCCATAGAACTTTCAAAGGACATCAAGTTGTGGTCATGCAAGAGCATTGAAACTTTTGACTACACTGCAGCAAGGCTCTTGCCTTACCAGTCAAAAATGTTATCAATCACAAGTGACATTATTGCATGGAACATGAATATTACTTAGCAAAGCTCTTTTTTGTGTGTATTGTCAGTGTATCTTGGTCTTCACCACCAGGGCTAGAACTGTCACTAGAAGTAACTTTCTATGATTTAACATTTTCAGTTGTTTAGATGTTATTTAAATTGCTTTTCGGTTGTTTTAAGTTACACATCTGCCCTTCATCCTATTACATTAGAGAACATTCTCACTTGTATTTTCAGTACTTTTACTACTCCATCTCCTTTGCAGTGTTTTTTGAACAGTTTTCTCAATTGTATAGTATGTATTGGTGTATGTATAATATATATATATAATATATATATATTAGTAAGTTTTGTAGTTTTTTTGGTAATAAAATCATTTTGTTACAGCTGGTTTCCTTGTGTTGATTATGCAGTAAGGCTGGAGAGAGCAACTTAATCCCTAATCAACACACACACACACACACTACACACACACACACACACACACACATACATACAAGGTGACCTGTGAATGATTCACAAACATCTGTGTGCTGAATAATACAATATAGAAGATTGACTTTACATTACACACAATAACGTTTAATGAAGAGTGTTGTATATGTAACACACAAAACTATCTATCTGTCTATCTATCTATCTATATCTATCTATATATCTATATAATCTATATCTATTCTATCTATCTATCTAATCTATTCTATATATTATATATATATATATATATATATATATATATATATATATATATATATATAAATGGATAGTGTGTTGTGTTACCCATACAACACTCTTCTTTATCGTATTGTATGTAATGTAAAGTCATCTATATTGCTACTACTAAATATGTTATTGTTTCCATTTGATTCCCAAGATATTATGTATAACAATCCTCTAAAGTCTAATCTCATATATACTGCAAATGTATAAATAATGTATGTGGTCATATTCTAGTTTACATTGTAATAACTTGTAAGTTTTTGGTAGACACTTTTCTATGTGAAAAGATGTGTTTTTTAGAAATTACCCTAATGCAAATTAACCATGCTTTAAAATATAATGAATAAGCAAAAAAAAAAAGGCCAAAAGTAAATCAATCGGACCCAAATCAATTGTTTATACACTTTTATTTTGAAAAACCAGAGGGAACTACCACTTTTGTGGCATTTAAGCTAGCAGATGTGTCTTGATTTTGCAGGTTTATTGTGTAAAATTTTGGTCATTAACATGGATCCTGCCATATACAATCAAATATTAAATTATAAAAGAAACGGTTCATAACCCTGATGGGTATACCAAGACAGAGAAAACAAATTTTAGAAAAAAGGCCAACACTTTTGACCTCCAAGGTAAGAGTCATATAAAATCAAATATTATTATTTTATTTATTTAAAAAATGATCAGTTGTCTTTTTAGAAATAGATTTTAAAATTCAATGTTAACATTTTTGATGTAATATGGTAAAGGTCAGGCCAGGTGCAAGTGCTTAATGGGCCTTCTTTTTGTGTTTGTACTTTACTGGTCAATATAGCATGGAATATACTAGTTTATATTTTGGCTGCAACATGTGCTATCCAATGTGAGGACATGCATGATTAAATATTGCACACAATTTTTAAATTATGAATGTTTGAAAAGCTGAATCATCATCAAAGAATCAATAAAAAATGATTACTCCATGATTTTCACTTTGCTGAATGACAGACCCATAAAAGTCATTCATGGAGACATGTTGTCCTCCTGTAGAATAACCTGCAAAAAAGCACAAGTGTTTAGATTCAATAATGAGCATTTTAACAGGAGAGGGTATGATTTTGGCAGCACTGCCGAATTCTACCCCCCTCCATGATTTTCACTTTGCTGAGTGGCAGACCCATAAAAGTCAATTCTGGAGACAGTCGTGTTCCTCGCTGTAGAATACCTGCAGAAAAGCACAAGTGTTTAGATTCAATAATGAGCATTTAACAGGAGGGGGTATGAGTTTTGGCAAGCACTGCCAAATTCATACCCCCCTCTCATGATTTTTCACTTTGCTGAGCAAAAGACCGCAAAAAAATCATTCTGGAGACACGTGTCCTCCTGTAGAATACCTGCAAAAAAGCACCATGTGTTTAGATTCAATAATGAGCATTTAACAGGAGAGGGTATGATTTTGGCAGCACAGCCGAATTCTTACCCCCCTCCATGATTTTCACTTTGCTGAATGACAGACCCATAAAAAAAGTCATTCATGGAGACATGTGTTCCTTCTGTAGAATACCTGCAAAAAAGCACAAGTGTTTTAGAATTCAATATATGAGCATTTAACAGGAGGGGGTATGAATTTTGGCAGCACTGCCAAATTCATACCCCCCTCCATGATTTTCACTTTTGCTGAGCAAAATGACCCAAAAAAATCATTCTGGAGACACGTGTCCTCCTGTAGAATACCTGCAAAAAAAGCACCAGTGTTTTAGATTCAATAATGAGCATTTAACAGGTAGGCGGTATGATTTTGGCAGCACTGCCGAATTCATACCCCCCTCCATGATTTTCAGTTTGCTGAGTGACAGACCCATAAAAGTCATTCTGGAGACACGTGTCCTCCTGTAGAATACCTGCAAAAAAGCACAAGTGTTTAGATTCAATAATGAGCATTTAACAGGAGGGGGTATGATTTTGGCAGCACTGCCGAATTCATACCCCCCTCCATGATTTTCAGTTTTGCTGAGCAAAAGACCCAAAAAAAAATAATTCTGGAGACACGTGCCTCCTGTAGAATACCTGCAAAAAAGCACCAGTGTTTAGATTCAATAATGAGCATTTAACAGGAGGGGGTATGATTTGGCATGCACACTGCCGAATTCATACCCCCCCTCCATGATTTTCAGCTTTGCTGAATGAACAGATCAGACCATAAAAGTCATTCCGGAGACATGTGTCCTTCTGTAGAATACCTGCCAAAAAAGACAAGTGTTTTAGATTGAATAATGAGCATTTAACAGGAGGGGTATGAATTTGGCAGCACTGCTAAATTCATACCCCCTCCATGATTTTCACTTTGCTGAGCATAAAGCACCAAAAAAATACAATCTGGAGACACGTGTGCATCACCCACCTGTTAGAATACCTGCAAAAAAG